>JAQFVV010000068.1:6097660-6568296 GCA_028023455.1 Epiperipatus broadwayi
ACATAATCAAGGAAATAATGACTAAGTAATATGGAGTACCAACAAGGGAAAACAAAATAAATAAATAATAAAATAGGAAATAAAGCAAAAGATCAGAGCCCATCCCTATCCAGTAATAGCTTCAGTAACATCTGTGCACCTAATAACTATTGAAATGCAACTGTCTATAATATTCTGAACACTATTTTATAATGAACAAATCTGTAACATTCAATTAAGACAATATATTATAAAGACGTTATCTTGATTATTGTAATAACAATTGTAACCTGGTTGTAACTGGAAAACTTGTAGCACATAATCTATGTAACCATTACTGTATTCTTTTGAGACAATAAAGGCCTTTTGAAACAATAATAATAATAATAATAATAATAATAATAATAATAATAATAATTATTATTATTATTATTATTATTATTATTATTTTGAATTAAATAACTTATTATACTATATGTTGTAACCTTCCACTGTTTACTGATATTAATAGTTATATGTTTTAAGTTTCTTTTATTTTAATTACTAATTTTGAGATTGTAAAATAAAATAATTCTTATAGAGAACTATAATTTATATATAGTTGCCTCCTTGAATGATTATAAATTTATATTTTATAATCTGAAAAGAAGAAATTAATTTATAAAAAGAACTAGTATGATATAGTTCTTGTAGCTGAGGATGAAAAATGTCTTCAGAATTTGTTGAATAAAGTGGAGGAAAGATGTATGAAGTATGGAATGGAGATTAATGTTGAGAAGATAAAAAAGACTGCAAATTGAAATCCATGATAACATAGTTCAACAGGTAAAGGGATTTAGATATTTGGGTAGTTAATTGAGTGAGATGGAAGAAGGGATGATAAACTTAAAAGAATAGCATTGGCAATGGGGGATATTTATTAAGAGAAATAAAATATTTTGTGGACTTTGAAAAGAGAATTAAGAAACATATTAATTAAATGCTATGTGTGGAATGTACTATTGTATGGTTATGAAATTTGAACAATGAGTAATAAAATTAAAAACAGATTGGAAGCTTTTGAGATGTGGACATGTTAAAAAATGAAAAAAATCACTTGGATGAATAAAATAACAAATGAAGTTTTGAAAAGAGTAAATGAAAAAAAAAAACAAGATTGATTTAGGAAATAAGAAATAGAAACTAGACTGGAAGTATATTAAGAAGAAACTATAGCTTAATGAAGGATGTTTTGGAGGGAAGGGTGGAAAAGATTGACATTATTGGATGGTATAAGAGATGAGAAGAGTTATGTGGAATTGAAGAGTTGGGCAATGAAGAGAATGAAGTGTAAAAAATGGATAAATTGGTGATGTGAGTACTCTCTGAAACTGACCATAGAGCAGAATACTATTGATTGATTTTCTCATTTTTATCCCAAACATATATGTTGAATTAAATATTTTCATGCATTGTTTATTATAATAAAGAATAGTCATAAGGAGATTATATACATGAAAACTGACCTAAGTTTAGTTTTTGATGTTGCCAGAAAACTGTCAGTTACTACTAAATTGACAATTCTTCTGAGGCTTAACAACTTTTATCTATCTATCTATCTATCTATCTATCTATCTATCTATCTATCTATCTATCTATCTATCTATCTATCTGTCTGTCTGTCTGTCTGTCTGTCTGTCTGCCTGTCTGTGTCTCTCTCTCTCTATCTATCTATCTCTATCTATCTATATATATATCTCTATGTCTCTATATTGTAACACCACCGCCGTGCGGTTAAAGACCCCAGCCGCACTTAATTATGTGATCGACCGGTTAACCACCGATGATGATGATTACCACAAGCAAGAAGCCAATATACACCCTAAAATCGAGTATATATTCTTAATTGAACACTGACATAATAAAATATCATCCCAGCATTATATTTCCCAATTAAACGCTTCTTCTCTGCTGGGCAAATTATTTGTATCGAATAATTAGTTCTGCCCAGCGCCTGGAATATTTATAAAATTTCCCGGAATTATCACGGTACAGCAGGAATATAAATTATAGCCCTTCCTTCCTTTACTCTATTTACAATACAGACTGGATTTATTTATCCATTTTAGCTTACTTTATTTTATTCCTCAATTAATCAACTTGTTAGCTCACTGATCTAATTTTAATTCACTCTAAATAGTTATTCGCTTGGTAGAGAAAAGAAAACGCAAATGACTAAGCTCTTCCGATCTTTTTATAAATAAAATTTAATTTGCAATTCGCTAATTCTAATTAATAATAAAATCCTAAAACACACATATATATCCACACACTAACATAATAAATACATAAATATACAATAAAGAATATAATTCAAATGAAACATTAAATAAATTATCGTAACTCAATTGTTACCTTCTCATACATTAATAGATTACAATCATAAGTTCTTTTAATGATAACTGTTCGAAGTGTTGCGCAACTTTTTAATAATTTAGTTCTGACTGATTTCTTATTTCAAATTAATTCTGACATGCATGTATTAATAGTTACCTAGGTATGATTTTTCCAATGTCGGATCAACCATCGAGGGGGGAAAACCTTCCCTTCTTTTGCAGAGATGGTTGCTCGCTTTTCAGACGTTCCAGTGAATGGAGTGAGAGTTTATAGTCTTTTGACGTGGGTTTGTTTCCTTTCTAATTCCACATTTTAGTCGATATTCATCCCTTTAACATTCTACTTGAATCTCCAGGCAGATCTGGTTCTGTAACGGCGGTCTCTTCTCGGCAGCATTTTAGTTGTTATAAGTAGTGAGCAAATAGTTAGACGGAGGTAGACCGAGCAAACGCCCGGTGTTTGCCACTAGCCCTCCATGTCAGCGTACCCTTCTATTATTATTTTTGTTAAATTCTAGCCAGCAAAAAAAAACACAACCGGTTACTTCTAAATCAGCTCTGCTTATTCTCTCGCTGTCTTGCTATCGAATGTCTCTAATTGCCTCTTTCCTTTTCATTCTTATCTTACCAATCTATCTGGAATTTTTTTTATACAGTTTACATTTTTCCAATTTCTAATTACAATTTTCATTTCATTCTTTTGATACATTTAATATTGAATGCCACTAATTGCAACATTCCTTTTCATTACTTTATCTCGTACGGAATCTATTTGGAAATTTGGTACAAGTTTACATTTTTAATTTTACAATTATAATTAATTTCTTTCATTCTTTTAAATATTGAATGTTACTAATCGCAACATTCCTTTCTCTCACTTTATCTTGTACCAATCTATTTGGAAATTTGGTACAAGTTTACATTTTTAATTTTTACAATTATAATTAATTTCGTTCTTTTTACACGTGATTTTCTTATTTAACAAAGAAAGAAAGAGACGCGTTCAGTTTTACACCCCTCCCCTTTCCTTTCTAATCTTTCATCATTATTTAGCTTTTCTAATTTCTTTTAAAATAAGTTTTTAGAATCCTTTTAACTAAATTTTTTCTTTCTTTTTTTTTTTTATATTTCTTTTAACGAAACCCTTCTCTTTATTAATATTATTGAGAATCAATAATATATACATGCGAGCCTACATTTATGTAGATATCGCATTACACCGCTCCCCATTTTTTTTAAGAATTAAAATCTACTGGCATTATTTTCTGAGGTCAAGCCATTTTAATTCTTAACCCCTATCTTCCTCTATTACTATATATTTTTTTTCTTCTTCTTGATATAAACTTTAATGGTGCCCTTTTAGTATGTATAACTTCCGTATGATGAGATTATCTTAGAGAGACAACTAGGTTAAACTATCTGCATTCCATTTGATTTATTTGAACTGCCCAAACACTTTTAATCCCCACCGAACATTATTCTGCACAGAGAGTTGATTTTTTTTTTTTTTTCAGTAAGACGGATCATGAGCCCAGATCTCTGCTGAGTCCTCATTCTATTTTTAGTTTAATTCTTCGTATCTTTCCAATACCTTTGGGATTTTCACCCAGTACGACGGATAATGAGCCCAGATCTCTGCTGAGTCCTCATTCTAATTTTTTCTATTTATTTTCCTGTCTATCCTTATGTGTATAGACAAGATTAACACACACACTCCCTATTTTTTTTTTTTCTTTTTATGAACGGCAAGACGGCTTGACCAAGCTCAAATGCAATCCCCGCATGATTCATATCTGCACACATTTGTCTCAAAATCCAGACCCTCATTCATATATTCGCTACTCTTCGTAGTTCACCCTCCCCCCTACATTTCCATTATCATGTGGATTATCGTGTTCAAAGTCCAGGGTCGGTATCCTTTAGTCATCAACAGGTGTTTGTCCAGTTGCTTCTTTTCTTTTAGTTCCTATCGGGAGGTTCTTTCTTTTTTTGGACTAGCCTTAAAGACCGAGCATTGTATGTTCCCTTTTCTTCCACTCCTTGACCCACAACAAAAGCATTATTCCCATATCGTTTTCTTATAGTGTATGGCCCCTCATAAATAGGTTGGACTTTCTTGAATAGATTTCGCTCTGGGTGACTCACAGGATGCACTCTTATTTTCAAAAATTGATTTACCGTTATTACGTTATTGCACCTGCTATCCCCCAAACTTGTCCCTCTCACATTTTTACCCTCTCGTTTTTCCTCCGCCACTGTAGAATCCCGCTTCTCTACGATTCCGGCTAGCTGGTTTACATCTATACGTATATTATCTACAATTTTCTCATTTTCCTGCCTTATCTCTTCCAATTTCTTTCCCTGCTCTACTTTAAACTCCTCTACTTTTCGACACACCGTTTCTATTTTATCCTCTAAATGTGCCATCCTTCCCTCTACTTTCATCACAACCTCTTGTTCTAAATTATTTACTTCTCCAGTGAGTCTCTGCTCTAAGTTCTCGAGTAACTCAGCCTGTCCGTTTAACCTTTCATTCGTGACAAAAATCTGATTTGAGGTTTCTTCAACCCTTTTACTTAACTCTTCATTTTTTATGTCGAATTTTTCAACCAACTGTTTTTTCCACTCGTCTATCATCTTTTTATTGTCTTCCTTTAATTCTTTCATAAACCTTTGCTGGTCTTCTATCATTTTCTTATTTATTTCATCTCTCTGCTCATCTCTTTCCCTTATCTCCTTTATAAACTGCCGTTGATCCTCCCCCATTTTCTCCATCATTTTCATTAAATTATAAATTTCTATACTAACTTTCGGCTCTTGTTTATCATCATTAATTTCCATTTCATTTCCACTACTGGTTTCTATTTCTCTTTCCCTATCTGTTTCTCCGGGCAATTCCGTTTGTTCTTCACTGGTACTTTTCGTGGTTGCAAGTTGATCGTCCATTTTCGCTTTCGACCTCGTTTGCATTGACTCTAAATGAATGTTATCACTGACTAAGTAATTCTTTTCTCCCAATTATTATTAAATGCAATACTGTTTATCAACGCTATTTCATATTAGGTACGTTTGCTGGCCTGCCCCGTCCTCATCCATTAACTCACTTGTTTATGCTGCTTTAAAGATCCCCTTAAACTCACAAGCTTTTATTATTCAAACAATAAAATCTTTTCCCTCTCTTGATTTTATTTATTTATATAATGTAGATCGTGCCTAGAAAATTTTACCCCGTCTCTTTCTCTCTTTTTATAAAATTCAGTTGTCTTTTGCTCCACTTTCCCTCTCTCACCAAGCGATCTTTTATTATTATTCTATATTTTTATCTAAACCTTAAGTCTATTCTACTGTCTCTACAACTACTATATAACTACATATATACGGTTATGCCGTCTAATCCTTATTTTAACACTTTTTTCTTTTAACACTATTTTGTCGGTTTTATATATATATTTTTATAATAACACATATAAATTCTTAATTTGAAACAAAACCCATTTGTTTTTTAAAAAAAACTTTTTTTTTCTTTCTTTTTTTTTTTAAAATATTTCTCAGTCTAAATTCGATTTTCCGATTGTTTGACTTTATTTAACCTTGCTGTATAGATCACATATGTGTAGATCTATTTTAATCGGGGCGCTATAATTTAATTCAATCTGATTTTTTTTTTTTTTTTCTGAATGTGACAAGATCCCGGACTGGCCCCCAAAACTGTAACACCACCGCCGTGCGGTTAAAGACCCCAGCCGCACTTAATTATGTGATCGACCGGTTAACCACCGATGATGATGATTACCACAAGCAAGAAGCCAATATACACCCTAAAATCGAGTATATATTCTTAATTGAACACTGACATAATAAAATATCATCCCAGCATTATATTTCCCAATTAAACGCTTCTTCTCTGCTGGGCAAATTATTTGTATCGAATAATTAGTTCTGCCCAGCGCCTGGAATATTTATAAAATTTCCCGGAATTATCACGGTACAGCAGGAATATAAATTATAGCCCTTCCTTCCTTTACTCTATTTACAATACAGACTGGATTTATTTATCCATTTTAGCTTACTTTATTTTATTCCTCAATTAATCAACTTGTTAGCTCACTGATCTAATTTTAATTCACTCTAAATAGTTATTCGCTTGGTAGAGAAAAGAAAACGCAAATGACTAAGTACTTCCTTTTATAAATAAAATTTAATTTGCAATTCGCTAATTCTAATTAATAATAAAATCCTAAAACACACATATATATCCACACACTAACATAATAAATACATAAATATACAATAAAGAATATAATTCAAATGAAACATTAAATAAATTATCGTAACTCAATTGTTACCTTCTCATACATTAATAGATTACAATCATAAGTTCTTTTAATGATAACTGTTCGAAGTGTTGCGCAACTTTTTAATAATTTAGTTCTGACTGATTTCTTATTTCAAATTAATTCTGATATGCATGTATTAATAGTTACCTAGGTATGATTTTTCCAAGGTCGGATCAACCATCGAGGGGGAAAACCTTCCCTTCTTTTGCAGAGATGGTTGCTCGCTTTTCCAGACGTTCCAGTGAATGGAGTGAGAGTTTATAGTCTTTTGACGTGGGTTTGTTTCCTTTCTAATTCCACATTTTAGTCGATATTCATCCCTTTAACATTCTACTTCGAATCTCCAGGCAGATCTGGTTCTGTAACGGCGGTCTCTTCTCGGCAGCATTTTAGTTGTTATAAGTAGTGAGCAAATAGTTAGACGGAGGTAGACCGAGCAAACGCCCGGTGTTTGCCACTAGCCCTCCATGTCAGCGTACCCTTCTATTATTATTTTTGTTAAATTCTAGCCAGCAAAAAAAACACAACCGGTTACTTCTAAATCAGCTCTGCTTATTCTCTCGCTGTCTTGCTATCGAATGTCTCTCTTTGCCTCTTTCCTTTTCATTCTTATCTTACCAATCTATCTGGAATTTTTTTTATACAGTTTACATTTTTCCAATTTCTAATTACAATTTTCATTTCATTCTTTTGATACATTTAATATTGAATGCCACTAATTGCAACATTCCTTTTCATTACTTTATCTCGTACCAATCTATTTGGAAATTTGGTACAAGTTTACATTTTTAATTTTACAATTATAATTAATTTCTTTCATTCTTTTAAATATTGAATGTTACTAATCGCAACATTCCTTTCTCTCACTTTATCTTGTACCAATCTATTTGGAAATTTGGTACAAGTTTACATTTTTAATTTTTACAATTATAATTAATTTCGTTCTTTTTACACGTGATTTTCTTATTTAACAAAGAAAGAAAGAGACGCGTTCAGTTTTACACCCTCCCCTTTCCTTTCTAATCTTTCATCATTATTTAGCTTTTCTAATTTCTTTTAAAATAAGTTTTTAGAATCCTTTTAACTAAATTTTTTCTTTCTTTTTTTTTTTCTATTTCTTTTAACGAAACCCTTCTCTTTATTAATATTATTGAGAATCAATAATATATACATGCGAGCCTACATTTATGTAGATATCGCAATATATATCTCTCTATATATATATATCTCTATATCTATGTATATATATATCTATCTCTCTCTATATATATATATATCTATATATATATACCTCTCTCTCTATATATATATATATCTATCTCTATATATATATCTCTCTCTATATCTATATATATATCTATATATATCTCTCTATATATATCTCTCTCTATATATATCTATATATATCTATCTCTCTCTATATATCTATATCTCTCTATATCTATCTATCTATCGATTGATCTGTCTGTCTATCTATCTATCTATATATATATTCTCATGGATAAATGAAGTCATACCATTATTTTCAGGAGCTTTCATGTAATAAAAATATAATAGCTAAATAGCTGCCATTTCAGTACAATAGCAAGCACTGTCATCAGAGTTTCTTTTTTTTTTGATCATAAAAATGTGTGTGATGAGATATAAATTATTATTTTTTTTTGTTATTTTCTCCCCGTTGTTAAATTCTATTGGTTGAGAAGTTTTAAAAAATATTTTATTTTTCAATAGCTTTTTCCAAATATTGTTAATTTTAATTCCCACTTTTCATTTATACTTCCCCCCTTAGCCTCTGATCATATGGTTCAATTTTTCCAAATTTTTTAAAATTGATGTCATGATTTGTTAATTTAATATGTGAATAAATGGTTGATGAATTATATTTTTCTCTAACTACTCAAAATGTGTTTTATTCTGTGATTGATCTATCCAATATATGAACATAAACAAACTCCACATGGGATTTCATATACACTATGAGACTCCAAAGGAATTTTATCTTCAGGGCATGGAAATAATTTATTAATTTTTTTAAATGTAGTATAAATTGTGTGGATATTATTTTTCTTAAAACATCACCAATTTTATCAGTTACTCCCTATATATATATGGCAGAATAGTTTTCATTTTTGAAGTATCAAAATCTTTTTTTTATTGTATAAAAAGCCTTATTAATAATCCTGTGAGGAAAACAATTATGAAAGAAAATTTTTTTTAGTAGCATAGATATCTTTGCAAAAATGGCTGTCATCAGAAAGTCTCTTAGTTCTATCTAACAATGTATAGATAGATAGATAGATAGATAGATAGATAGATAGATAGATAGATAGATAGATAGATAGATAGATAGATAGATAGATAGATAGATAGATAGATAGATAGATAGATAGATAGATAGATAGATAGATAGATAGATAGATAGATAGATAGATAGATAGATAGATAGATAGATAGATAGATAGATAGATAGATAGATAGATAGATAGATAGATAGATAGATAGATAGATAGATAGATAGATAGATAGATAGATAGATAGATAGATAGATAGATAGATAGATAGATAGATAGATAGATAGATAGATAGATAGATAGATAGATAGATAGATAGATAGATAGATAGATAGATAGATAGATAGATAGATAGATAGATAGATAGATAGATAGATAGATAGATAGATAGATAGATAGATAGATAGATAGATAGATAGATAGATAGATAGATAGATAGATAGATAGATAGATAGATAGATAGATAGATAGATAGATAGATAGATAGATAGATAGATAGATAGATAGATAGATAGATAGATAGATAGATAGATAGATAGATAGATAGATAGATAGATAGATAGATAGATAGGTAGGTAGATAGATAGATAGATAGATAGATAGATAGATAGATAGATAGATAGATAGATAGATAGATAGATAGATAGATAGATAGATAGATAGATAGATAGATAGATAGATAGATAGATAGATAGATAGATAGATAGATAGATAGATAGATAGATAGATAGATAGATAGATAGATAGATAGATAGATAGATAGATAGATAGATAGATAGATAGATAGATAGATAGATAGATAGATAGATAGATAGATAGATAGATAGATAGACAGACAGATAAATATTGGCTGGTGATAGTCATAAGTGCTTGAGAGATTTGCACTCTCTCAGTTTAATTACAATACCCATTATAAAAAATATTATATGTAATATATCAGCTAGCAATTTAATGGTAAAAATACTATATTTATGAATTATCATCAGCTTTAAATGCTGATGAGGATTACTATGTAATTGAAAGTGGTACTAAAGAATTCAAAATATAATATTTTTACTGTTAAATTATATATATATATATATATATATATATATATATATATATATATATATATATATATATATATATATATATATATATATATATATATATATATATATATATATATATATTCAAATAGAAGTACATCAATTTTTCTCATTAGCTACAGATGAATAATATTCATATGTCAATAAATAATAAAGAATAAAGTGAATTCACTTATCTTTATAAGTTTATATTTGCTGACATGACTGGGAACAAATAATAATAGTAATATATTAGCTTGTTAGATCTGATATTAATCAATTTGAAATTATACTTGTGAAACTAGAAGGTAAAACACTGAATCTCACTTTTAAAAAACTCTTAAACATTAGTAAAATATCTGTTTGTAAATGTTAACTATATACAAATGAAAGTAAATCAAATTTAACTATTCATAAGCTATGGATAAATAATATTTCTACAGCCATAAATAATAAAGAATAAAGTAAATTCACTTATATCAGTTTCTAATCTTTATAAGTTTTACATTGTTGTAAAGAGTTGTAATTATATATTAATTCAGCTTAAATACAGTATTAATTACTTCGAAATTGCAATTATGCAAATAGAGGATAGAGACTGAATCTTATTTTAACAATCTCTATAACATTATTTAAATATCAGTTTAGATATTGTAAATAGATTTTCACAGATTTGTATATTTAAATAAAAAGTTGAAGTTATCTCTATATATTTTAAATAAGTTTTACTATAATGTAATACAGCAATGCACCAATTATAGTGAAATTTAAATCTACAATGCCTGTTTTTAATGTGTGCATATTTAAAACAACCATTTACATACAAGATGACAAATGCCAGAATCTAATGTTGCTACTATCTGCCAATATACTATATCTACTAGGAGATATACAAACAAACACATTGGATTAAAGGCTTACCTATAATTTAAATAATCGATAGCAAAGCAAAGGCATTTTAACTATGTGATCGTAAGATAAAACTCATCAAGTTGGATGAGAGTTAGTTAATGACAACTTTATGGGGTTTTCTTTTTTTACTATTTAATTAAAAACATTGAATTAATAGATGAAATGATTTAATTATCTTTAAAACTTTTGTTATTTAACCAAGCTTGACCTCAAATCATGTATTGACAGTCTATAACTACACCATACTATTTATTATTAACGTTTTATTATTAATATTGACAATAAAATTTAATATGGATAAAAGCAGATATACAATATTTTGATAATGATAATAATTATATTTTTCAAGTATCTTGTCATTGAATGCATGTAAATAACATTAATATTTGATTTCTAAACCACTTTAAGTACTTGACAAGCTCTGTCTTTATACAACCATCAATAAAAATAGATGGCATTTACATATTAAAACGAATTATCCAACGTGCGATTCAGATATGATGTGTTGTTTGCAATCTTCTTCACTATTTTATTAAAAAGTTTATGTCAAAAATGATAAAGTACCACATCCTTTAATTATTTTAAAACTTGAAATGTTTTACATTATGCTGTTTTAGTGAAGATTTTTCAAATTTTTAACAATTTAAAATGTTAACAATTTGCAAAGTAAATTTTGTAATTTGTTTCATCTTTCAAATATTATTATTATTTCTATTACTATATATAAAAGCAAATAATTTTGAAAATAAAATTTTAAAGTTAAACAATTTTAAAAAAATTTTGACACCTACAATTTTCAAAGATTGTTTCAAATATAAGTTTCATGATTTAAAATATAACTCTTATATGCATAGTTCATTACGGCTGCAACTCAGTGAAATAAACGTGTTTGTAATAAATAGCACACATGTAAACTTTAAAAAAAATACGGCTGCATATAAGTTTTACAACACATACAAAATAAAAGTACTGTCATTATTATTGTATAAACTATGAAAAACTCTGTCTTTAAAATGTAATCATCTAAACACAATTTTATTATTGCTTCTTAGATGAGTTGTGTGTATATATATAATCTGAATGCATTTTCAATGACCTTTAAATTGAATTTTCTTTATATTTTTCCATTTAATTACATATAGAAAATTATATTAATGTAAAATGCCAAAAATATTTTACAATTTAAATTTTATCAAAAGTTAATATATGTATATAGAAACAGTGCATAACACTATCTGAAATCTATGTAAAATATTTAAACACCCAGTAGCTATATTATTTCAGCCACATTCCCCATTTAAATAAAAAAGTTCGAAATTTAGCACTAAAATTTGAGCTGTCTTTATTTAAAGTTGGGGTATGACTGGAATAAGACAACTATGATGCATTTAAATACATGCATATATATTGTACCCTCACTTCTCGATATATGCTATAATTTAAAATATGACTAGCTCAATAAAATCATTATACTTGGCTAAAATATGTACAATTATCTTTAATATATTTTTATAATATTATAACTTATCAGATTAATATAGTTCAATATAATGTACTAATTAAATAAGTATTTAATTAAAATCATGAGACTGTGAAGTGAAGTTACAATTGGTAATCAGATTTACATTGAGTCAATGTCTTTCCAAGACACTGTCTCAATGGCATAAGAATACTATTACTTCTACATTATCTCATTACTAACTCTACAGCATTCTTATGACTTTTATAAATGAACTATCTTTAATAATAATAGATAAATAAATCTCAATCTATTGTTAAGGAAATATAATTAAAACAATCTCAGGTTCTTCTAATTATCTTAAAGTAATAATAATTCATGTAGATAGGAATGATAAGGGATTTAATATCAAACCTAAATACACCTAACTTATTCTAATAATAATCACTAACAATAATAATCTTTAGGGTATATCTTAATCTTATCTATTGGGTTATACTTTTAATCATTAAGAAAATAAATAAATCATATGCATGTCTTTCATTTCCATGTAGTATCTTAATTTTAAAATAAACCAAAATCTTATAATTTAATAATCTGTGGCAATAAATAATCTTATACTTTTATATTGTGCATTATAATTATTTTATGACCATTGTAATATCATATGTTAATGTCAATCAATTTCTATAAATTATATTAAGAAAATACTGTGTTTCTTTCTCAAATAATAAAATAATAAACTCATATTGTGCAAATATTATGTACATTCAAATTATCTGCTGTCAGATGCTGTGGTGTAAAATAATGAATTCAACACATCTTTTAAAACAACTTAACAAATTTATTTACATCAACTTTAACAAATAATTTATTTACACTATTTACATTTAAATGGAACTAAAGAAAATAAAAAAATAAGAAAAATAATAATACAAGATTTTTACACTGTTATTATTTCCATAACCATAAGTAGATAATTTATACATTTCAGAGAATGTTTTATTAATAAAATTCAATTAAGTTTATGACTTTAATTTACATAAACATTACTTATTATCAATTAATATAAGAAAAGATTTTATGTAAGATATCATTCATGTAGCATGTATGTAAATAAACTAACTTTAATAATTTAAATGTTATTTCACTTAAGTCCTACTGTTATTTATATTATAATGTATAAGGCTGTATTACATTTATTATCAGTATGACTCAAATATTAATTAATGTATCAACTGATATAACTTTGTAGTATAATAACACTTATTGACTATCACTGTTTATTTCATTCCGATATAATGTCATACTACATGTTTTATTAAAATATGCAATACGTATATGTATCTTTAAAAAAATAATATTTTAAAATTATTCAATAATTTCAACTTTTATAAAGTATAATGTTAAATAAAATTCTATGATTCTTTTCCATTTTAAATCATTACTTTTCTTTACTTATTATTCTTATTCCTTTATAAAACTACTACCTACAAAAGTCATCTTAACCCTATTTAATTTCAGTAAAAACAAATGACCAATTTTAAAACAAAAATAATAACGATCCAAACTCTCCTATACCTCATCATCTATTTACAATAAGCCTTCAATCAAAAATATAAATTTCCATGTAAAATTAACGTAACTCATCTAATAAAATAAAATAGAATATAGACCTTATATACTTCTTACTAACTTTAAAAGTAAAAAATAAATAACTTACACTAGTATAATAAATCTGATTTCTAATATTGGAACAGAAACATTAAAATTCATTCACGAAAGAATCATATAATTATTTCTAGGTTCTCATATTACGTTGTACTAAATTTACGTCATCAATTTAAAATATGCATATTAAAATAAAACTGCTCTTATTAATGTTATGCGTGTATATTATTTAAACATTAATACATTCATACAATAATCATATAACATTTGGTTGATCTAAAGAAAACATAGTAAATACATCAAATTATTATTATTATTACACAATTTTACCATAAATAATACTTCAATGTACAGTCCGTCACGATGTCCTCCAGGATTCCAGTTTTACAAAATAATTTCACACTTACACTCAACAATTATTCTTTAAAATATTACGTGTTGTATAATTATAAAATAAACTTTATGCAATAAAAGGTTATATTAGTATTTAGTTATTATTTAAAAAAAAAATGTAAATGTACCTTTCCTATCTTTAATAAATCAATGATTAATGAAATATTTATGTTAGTTAATAAATAAAAATATTACATAACATCCAACGGTGTTTTCATCCAGTTGTCATTGTTCTTTTTCCTAGGCACAAATTTTCACTAAACATTACTTCCTTTTCCGGTACATCACGTGTTCTTTAAAAGTTTTTATGACAAAAATGAAAACGTTCTTTTTTTAAAAAATAAATAAAAATAAAAGTCAGTTCCATCAGAAAACAAAAATAAAATTAAAATAGTTTATAGGATCCATATTCTCTTCTTTATAGGAAAATTATTTTAAAGTTATTATCTTTTAGCATTAGTTTATAATTTATAAGTTCTTGTTTAATTATTTTCTAATTTTACTTGGATATCCACATGTAATTGATTTGCGCATTCCGTAACAGATATTAGGTAAGATTATTTTTAGAGTCTTCTATACGACCAGCGTTTAGACTTTAATAATTCAATAATTTTTACTTATAAGTGTTTCTTTACTTATTAAATCTCCAATTTATTTGCCTTTTAAAATTGTCAGAATTTAGTCTTTTATACCATAAAGACTTAACAAGGCAAATATTTATACACTTACTGTTACATATTATATCTTTACTAAGATATATATTTAAATTTAGAATTTACAAATACTTGCTTCATAAAGAAGTATTTCTCATTTTTTAAATATCTGATTTATAAAAATCAACTATCATTAGCTTTTAAATTTATACCAGGTCCAACGTATTATTTTTAAGCATCTAATAACTCTGCTAGTCAATCCAGCGTTTGTTAAATTTTCAGTATAAAGTCTCCAATATATTTTATCCTCATATGATGTCTTCATGATTATTTGATAGTAAATTGAGCATTAATAGGAAACGATCAATAGGGAAATATAACAAATTAACACTGCATATTCATCGGTAACTTTTATAAATTATTTTCTAAAAACTACTCTCTAATAATTTTAAAACGATTTTAAGAGCGTCTATAATCACTTAGCTATTTTTAATAGCATACTATACTTTAAGAATTTCAATCACAAGTCCCCTCCTAACAATTGAACCTTGGTTTTATACCGGAAGAAAACTCCCACTTGATTGGTGAATTAAACAATTGACTTGCTAACTTATTTACATATTTCACCAACAAGACAGAATTAAAAATAAATAATGACTTTTAATATTTATTATTTAACACATTATTAAATTTTTAAATTAATCCTTATCATTTATTTAAATCTATTAAACATTTTTAAAACATTCTTTCTTACTCAATTTCACATTTAACTTTTTATAAGATTATTTTTATAAATAAATTAAGTCTATTTTTATTCGTGATGTTTTTAAGCAATATTTTAAAAATCAGATTTAATATTTCACATTAATTATCTTTATTTTTATTTCATGATAGCCAAAATAATATTTATAAATTTTATAACAGAATTTTTAAAATAGCTTTGCAACTTTACTAAAAAAAACTCCCAAGCATGTGTGTACGTATTTTAATTAACATCTGTTTTTTACAACAAAGCTACAAACGCTTGTAATAATCTAAAAATAAACTAACAATACATTTTTTAAAAATAAATATTTTTTAAAAATAAATAATATCTTATAACAACTTTAAAATAATAATTCGATATTATTAAAATCCAACATTAATTCTTCTATTATGTATTACTAATAATTAAAATATTTATATTCATTTATTAAATATTAACTTTTTATCAACAATAAATATATGCATTTAATTTTAACTTGTCTTTTAAAATTTTAACTTTAAACATTTATTTATTAAATTTATTAATGCAGTATTGCTTATGGCCAGTTTTCCCAACCATATACTATTATCATCCCCATTGAAATGTCTCTCTCAAACATCAGCACAATTTTCACATATCAAATACTCATGAATTACTTTAGTTACACTTTTTAAAAAGATTGTCATAAATAAAATTCACATCATATAGCTAAATATATCTTAAATTTAAAATTTTTAATTAGATGGATACAACAATTTATGGAGACCCATACAAAAGGGCACAATATATATATATATATATATATATATATATATATATATATATATATATATATAAATAAAGTTTGATATCTGTATTCGTTTCACAATATATGTAATATACAAATCAATATATATATATATCAAAATACAGTACAATTTATATAAATTATATTCTTTTAGAAGTACTTTCGACTATACACTTTGTAGTCTTTATCAACTATATAACGTTCAACGTTATATAGTTGATAAAGACTACAAAATGTATAGTCAAAAGTATGTCTAAAAGAATATAATTTATATAAATTGTACTGTATTTTGATATATATATATATATTGATTTGTATATTATATATATATATATATATATATATATATATATATATATATATATTGTAATGGGCTCAGGATTTACTCAGGAAAGATGGGGTCACATCTTACTATGGTCAGGCTTTGAATCTTTGGATAGGATGCAAATGATTACACAATGAAATAAATAACCTATGATTGTATCTACTTCCAATAGACTAAATCTACATATTTTTATTAACCTAGATACAATTTGGGTCAGTTCATCTAGTTCCCACCTCTTTATGGTTCCATTATTCTATAGTATTCAAACTCAGGGAGTAATTACTTTTGACACTTTTAACAGGGAATAAAATAATACTAATTAGCAACTGTTACATCTCTATATAGATGATAATTGATTATCTAAACTATAAAAATCTTCTAATATCATTGCACATAGAATAAGTTCAGGGTGTGCATATATGTATATATTGAAGATTATCACATCAATTGGCTTGAATATATCTATTTATGCTTTTAATAATAAGAATAATGATGATAAGTGTGATAATAATGATGATAATAATTCCGGTGATGGGTATAAGAATAATGATGATCTAGAGACCAGATTAAGGTAACAAATTAGTTTAACATTTATTGATAACAAAAAAAATAAACAAATATATAATAATACTAAATTATATAATCTGCTATGTCAAGGATGAGCTTCTACCATATTGTTACCTAATAATGATAATAATAAAAAATTCTTATTCATAAGCACATAGTAGGAATTCATGCACTTGGCATCAGTTATTTAGAAAGACATATATAAAAATAATATTTACATAATTGAGAATCTAATTGGCTAATAAATTCTATTTACAGTCACATCATAAAAATCTTTGTTATCCAGTTCATATAGTCAGTGTTAAATCTTCTTGGAGCCCCTCTCTATCTATAGATGTCTCTAACATTAATAAAAAAAGAAGCATCCACATAATATTGCTATTCAATCACACAAAACTAACATCAATTCTGTCCTATTTTATAGTGTAGTTGCTTAATGGGGGATAATATTGAAATCTTACCTTTTATTTTACATTATGTTGTCAATGTCAATTTGGTTGAGTAGGCAGGTTTTTTTAGATTTTATTTAACAACAAATAAATATCTAGCTAAATCTAATAACTTCCCCCTCCTTTCTCTCATAGTAAACTTTTTCAAAAAAATGTGAACACATTTTCTGCCTAGTGTGGAAATGAAAATAAATAAAAAATAACAATAATATAAAATCAAAAAAAATCAAATTTTTAAATCATTCATATTAGTTAAAGTTTGATGAGTCTGCTGGAAAGGTCATTCATATTATGATTCCATTATTTTCTAAATGAACCTTTCTGACTAAAAACAGAATTCTGTTCCCTCAAATAGTGGAATTCTCCTGCTTGGAATGATAAAATAGGGATCCTGTTCATGTGATTTTCTATTGAATTATGAGAGGCATCTCATAAAAGACAATTGATATTCTTCAGGCTTTATAGCAATGAACAGATGAAGTCACTGTGCTTTCATGGCTCTGGTAATGGCATTCTATCCTCTACGGTATCATTGCTTTTAGCTGATATATATATATATATATATATATATATATATATATATATATATATATATATATATATATATATATATATATATATATACAAACCATTATACAATTACAAATATCCAGTAATGCCTTCTGTTTAAAGATCTATATCTCAATAATAGCAAACCTTAAAATGATCATTTTAAGGTTTGCTATTATTGAGATATAGATCTTTAAACAGAGGGCATTACTGGATATTTGTAATTGTATAATGGTTTGTATATTTTCTATAATTATTTCAGTTAGTGTTAACAGTAACTTTCTTTTCATATATATATATATATATATATATTGTAATGGGCACATACACTGTTACATTATTTTTTTTATTAAACTTTAAATCAAAAGATAAAGTTTGCAAATAAAAATTTGTTTTTAAAAAAAAAAATGAAATTTAAAAGTCATCTAAACTTTATAATATATATAAAATCGCACAGATGAAAAATTAAAAAAGAAACTTTATTAAAAAAAGAAGAAGTTTTAAAACTAAATTTTCAACAAAAACTTAAAAAGATTTAGAGATAAAAATATATCTTTAAGTTTGGAAAACACATTAATTAATCATAAAATGGAAATAATTGTTTTAATTAGTTAAATGTAAACTAGCCCTTGGGCATTTAAAATGTATAAGCAAAGGTCAAATAGGAGAGAAAAACAATGGGATCAGAATGTCCAATAAAAAGAATCACTCATGGAATCGAACCTCAGTGAAAAGACCATCATCATCATCATGACGTAATGTTAAGTTAATCTGCAAAATTCATATAAAAAGAAAAAGTTTGGAAATAAATTTTAGTGAGTGAAGAAAAAACTGGGAGAGAAGAGATGTGACTATATGTGTTAGTTCGGAGTTGAAGGAAAAGGGATTGAAAAGATACACTCTTCAATCCTTTCAGTCTCGTTAAAAGGAAAGAGAAATGACATTGTTTTCTACATTGAGGACCAGCTAAAGTGAAACCTCCGGATGAATAAATAAAATGGCTAACTGGATAACAATCTCTTCAGGATAGCATGGGAATTTGCATTCAAAATTGCAAGCAATGAATAAAGATGAATGTAAGAACTTTATGAACATTTTCAAAACAAACTCTAAATTCTAAACCTTTCAGAAATTATTGCAATAGTATTTCCTATCTGACTAAATTAATTATAATTTTATGTGATGTATTTCTTTTGTAAAATCATTTCCATTTATTTTTTTTTGTTCTTTAAGTTTTATTATGATTTCTGTTTTTCGTTAAACTAAATTATATAAATGTTAAATTTAAGTCGGGCGTGAATGGCTATATAGATTTGTGAAGTTTTATTAGGGGAGGGTAATCTTAGGTTATTCATTTCGTAGTTGAATTAGGTCAATGGATTGGATATATTGGTGTAATTAGTAGATGTAGTACGAAGTTCGCTATGGGCAGAATCACTAGTATATGCCGCACACTCCCATTTTGCTTATGGAAGGGATAATAAGATGGAGAATGCCATCCCTTCCTATGGAGTTTTTTTTATTGCTCTTCTCGTCAGATAGATGTAGTATTCCTGTCTTGACGAGAGTCAATTTCTTCTCTTAACCTATATTTGTGTTGTCATATACATATTACATTGAATACATCGATATATCAGATGGATTAACATTGGTTTAATTGTGAACTTTTGGCCTAAGGTTAAATAAGGGATAAAATATTTTCTTTTCAAATGCAATCTATATAGTCTATTCATACTCAATACTCTAAATTCATTAAATTTAAGTTGGGTATAGATGCTTGCATGGATTCATTATTGGTTAATTATGTTTTTGGTATTCATATTTGATCAAAATATATAGATATTCGGTAAATAATGATACCTTATGCTGAGTATCTAAAATGTATTTATTCGGATGTCTTTTAAGTTATTGGTGTCAATGTGGCATCTTATGATGAATGCCATTGGGTTTCTTATAAATTTCCCTCTGCAATTCCATCAATGTCTTTATATTTTGATCATTTATGTTTATTTTGAAATGTTTTTAACCGTGTAATCTATGTAACCAATCTATACTCAACATTATGAAACAAACTTTTATAAATCCATCTGTGCGAACTTATAAAAATTAAAATGTAAATTAAAATCTAAAATAAAAGTTAAAAATGTAAGTTAAGTTTTAAAATGTAAAACTGATACTAAAATAATTTTAAATCTTATATACGTTTAAATAAATGTTTGTATGTTAATTACTGGGAGTGGCTTAATTTATTCTTTTTAAAAAAAAACATTCTTAGATAAGAATTTATAAAATATAAATCTCTGCTGTTCCACTGAGCTAGTGACAATGGGCTGACGGTTGGAATCAAAATATATAAATAAAAAAAAATTTTCTTCAAAATTACGTATCTACCTACTATATAAATTTTCTAGGTTCAAATGCCTAGTGGTGCCCTGTAGTGCAGATACGGTAAGACTCCTTTTTCTCTGATCATTATAATTGGCACCCAACATGGGCTCAATGTTTAATAAACCACAAATACCCTGAGCAAATTTTTTAATGAAATGTTTTTATCTACCGTATATGTTAAATCTTATAAAAGCACTGCCAGAAATAAATAGCACAAATATTAAACACGAGAAAGTATTAATAATTTTAAATTGTGTTTTGTTAAAAAGAAAGTCAAAAGGTTGCAATTAATATTTTTTTTTGTTAATATTTATTATGTTTTAATGTGTATAAAAACGCACGGCCACGTAAGTTTATGATTGTAAATGTGGTACCTTACGATGAGTACTGTTTGGGAATTTGCTTCAGTGTAAACCCATGTAAGCATTTCAATAAGTCATAAATAAGTTGGCAGTATTTATAATTGTGCTGCAAATATACATGTATAAATGCATTATTTCTTAAAACATATTTACATCAATGCAACTTTCTTAAATAAATAATTTACATAATTTGCTTGTCATGCCATTTGTTAGAAATGAAATATAATGAAAATAGAATTCTTGGGGGGGAGAGGCATAAATGTAGTGATTCATAGAAAATTATAATCAACAGTTTCTTTTTTATATATAGTCTTTTGTAAAATTACTAAACCGAATGTTTTTGTAAATGTCTTCCTTAATCGTGTACCGTAATTACTAACCCTTAGTAAAATATTTTTTTGTTTATTTTTTAAGCAAGTTTACTGATATGTGATGAGCACATATGCCATTACATTATTTTTTTTATTAAACATTAAATCAAAATATAAAATTCGCAAATAAAAATTTGTTTTTTAAAAAAAATGAAATTTAAAAGTCATCTAAACTTTATAATATATATAAAATTGCACAGATGAGAAATTAAAAAATAAACTTTATTAAAAAAAAGAAAAAGTTTTAAAACTAAATTTTCAACAAAAGCTTAAAAAGATTTAGAGATAAAAATATAGCTTTTTTTCCCAGGTGTCATAGCATCGGCTGAGACACGAACTCACAACCTGGGCAACTGCTTGCAAGGCAGTCATGCTGACCTCTCGACCACCAATGCAAGACTAAAAATATATCTTTAAGTTTGGAAAACACATTAGTTAACCATAAAATGGAAATGGTTGTTTTAATTAGTTAAATGTAAACTAGTCCTTGGGCATTTAAAATGTATAAGCAAATGTCAGATAAAAGAGAAAAGCAATGGGATCAGAATGGCCAATAAAAGAAATCTCTCATGGAATCAGACCTCAGTAAAAAGACCATCATCATCATCATGATGTAATGTTAAGTAAATCCGCAAAATTCATATAAAAAGAAAAAGTTTGGAAATAAATTTTAGTGAGTGAAGAAAGAGCTGGGAGAGAAGAGATGTGGCTATATGTGTTAGTGCAGAGTTGAAGGAGAAGGGATTGAAAAGATGCACTCTTCAATACTTTCAGTCTTGTTAAAAGAAAAGAGAAATGACATCATTTTCTACATTGAGGACCAGCTACAGTAAGACCTCTGGATGAATAAATAAATGGCTAACTAGATACAAATCTCTTTAGGATTGTGTGGGAATTCATGTTCAAAATTGCAAGCAATGGATAAAGATGAATGTTTTAAAAGTAAGAACTTTATGAACATTTTCAAAACAAACTCTAAATTCTAAACCTTTCAGAAATTATCGCAGTAGTATTTCCTATCTGACTAAATTAGTTATAATTTTATTTGAGGTATTTTTTTTGTAAAATCATTTCCATATATTTATTTTCTTTGTTCTTTAAGTTTTATTATGATTTCTGTTTTTTGTTAAACTAAATTATATAAATGTTAAATTTAAGTCAGGCATGAATGGCTATATAGATTTGTGAAATTTTATTAGGAGTGGGTAATCTTAGGTTATTCGTTTTGTAATTGAATTAGGTCAATGGATTGGATATATTGGTGTAATTAGTAGATGTAGTACAAGGTTCGCTATGGGCAGAATCGCTAGTATATGCCACACACTTCCATTTTGCCTATGGAAGGGATAATAAGATGGAGAATGCTGTCTCTTCCTATGGAGTTTTTTTTTATTGCTCTTCTCATCAGATAGATGTATTATTCCTATCTGGATGAGAGTCAACTTCTTCTCTTAACCTATATTTGTGCTGTCGTATTCGTATTACATTGAATACATCGATATATCAGATGGATTGACATTGGTTTAACTGCAAACTTTTGGCCTAAGGTTAAATAAGGAATAGAATATTTTCTTTTCAAATGCAATCTATGTAGTCTATTCATACTCAATACTCTAAATGCATTAAATTTAAGTTGGGTATAGGTGCTTGCATGGATTTGTTATCGGTTAATTATGTTTTTGGTGTTCATAGTTGATCAAAATATATAGACATTCAGTGAATAATGATATCTTACAGTGAGTATCTAAAATGTATTTATTCGGATGTCTTTTAAGTTATTGCTGTCAATGCAGCATCTTATGATGAATGCCATTGGGTTTCTTATAAATTTCCCTCTGCAATTCCATCAATGACTTTATATTTTGATCATTTACATTTATTTTGAAATGTTTTTAACCGTTTAATTTATGTAACTGATCTATACTCAACATTATAAAACAAACTTTTATAAATCCATCTGTGCGAACTTATAAAAATTAAAATGTAAATTAAACTCTAAAATCAAAGTTAAAAATGTAAGTTATATTTTAAAATGTAAAACTGATACTAAAATAATTTTAAATCTTATATATGTTTAAATAAATGTTTGTGTGTTAAATACTGGCAGTGGCTTATTTTATTCTTTTTTAAAAAAAAAACATTTTTAGATAAGAATTTATAAAATATAAATCTCTGCTGTTCCACTGAGCTAGTGACAAAGGGCTGATGGTCGGAATCAAAATATATAAATAAAAAAAAAATTTTCTTCAAACTTACGTATCTGCCTACTATATAAATTTTCTAGGTTCAAATGCCTAGTGGCGCCCTGTAGTGCAGATATGGTAAGACTCCTTTCTCTCTGATCATTATAATATATATATATATGGCATTCTATCCTCTATGGTATCATTGCTTTTAGCTGATATATATATATGTGTGTGTGTGTGTGTAACGGTATATAATATGCCATTACATTATTTTAACATGAAAAAATCGTAAATAAAAACTGATTTATTAAAAAGAAAAAACTTAACCCAAAAACTGAAAATTAAGAGTTGTTTAACGTATATATAGTTCACACTGATGAAAAACGTTAAAAGTATTTTTTCTTTTTAAAATAAAAAAAAAAGTATTTGAACGTACTTTTTTATAAAAAAAGTAAAGATTGATATTTTTTAAAATGGAAGTAAATGATTTCTATCATGTTTAATCTTAGAAAATGGAAATGATTGTTTTTTTTAATTAAATGATTGTTCTAAAGCAAACTAGCCCTTGGGGCACTTAAAATAATTTAAAAAATCAGATAAGAGAATAAAAAGAATTAGCTTGACCAATGGAAGCACCAAACAATAGCACAGACCAAAAAAGAGACTCTAGGATTAGGAACGTCTGGCTTATTGAATCCAAAAATTTGCTGATAAGAGGCTAATAAAAATATAAAAGCCAAAATATTATTATTAAAAATGGTTGTTGTCTTAGATGCTGACTATTAAGCTATATATGAACCATAGCTGTATTGCAGATTTCACAATGTAGGAGTCTGCAATAGATTTAATTTCTTGACAACCATCTGAGGCCTCCCTATGACAGTTATGGACCAAAAAGAATGGCAAGTTGTGGCTTTGTTTTAAAGAGGACAAGCAATCTAATAAGTAATCATGAAGATGGACCTCTAAATCTGCAGACTGTGGAAAGTATAAACTTTTTCACTTATCTAATAGGAACTTTTTCTAAATTTGCAATGAGTAACTGAAAATAAGTAATCAATCCATAAAAAAGTAATATAAATAAATGAACTCTTATCTGACCAAGAATAGAACTCTAAATCAATTATTAATATTTATTTTTTATAAGTTTGCTATTTTAATCATTTTCATTTTTTTATATTAATATGTATTAATTAAATCATTAGAATGTACTTAAATTTAGGTTGGGTGTGGATGGCTATATAGATTCATTAAGTTTGTTAGTTTAAGGGAGGGTTAATCTTGGGTTAGTTGTTTCGCAATTAAATTGGGTTAATGTATTGGATATATTGCTGTAATTAGTAAATGTAGTATTGAAGATCTGCTATGTGCAGGATCATGTATATGCCACACTTGGATAAAATAAGTCCCATTTCTTAATGACCATGGAAGCAGATGTACTCCTGGCTCCTTTGGATCACCCCTTTAGCCTATGGAATGGAATAGTAAGATGGCAAAAAGGATTGCAATTCTTTCGGAGTTGTCTTTTTTATTGTTCTTCTTTCCAGACAGATGTAACATTCCTGTACTGGATGAGAGACAATTTCTTCTCTATAACCATATTGTTCAGATGTGCATTCCTGACAGTGTGATATTGTGCTGTCATTTTCATGCTGCATTGAATGCATCGATATATCAGATAGATTGGCATTGGTTTTACTGTGAACTTTTGGCCTAAGGTTAAATAAGGGCTATAGCCTATTTTTCTTTTCGAAAGAATCCGTATAATGTATCTATACTCAACATCATAAAACAAGCTCTTATTAAAATCCATCTGTGCAGACTGTTTAAATAAATAATTTAAATTTAAAAATTAATATTAAAATATAAACAAGATAAATTTTATTCCTCAATTTTAAATATTTATATGTGCATCAATAAATCATTTGTGTGTGTTAATAACTGGCAGTAGCTTATTTATTTATTTTATTGAAATCTTTTCCTTAAAATATATTTTAAAAAGTTATATTAAGTTTCTGCATCTCTGTGGGCTAGTGGCATAGGCTAACAGTCAGAATAAAATATATATGTAAAATGTGAATCTTTAACTTACGTATCTGCCTACTATATAAATTTTCCAGGTTTGAATGGCCTGGTAGTGCCCTGTATGGCCGATACAGAAGACTCCACTATCTTCCCGACCATTATATATATATATATAAGAGAACAATTATTTACTTTCTGTCTCTTCAATTGTTGATAACTATTTAGTTTTCTCTTCTTCTTGTGTAAATAAAATTAAAATTACTTTAAAAAAATCTTTTTTGTTTTTTCGAATTAACTTGGCTATTTATCAATTTTCAATCTTCTACTAGGTTTTATGCTATTTCAAATAAATTTAATTTCAAATACATGCAACCATTTTTGCATTCATATTTTTAGCAACGAAGTTGGCTTTTATTTAGCAAGAGAATTACTTTGAAAGAAAGAAAGATCAGCTCATTTTTGCCTTTTGATATATTGAATCTTGCATTCCCTTGTATATCAACATAACTTCCTATTGTTGATATATATTTACTTTCAATAATGGCATTAAAACAATTATTAATGAAGTTTAATTTTGTTTTCCACACTTGGTTGCTATGCAATTAATTTTAGATTAGGTCATCATTTGTATGCCTTATCTAAACATCTTAATTATTGTTCTAATCTAATTAATGACATACAACACAAGTTTCTAACTTTAGTGTTAATATATATATATATATATATATATATATATATATATATATATATATATATATATATATATATATATATATATATATATATATATGTTTGATTGATTTTTCTTTAGATTGTTTAATCTACTTGTTTAATGATTTTTATAATCTTTTTATTACAGTGGAGAAAATAATTTACTGTGCAATTTAGTATTTTAGCTTTAAAAAAAAAAAACTTTTTGTACATATATGTGTCTAAAAAATAACACTGGTATGTGCTTAACAATTTATTAGTTAAACAAATATTTTTCATGGCTCCAATTGATAGTATGGGCTAACATAGGATGGTGTGACAGGGTTATAAGCCATCCTTACTATATATATATATATATATATATATTGTAACAGTCAGAATCGTCTATCTCGCTAACACACTGCAGAATTCAAACCCCAGACATGAAACTGAACATTCTAGGAGGGGTTGCCTTCTAGATATACTAAGTTCAAATCTAAAGTCCAAATTTCACAGCGCCATCTACATGATAATGCATCTGGTGCCACTACTAGTATAACCTTTGACCGGTGCCTGGTGGTCAGGGAGAAACAAAAGACTCTATACTAAAAGAAGTTTGGGTGGCTAATTAACGTCTATGGATTTACAAAAGAAATGCATAAAATATATATATACCAAGACAGTGATAGGAATCAATAAAATAAGATATCAAATTTAGTTTTAAATAATTTCACAAAATTTATTTATAAAATATATATATAACACCACTGTCTGCTTATATGAGACAGGGACGCATATTAAATAATTGTTGGCATTATATTTCAATAAATGACAAAAGGTTTTAAAACAAAGTGATATATTCTATTCCTCGGGCTAATAGCATTACGATAATGTGCTTGACGAGATAGGAACATGTGCGAGGTGCTTTGAGTAAGTATACAAGTTTAAGAAAATATTTGAAATTAAGTGTTCTAAAATATTCATTGATTTCGAGAATAGCACGGACAAAAGCTTACTAAGCAACAAAGTGGGACTGTGATCAAAGCATTTATTTGAGAATAATAATAATAAAGTTACATTGGGAGGTCAGTATTGCTGATAATGAATTTATTAAAGTTGGAGGGTGTGACATGTTTAAGTCACGGATGCTTTGTAAAATAAATATAAAATAAAACAATATCGAATATCCGGAATGATTACGGAGGGCATCTCACCGCTAACCCATAGGAAAGTATTTTGATGAACAGCCGAAACTTAGCGACTGTGTGACGATTGTGTTTAATTCCCAGGGGTGTCATTTGGGACACCCTCTGCCTGGAAACTTGCAATAAGTGAAAAGAACGGACTTTGCCATGTAAAGAATCCTTGGAAAAATAAAACAAAGCGGTCTCAACAACCAATTCATTTACCAGCAATACGAGACTAGTGTATATAAAAACATACTAAATGGGTTTTACTCGGATTAAGAGAAATGCCCAATCAAATTCCCCGAAATTCATTTAAAAGGGTCCGCACATTCTCGACGTCAATGATGAACTTCATAATTAAAGTAGAACACGGTAATTAAAATAGGAAAATGCATGCTTGCGGGTTTAAAAGTAAGTATAGATTTATATACGCAATCATGCATTAAGGGACACATTTAACCATTGACTTCACACATACTCTTATATTAGATTAAAATCAATAACATGTAGATTTTAAACTATGTGATTATATTATATTAAAGAAAAGAATCGCCCTCGAACGAGTGATTTGCAAGATAATAAAATTGGAAAATTATAAATTTAAAATATGCCTTAATAGCAGCGTCTTACTTTCAATAAAGGGAATAGTTCACTCGGTCAAAGACGATTCTGACACATTATCATAATAAAATAAAAGAAAGCTTTATAAATAGAAAATATTAACCCAAGGATAGAGAGCAAAATGTTGAGTATATTTAAACACATTAAAGAAATACATAATGAAGTTATGTGAAATATAAGAAAAACAATTTTAAATAGCTATAGCATGTTAGTTATCACAAGAGCTCTTGGGTTAATTTAGGTTACCTCTGGAGATGCATTGGCAGGTAGATGTTCGGCAGGTTTTATAATTCAGCAACAAAATCTGGAATGTTCATATTTTTGGCAGCGGCAGCAGCAGTTCCGGGGTCCGTGTGATAACTTCCGATGGTATGGAGCAGCGGCTGGCTATTCCGAGGGGACATAGCCATCTTAACGCCTCTACTCGGACATGTCAAGGTTAGCAAATTATTAGAATAGAACACAGAATGATTTCTCTTAGACACATTAGAATAAAAAAACAACTAACTGGAGAACAAAAGAAAAACCTCCTTTTTATAGTAGAATTTAACAATAGAACTGCCCTGGAGCATTACAAAAATATCAGACTTATCAGCTGTAATTAAATCATCGGAATGTCTAAAGGAATTCAACATAAATTAATTTCTTTTGTTACTTTCCCTGTCGACATTCGAATTACAAACAAGATTTAATTAAAATTACTTTTATTAATTAAAGAAAACCTTAAGTGGCAATCTTCTGTTTTTAGATAAACTTATAGAACATTAACTAATTAAACTATTGTCCCTGATTTATTTAAACAGAAATTTTTGGAATAACTTTTGTTAAATTAAAGAAAATGATTTTACTTTTTAAATTGCAATATTTGAATCTATTTACTAAACGAATATTTACTAAATGAATTTTATTTTAAATCAAAATATATTACAACAGTAATATATTTGTAAATAGATTCAAACAAAATAACTTTAACAATTTATAATTTTGATATGTTTTAAAATGCATATCATAGTGTGTGCGCAATTACGACTTATATAACCTACTTTTTAATAAATCAAAATTATGTGAACAAATACATAATTCATAATATTTTATTTTATTTGGGAATAAGTTATATATATATATAATATGATCATTGTGCTCGTGGTTTAAAATTAGGCGGGATTTTCAGTATATAAGTGTATTGCAGACACACTATGATAGATTGGGGTTCAAACTAAGGTATGAGGGTAGGAAGTAGGTGAGAAAAGGTGAAACGAAGATCTGCAAAGCAGACCTTACTGTTTCAATATATATATATATATATATATATATATATATATATATATATATATATATATATATATATATATATATATATATATATATATATATATATATTGTGACCTCCCTTGTTGGCACCATGAAGAAATGTGGGAGGTTCACAATGTGCCAATAGTTATCAGGGATAACTATTAAAGAAACAAATGAATTGTAATATAACTTAGTATTTTAAATTTAGTTAAAAAATTATCAGTACCTTAGTTAAGGTGTACTAATCATTAAAATTTTATTTTATGTGTGTCTAATATTGGGAGAGGAAGATGGACAATGTCAGGAATTGTTGGTATGAGAGTGAAATTAGTGGGAATGTTTGTCTGTAAGGCCATAACAGGTGTTTGTTCATTGATTTTCTAACTCACTGTCTATTCCCATTCCAAGATCTAATGTATAAGTGTGGCTGCATGTCCCTTTTACATCATCTCACACTTCATTCATATTTTTAATTATTACTTGGTAATAGCAGTATTTATTTGCCATAGAAACTGTTAATAACTCAGTCATTAATATACATATGTATTAATGGAAAGACAGATACACACATATACCATTAATTAATATGATTTTTTTTATGTATTTATTAATTATTTTATTACATAAAATCTTACACTTAAAATTGCAAAAGCTATTTGTTTATTTGTTATTAGTTAGCATTTGTAAATTTAATATTTTTTTTTACTTTCCAATATTCTATTACTAACATTTTTACAAGCAAGAAAATTCTTGCATATTTCTAAGCTCATTATAACTATAAAAAAAGAGGTGGTGTTCAGATTTACAGGAGATTCCAGAAAAAGTAGAAAAACCAGAGAAAAGAGAGAAGAAAGACAGAATAGTTATGGAAAGTGGAATAATTTTCTAAAAAAAATAAGAAAATAAGTGAACTAAATATTGTGAAAATTCTGTACTATTCCTTTATGGATAAAGTTCTCTCATATTACTCAGAATAGGAGTGTTTACATGGAAGGCTAAATTTTAAAAGGTACCCAGCTCTAGCTTTTATCAACTAATAATTTAGACTTACTTTATTCAAATGCATGGATATTATAAAATTTTTGTTAAAATGATTTATTATAACTTACGATGAATAAAATAATGATGGAATTGTGTAAATTAATAACAGTAGGAATAACTAAGAGAAAAATTGGGCTGAACTATTTAGTGAAACAGTTTACTGACTCATGGTTGATAAATTTTCTGTTCTTGTTATGTAAAATAAAGTTAAAATGGAAATGTTATCTATTCTAACCCTCTACATTATTGGAATAGCGATGGAGATTAAACTACCTTACCATTCACACCTATTGAAAATGAGTTATAGTATGCATGACTTAATAATATTTAATGATTAACTATAAGTAGTGTATAGAAGTATGGATAAACTAAATGACCTTGGATTTAAATGTTATGAAACTTTTACTGAATGCTAGCAACCTAAACGGAATAAAGTCATAAACTTTTATTTGGATAATCTTACCAAGTTGGAGATTTTGTTTCTTATGACCAATAAAGTGATTCCAATACACACAAAGGCTGTTTATACTGTCTATTAGGAAAGTCTAACAACATTGAAAATTATTGCAGTTATTGTCAAATTTTACTTTAGCCTGCAGGAGCAATGTTTGTATGTTTTTAATGTTGTTAATTCGTCGTTATCATTGTGAGCTTTGCATATATTTCCGTTTAAACTTTCAAGTCTGGACTAAAAAAAAAAACTTTTATTTTAATGATTAAATGTTGACACGTATTTCTTCCCATTGCCTATAATAGATAGATAGATTCTTTATGCTTAATTTAATATATTATTATTATTTATTTATATGCCTAATCTCCTCTAGAATGTCTCAGAGATCTTGGTATAAATTATACCAAATCGGTAATATTTTTTTTTTGTAATATGCTAAAAGAAAATGGATATTCTCATGCTCATATTATTAGTTCAAATTAATTACTTTGGTATTATAAATTGGTTAATAATAATAGATAGACGCATGGAGATATTTATGCCAGTATGCAGAATAGTTAAACTTACTTGAAAGTATTGAGTTTAAGTTGAAATTCAATATTCATAATTCTCACAAGTAATAGACTCATTTAAATTTAATTATTGTTAATATGACAATTTATTGTTTCATACGATTTAGAAATCATTTTATAGATGATGTATATTTGCGAGGGTGTGCACTGTTGTAAACTATTTTACAAAATTTGTATTTTGTTTTTCTATTGGTTTTGATGTGGTGCTATATGTTAAAGAAAGATGAAGAATTAAGAGTTTGTCTGCTTATAGATTTTTTTATATATGAAATGCATTGAGTACATTTGGATGAAGAAGTGATCGAAGGGATGATCTTTGCTATGTGGATTGAGTAATACTCTCCTTGATTACTTACTTGTTAAACTGTGGGTGATAGTGTATTTTCTTGTTTGATAGCATAAGATGAGATAGTTGTATTTTTAAATGAAGTGGCAAATGCCCCATTTATTGATGATAAGTCAGCTGAGTTCTGCAATATTTGTGTCCTAAAAGTTGGTAGATATTTATTGAAGAATTAAGTTTGAATTTGGAGTTTTGGATAAACCTCATGTGCATTATGTGAATATTTATTTATTGTTATTTCTCCCTCCTTCTTCATTCTGGCATAATTATCATCAGGTAATATATGTTAGTTATATCAGATAAATGTTTTATGGATTTCTATAATATGCTTGAAATAAGATTATTAATTTAATGATTGGCTTACTGCACCATCCATATTGTGAGGTTCATTCATTCCGCAAGTAAACTGATAGAAATATAATTAATAAATGCTTTGTGTTTGTGATGTTATAAATGCACACATATTTGGAAATATGATTGAATTAGAGATATAAAAAGAAACCATCACTGGAATTGTGGGTTCTGAGTAACTTGTCAGATCATATCACATATTATTATTATTATTATTATTATTATTATTATTATTATTATTATTATTATTATTATTATTATTATTATTATTATTATTATTATTATTATTATTATTATTATTATTATTATTATTATTATTATTATTATTATTATTATTATTATTATTATTATTATTATTATTATTATTATTATTATTATTATTATTATTATTATTATTATTATTATTATTATTATTATTATTATTATTATTATTATTAATTCATCCTCCCGGTATGAGTATAATAGTGTATTACATAACTTTATTTTATTTAAAATTAAGTTAGTAAAGTTATTATTAAATCTTATATTACAGATATAGATTCGTGGGCATATGGAAATAATTTAAATGACACTAACTGATTCTTTGGTACTGTTTGTCTTAGCTTATTAAGAGCACAAGTGAGAATAGATGTATTAACATTGGAATGTAAATGTATAATTTCTTTTTATTGTTTATTGTTGGTAAATGAGCAAATAGTATGGTAAATGTAATTAAGATGTTAAGTGTACAAAATTATATAATTTAATGTCATTTAATCAAATCTGTGTTTAATGTAAAGGTAATGTTAAAATCATCATTGATGTGTTGTAAAATAGTGTTTTCTTGTAATAAATGTTTTGTTGAAATAAGATCCCCTCTGAGCTGTTTTATAATATACGTTCGACTGACCTTTTTCACACACACATATATTCAACATAATATAACTATAATATTTATTAATTTGCTAACATATAACATTTATTTAAATAATACAGATTTAATAGATCCTAACATTGTAATGTCAAAATACGATTTTACCTTGCTTAGGATAGATAGTGATGTGAGATAAAAATAACCTGATCCTTATCATTGTCTATACTTTATTTATTTAATGATTATCAATTTCACAATAGCCCTTATTACTTAAGAGTCATACTGTATTAGGATTGATTTGTTGTTCATAGAGCAGAGCCCTGAGATTAGTTCATCATTTAAGAAACACTGATATAGCTAATCTAAATAAAATGCTAGTAGATTGATTATTATTGCAGTGGTCCCAAGCATATTAGATGATTGGCATGCTTGGTCTAGTATGTACTTGGATGGTGAGAGAACTGAATATATCATGATTTGAGTTAATTCACAAATTGCTTTATTTTAATAACTTTGTAGATGCTTATAATATAATTAAATCAACATTATATAATTGTTGTTTATAAATGCTTCTCTCATCTCCATTTGCATTCTAGATGGCCACAATCCCCTATAACCTTCAATTGAGCTAAGCTATAGAGTAGTAGTATAATAAGAATCTTATCAATAAATAGAGATGCAATTTAAATTATAAACTTATTCTATCTTGTATAGAATTGGTGCCTGGGCATTTATTTGTACATAAAGTCATATAGGTGAAGAGAGAAGAGGTTACAATATATATATTAATAATATTACAAATCGATGTCTGTATTTCTTCAAAATAATACACGTAAATTTATATTCATATTGCAACAGAGTAAATATGTGCGTTATGAATAACTGATAAATAGTCGTAGTTTAATAATACCTGCAAATTGTGCCCCCCTTTGTAACATAATAAAAATGAGGGTATGCTCTTCTTATAATGCATCACAGATTTGGTAGTCATTTGTCACTGAATAACTGTAATGATCATGGGAAATGAAAACTTTAATATAATCTGATTGAGAATATAGACCAAATGTTGGTCAACATTTGCCACTGAATAAAAATATACTCTGAAGTAGAATGCCATTTATAACAGAATAAAATTATGAGTCATGTTTGTATCCTGAGTCATAGCCTAATTACTGATCACCATTTGTAACAGGATGAAAATATAACCCAAAGAAGAACAATCCTAATTTATTAATGGACATGAATTGAAGTGTCATTTATAACAGAATGACAATTGTAAACTAAACTAAAATGAATATTAATCAATAAATAACAATCTAACAATTAAGTTAATAAAACGATGATAATAATATTTATTGTAATCTCATAGTTTTCAATAGTATTTAGAATGGATAGAAAAGAAATAAAACATTACTTCAAGCTATCCTAAAATATAAGCATTATTTACAATAAGCCAAAGATAAAGCAGTAAAACTAAATATCACTATCTTATAAATAACAATGCATGCCTGTTATGTAAATCCCTTATAATAGAATGAAAATAATGACAAAGGATTACACAGACGTACTTTAATATTTTTCATATATCAACACACTATATATAATAATACAAACTTGTACTAAAAATCAAAAATGTATTTTTATTTATATTTAAATGAAATAATTCATGGATGAATAATATAATAATTTTAATATGCCCTACAAGTTTACAATGTCAATAATATATAACGATATATATATATATATATATATATATATATATATATATATATATATATATATATATATATATATATATATATATATATATATATATATATATATATATCAATAATTGATTTCTAATTGCATCTAAATAAAATGTATCAACTCAGCTATACTATTCCATTAATATCAATATACTCTTCTTAACTAAGTCATTTATGATAAAATTAAATATTTAATAATAATACAAAATATTTAATAATAATACAAAATCAATTAACCCAACATATCTTTCCATTTTCACCAACTTAAAATATTATAATCATAACAATATATAAAATTAATGATAGATTCTTATATGATACTTATTCAAATGCTATGAACAAATCATATCCAATTACTCTTCAGTTTAATAAAGCTAAATTATTAAATTTTTAGGCTATAACTTTCAGAGCATGTAAAATATTGTTAGATCTATTACAATCAAATATTAATATTAAAGTTTACTATTTAAACTATATTTACAATCTAGATAAATTGGCTTTTGGACAGTGCGCATTTTATTCCAGCTAAAAGTGTGCAATTTCTTCCCTCAAAAAAATTTGTAAGCTTCTCATTTCTTGTTATAAAATTCCTCTAAGACATCTAGTATAATATAACAGTCCAATAAGTATTGAGTAAATCATATTAATCATAAATATGATGTCATCTGTATTTGTTAAATAAGTAGTCCCACCATTACCAGGAGAGTTTCTGCAATTATTTGTTTGCTATATTAATTTCCCCACATAAATTAATTTGAAGTTTCTATCAAGAATTATCAAATGCTCTATGATGAACCACTACTTGCTATTATTAGAGTATTCTTATGATTAGAAGTTTGTTCAATAACCTTTGGCATTCATAAGGATTACTTAAACTTGTATTCATTATTATTATATATTGGTTGTGTTGTTTTTTACTTCCTCCACTATTTTGTTAAGAATGTTCATTCATTAAATTCTTTAAACCATCTTTTCTTGAAATAGCATAAGGCTGTAACCAATAAATATTTAATCCTTTTTTTTTTTGGATTTTCTAAACACTAACCTTTATCCATTCTACTTTTCCTTTTCTATCTGAACTTTTTATTCCTTACCCAAAGTCTTCTATCCTTATTTTTTATATAATAGACTTGTGATTTTTTGTGATATTTTTATATTGGTTTTGCTTCCTCTATCTCTTGCACAGATTTGACATTGACATTTATTCTCTTCTCTTGCTTTTTTTTGGCACACTGAATACTATGTTATGGTCATTTATATTGAAATATTTTTAAAAACATATGTTATTATAAATAGCATTGACAATGTATTTCATTTTTGATCATTTTTATTTATTTTTTACTTAGCATCAATGTTATTTATTTTCATTTTTTCTCTCACGTTTCAAACTTTAATTCACATGTGTATTAATTTTACCTAGGATTTTATTGATAATTATAAAAAAAATTTATTGAGATTTTTACTGATGTCTATTCTTCCATTTCTTTTACTCTTCTTTCTTAATGAGCTGTAACTCCTCTGCAGCTTGTGATTGTGGAATTTGTTTTACTTTCTATTCCATCTATGATTTATGCCAAATCTATTTAATTATATATATATATATAATAAAGTAATAACTGAAATACAGGCTTATTATATACCTGTATCAATATATATACTATATAGGGTAGATGAGCACAGACTTTCACATGACCCACCACTCTCCACTCTATCTCATAACACTGATACACTTGCACGCATATATGTCAAAAAGATACATAATCACCAATATACATATTTCATGCTAAACCAGCAATCATCAGTTGGTCCAGATTATCATCTCTACACATATAAGCAATAAGTGCTCAGATATATATTAAGATAGCCAATCTTTATATTTTAATGGACAGGCTCCAATCCACTCCATACTCCAACTGTTCAACAATCCATCCAATTAAAAATCTGGTGATGGAATGCTCAAAGGCCATCCTGAGGCCAAGATTGTCATCATACCTATGTTGACCTAAAGTGAATCAGACCCTCATGTACAGGAAATAATCCATTTAATGCATATGTGAGGGATGGGTGATATCTCTACTATCTAATAAGCCTGTATTTCAGTTATTACATAGTAGAGATATCTGACCATCCCTCACATATGTATTAAGTGGATTATGTTCTGTACATGATAGCTCAGACTGACTTTAGGTGAACATAGGTGTGACGAGACTCTTGGCCTCAGAGTGACCTTTGAGTTTCCATTATTAGATTTTCAGTTGGATGGATGGATGGTTGAAGAGTTGGAGTGTGGAATGGATTGGAGCCTGTCCATTGAAGTATGAAGATTGGCTATATTAGTATATATATATATGAGCACTTATTGCATATATGTGTAGAGATGATAATCTAGACCAACTGATGATTGTTAGTTTAGCATGAAATACATATATTGATGATTATCATTTTGACATATATGTGTTCATGGGTATCAGTGTTATGAGAATAGAGTGGAGAATGGTGGGTTGTGTGAAAGTCTGTGCTCATATACCCTATATATTATAATAAAATAATGAAGTAATATTATGGTGGAAAGATTTGATAAGCTTGATATAAAAAATATACATTTTATTAAATGCTAACCAGGCTTTTGATATTGTCAAAGCACAACTAAAATAAAATTAACAAGGGTATTGGCATTTCCACTTGCAGATAAATTAAATTGGCTACTGGTATTAATAAATTTGCATATTTGCATGTGTGAATATGTGTGTAAAAATCAGTTAGGCAAATGACTATGCTATTGAATTAAATGACAAGTGTTTGCTAAAAAAAAAGTGCTATTGGCTGTTAAATTTATGGCATTTTTTAAAGTTGATTATATAGCAGGCTTTGTCAAAAAACTCCATGTAGAAAATCTGGCTGAGAATTTAAAACATAAATAAATCAAATGAATGAATAGCCATTACTTCACGAATTGTGATATATATATATATAAAATTAAGAGTGTGCTAATAACTCTAAACAAGCTTTTTTTTTATTTATATATATATATATATATATATATATATATATATATATATATATATATATATATATATATATATATATATATAAAAGTTCACATTTTTTGCACATAATAATAATTCCACTTGGTTAAGGTATGAAAGCAATTAATCTAGCACTTAACACATATTTCTTCTTGTTAATCCAAGTAAAGTTTTATCAACACAATATTTAATATCATAATAACGTGAAAGCTAAACACCTTCAAACAGATATGCTTCAAAAATGCTTACGTGACAGCCAATCAGATGGAATAATGGCATCACATGGGACTCTAAATTCTAAAACACAAGCTAGAACTATTAGAAAAAGATGGGACCCATCTTAATTTATGCCTCAATTATATTTAAATAAGCCAGACTCAAGCATTTTGAACTAAGAGTGTGAAGCTTAAATACCTTCACATTTAATCCACTAAATATTATATATATAAATTAACAACGCGAAATCATCCGATTTACAATGAAGCAATATTTTTAAATCTAATGAAATGATATTAATAAATGTAAATATATTAAATTTAAGTGTAAACAGATAATATTATAATAACATGAAAGCTAAACACCTTCAAACAGATACGCTTTAAAAATGCTTACATGACAGCCAATCAGATGGAATAATGGTATCACATGGGACTCTAAATTCTAAAACACAAGCCAGAACTATTAGAAAAAGATGGGACCCATCTTAATCTATGCCTCAATTATATTTAAATAAGCCAGACTCAAGCATTTTGAACTAAGAGTGTGAAGCTTAAATACCTTCACATTTAATCCACTAAATATTATATATATATAAATTAAGAACGCGAATCTGTTTAGGTTTCACGTTATTATAATATTATCTGTTTACGCTTAAATTTAATATATTTACATTTATTAATATCATTTCATTAGATTTAAAAATATTGCTTCGTTGTAAATCGGATGATTTCGCGTTGTTAATTTATATATATAATATTTATTGGATTAAATGTGAAGGTATTTAAGCTTCACACTCTTAGTTCAAAATGCTTGAGTCTGGCTTATTTAAATATAATTGAGGCATAGATTAAGATGGGTCCCATCTTTTTCTAATAGTTCTGGCTTGTGTTTTAGAATTTAGAGTCCCATGTGATGCCATTATTCCATCTGATTGGCTGTCACGTAAGCATTTTTAAAGTGTATCTGTTTGAAGGTGTTTAGCTTTCACATTATTATAATATTATCTGTTTAATCTTAAATTTAATATAATATTTAATATCGTAGATCTTTCTTTTAAAACATTTTTTTTCACTTCCACAAGGTATTCACACAATATTTAGTACAGCAGTTTTCTTCTAAAATCTATATTTCAATTTAGATCGGATTTAAAGCGGTATTAATACAACATTTATCAAATCTACTTTTCTAGGATTCAGCAGCTTTGTGAATGAAAATATTATTTATTCAATCATTTTCATGGAGCTGTTAAGTTAAACTTTGTTTTCCAAATTCAAGTATATTTACTACTATTACTTACAGTCGTTCATAGAAAATAGTGTTTGTTAGTCATTTAATTAACACTTTTTCATAGACATAATTCCATATTAATAAATCACTAAATTTATGATTATTAATTTATAAATAAGTCTTAACAGCTTTGTCAATCCAAATTTTAATTTTCTCATCAATACAATAAGCATTCATTAATTTTTTTACTAGAATAAAATCATTAGCTCACGAAAACAGTTTCTTTTTCATAAATCTTTAGTTGTTTAAGAACTTCCTCTGATATTAAAGAAAATAAACATTTAAAATGTTTTTAGGAATTATCTTATTTTAACAAATTATATCAGAAGATTAAAATTATGTAATTAGCACTAAGTTTTAAGTTCTTTTTTTCCATACATCTGCTTCAAGTTAGACATCTAAACAGTTGGTGATGAATAACATTTTTAGATAAAATAAAACAATTTAAAAATGTTACCCGCATCATTTTGATTTCAGAAAGGAAGGATTTTTGCCATAGATATACTATTAATTGGCATCTTACTGATAATCTCTTCTTTAATATTGGATCAAAATATATTGGTTAATTTCAGAATGAGAATTCAATGTCATATAAAAAAATTAAGTAGACATTTTAACTTTAACAACAACAACAACAATAACATAAATCTTATTAAAATTTTACACTTCTTTGAATTTCAAGTTTAAGTTCATCTGCAACTTTTATGCACTTCTCCAATATACTTCTTTGGTGCACTTCTCCTAATACAATTCTCAATACAATTTCCATTGCAATTCTCAATACAATTCCCAATGCAATTCTTATAAATATAGATATAAAATTTAATATATCAGCATTTTTACAGGAACCCCATTTATCTAATTCCCATTAGATCTCTCATTATATTTACACAAGTTACTTTTGTTAACAACATCCCATTTACTCTCACTCATTTCTTGCGGAATGGATCTAAGGCTTTGTGCATTGTAGGAATCTCAGATGTAGAGAACAAATAATGATTCTTTTTGACTTAACTAGTTATTTGAGATGGACCATCATAAAGGTTCAAAAACATTCTAAAAATATGTTTTTGAAGATTACTAATATGAGGGATGCAGACCAAAACATAGTAATGGACTGTAACTTGATGTGGACATTTTGTACCCATCTTTCCAAGATTAATCCAAGCTTTTTCCTGATCATGCTCACTGTCTACCTTTTCAGTAATGAAAAGTAAAGTAGACTTTATAAGCAGTGTCTTAGACCTCCCAAATTGCAACTAAATTAGAGTAAATTTGGTAGATTCATTTATCATAACATTGATATAATGAATTACCCAAGATACCTTATTGACCCATTGCCTATGATTTTGTTCAAGATAAACTCTGAACAATCTCCCTAATTCTCATATTATCCAATCATAATAATTTGATTGTGGATTTCTGATGGAGTCCATTATGTATTTTATATTTTGGCTTTGAATCCACTTTCTCCAAGTGCAAGATATAAATGCAGTAGCATGATCAGTCAAAATGGAGGTTGACTTGCCTACCAAAGGAATTTGGAGAATATCAAAGTACCTTTACATTTTTTGTATCAGTCTTTACTGAATATTTTAGTGAACATCATACACAACCAGTATGAACCTTTGGTGGGTGAAAGGCTAAATGGCCCATAAAAGTCAATGGTGAATAATTCACTGGGCCTATCAGGTAATATGAGCTGAAGTACTCCAGCATAAGACTTATGGAAGACTTTACAGGCCCTAAGCCTATTAGTTATTGTTTCTGCCATTTTGGTCTAGTAAAATGGTATTGCTTAAGAGTAGGCTCAGCATTTTGCACCCCATAATGTGCCATATTGTCAGTGCACATAGAAAATTAGCTTATTTATTAGACTAGGTGGAATCATTACCCTCCAGGAGCTATCATCTTCTTTGTTTAATTTCTTCACTAAAAATCCCATTATTAAGCTTAAATTTACCCCTTACTCTAGGAACAAATTTATTCCCAGTATTCAATTGAACATAATTTGATAAAACCTCAGTGATGTTCTTTAAATTTCTAATCTGTGATTGTAATAGAGCTAAACTTTGATAAAGCCTAAGAATTGTCTTTTCTAATAACACTTCAACATTACTAATTATATTAGGGCTATTATAAATTACCTCAAGGGGATTCCTACCTAGTATATCAGCTATAATATTATTTTTTTCACAATATACTATACTACAGCTAAATAACTGAAGATACAAACTTCATCTTATTAGTCTCTCATTGTTGAGGTAGCTCCTATTCAAAAACTCCAAACTGTGATTGTCTGACAGATCCATTATCGGGGTCCCAATAAAATCTGTCTTAATTTCTGGAATTCCCATACCACTGCTAATACTTCCCTCTCTATTGTAGTGTAATTTAATTTCACTCCCTTTTAAATATCTGTTAAAGAAAGTATAATATTTTAGATTCATTTTTATCATTCATCTGATATAGGACTACTTTCCTACCCAAATCCACTGCTGTCAGTTTGCAAATAGAATTTCTTTTTAAAATAGGATATGCCAGTATGACATTATTCAGAAACATGATTTTAATTTTGTTAAACTCTACTGTGTATTCTGGGGTCCACTTCCATTTTTTGCCTTTCTTAAATAATTCAAATAAATGAAAGATGCAAAAAGCCAAATTTGTGTAAAATTTATTATATTAATTACATATTCATAACAGAAACATTTTAATCATTAGTTAATTAAAGTTATATAACCTTAGATCAATTATAGATACTGTTTGATTCAATAAACTTTTCTTAGAAAAAAATTTTTTTAGTTAAACATTAGCAATAATGAAACACCAGCTTTTTTGGAAAAGACAAATGTCACATTATAAGGTACTTGGACTCACACTCTCAAACTCCTCACAGCTCTCCAATCCACCTTGTATAACTGATACATATAACCACATACGTGTGAAAAAGATAAATGATCTCCAATATAGTATTTTATACTGGTCAGCACTCATCAGTTGGTTCAGATCACCATCTTCGACACATACATACAATAACTGCTCAATTTATGTTAAGATAGAAAATCTTCAAACTTTAATCTTTGGATTTTCATTGATATGGATGGCTGAAGAGTGGAAAAGATTAAAGCTTGTTCATTAATTTTGAAGATTTGCTATATTAATATAAACTGAGCAGTGATTGTATGTATGTGTTGAAGATGGGATCTAAACCAACTGATGAGTACTGGTTTAGCAAGAAATATGTATAATTGAAATTTTTTTTTTTTTCACATGTATGTGGTCATGTGTATCAATTGTATAAATTGAATTGAATAGCTATGAAAAGTTTGAAGCCTGCGTTCAAGTCTCATATAATTACATATAAGATTATATAGGGGGTGTTTTATTTATTCTTTATATTATGTTATATAGTCAATTCTTTAAATTTTATTGAATCAAATTTCTGCACCATAATTTTATTATGTTTTACTCATGTTTTATTGTTTGGTTTTATTATTTTTCTTCCAATATAATCATTCACAGAACAATCTCATTCAAATATATTATTATTCATGTTGAATGAGATATCTTTTCATCTGAGCTTCAACCACATATATTATAAATGAAATTTCATTGATATCCAAAAAGGCTGAACCTTATTATTATTGGTGATCTAAGTTCACAAATTAATCAAGATACAGCTTAACATTTCATATACTATTAAATATTACTAATTTTAACAGCACATAAACAATTTCACTACTGATTTAAATATGTAACATGTAGGAAAATAATCATTCATACATGTTAAATTGTTTGCAAGTTTATTTAAAAAATAATTTGTTATGAGTCTGTGTACAAATCTACCTGAAAAACATATTTGGATGAGACTATTCTGTGAAATATTATATTCCTACAGTCAAAATAAGAGTCAAAGATCACATGACCCTATCTCTTAATCTTGTAAGTTACAAACAATGAGGATTGCCAATTCCTCTACAAGCTTTGTGATAAATGCTTAGACAAAGCCAGCACTTAAAATATCTCTGTCAGGAGCCCCTCCCCAAACCCCTGACCATGGTTTCGTGCTTTGGCACTCCTCAGAGATAACTTTTAGGTAAGTGCTTGGCTTTGGGTTGGTATTTTTAGATCTAGTGTCTGAACCTACCCTGACACCTCTGTGAAAAGTGCCAAAGCATGAAACCATGGTCAGGGGTTTGGGGAGGGGTTCCTGACAGAGACATTTTAAGTGCTGGATTTGGCTAAGCATTTATCACAAATCTTGTAGAGGAATTGGAAATCATCATTGTTTATTATATTCCTACATCTTACATATTTAAATCAGTAGTAAAATTGTTTATGTGCTGTTAAAATTAGAGGTCTAAATCATAGAATGCTTGATAGCATTTTATTTGCAATAATTAATTAATGTTAAAGTAGATGTTTAACACTCGAAAATGGCACAAGTATTGCTGAAAAATGCTTTTTATGTATAATTATTATTAATATATAACATATTGATATAGCTGTTGTATATTATATTTTTATTATTTATTACAAAATATCACATTATAGTTATTGTAACAGAAAATAAAACAAAATAATTTTGATGACTTAAAAATAAAAGGTTAAGTACTTGGAAGATCATGTGATATTCGAGTTTTGATCCAAGAAATTAGCTCTTAAGTTCACCATTCTATCATAACATTAAATTGTGCAGGGTAATGATAATGATAAAACATGAGGCACTTTAATAGTTTAATTATTTAAACTATTTATTTAGGCATGTATAATTTTATCAAACAATATTTTTTGTGCATAAAATAAGAAAAATATATAAATTGTTTAAAATAAATAAAAAATGTCTATACCTAAAATATAATATTTATTGATAACATTAAACATAATAAATAATATAAAACATGCAAACAAAATTATAAATGACAAGGCTTTCTAAAATGTAATCGTTATTTTTAAAAAAAATACAAACTAGCAGTTAGGATTTAATTAAATATAACTCGTCTCAAAAACTAATTTACACTTTGTAATATAATAATCAATAAATTTTGTTAAAGTGTTCATAATTGTTGGTAGAAAAAAAAACTTTTAATTCATTTTTTATTACTAATATAATTAAGATACTCTCCAATTTTTAGACAAAATCAACAATAAATAATAATACTTTATAGCATATAAAAAGACTTTAATTAAAAACAACAACAACAACAACAATTAAGTAATAAACTTTGACAGATGTTTTTTTAATAGTTAAACATTACTTATATTCTATTGCTTTATTAATTTTGAATTCAAAATTAAATATTATTTCATCAACTTTATTTTACATTTCTTATTTCATAATGTTTTTTTTCACCCATTTCAATTCATTTTCATTATGAAATTGTCATACATTTACACCATCCTCATACTGAAACAACTCTAAAATTACACAATAAAGATTTCAACTCTCAAAATAATATTTTCAAGGAAAATAAATGTATAAATTAAAAATAAAAAAGTGAGTTGATTTTAATATAATTCTCTTACTAAAAATAATCTACACAAACGATAGGATTTGACATTTAAACAAACAAATAAATATTAATGAAACGTTAATTTATCTCTAATTCAACCAAAATGGTTTAAGAAAAATCTTTCAACTGGAAAATCAAATATAAAGTGAATAAAAAATAGCTTTTCAATGCATTAGAAATTGGTAGTGGAATGAAGTCAGGAAATTAATTATTTTAATTTAGAACAACTACAAATAAATAATATACTGCTATCTTTATTATTTAATTTAATGCATAATATATAAATATTTTTATTTCATTCATTTTGTTGTAAAAAATAATTTAAATTCTATTCATAATTTTATAGATTCATTTGAAGTAAACATTCATTATTGTGAAAGAAAAGGGAATCAAATTCAATTTTTACATTAGTTAAACCATTTTCTTTTATCTGTTGCTTTAAAAAATTGTATAATATTAATGTTGAAACTTTGGCTAGAATAAATGATGGTTGCTTTATTTTATTCAACTAAGAAATGCAATCCCCTACCAAAAAGCCATTTTTTATTCATTTTATTATTTCCAACTTTTATAGAAATAAAATGACTCTTTTTAGATAAATATTTTAGCTTATCTTTCTTCTTATTGAAACAATAATCAATAACTGACACTTTTTTAAAAAAATATATTTTTTTGTTTGTTTGTTTTAAGAAAAACATTTACATTACTAAGTTTGTAATACAATAATAATACTATATTGTTTTCATTTTTAATCTTTAGTAAAACTATCAAATAATTTGTTTTAATTAGTTATGAAATGCTAAGCATCTAAAAAGATTAAGTTAAATTTAACACTGTTTTATTATAATAATAATAATAATAATAATAATAATAATAATAATAATAATAATAATAATAATAATAATAATAATAATAATAATAATAATAATAATGATGATGATAATAATAATAATAATAATAATAATAATAACAACAACAACAACTACTACTACTTCTACAATTATTATTATTTAGTCTTATTAAAACATGTTTTACTCATTGTAGATTTTTTGAAGCATGGTTATAAAATAATGAGTATTTGAACTTATGTAAAGCATTTAAACTTGTATCAAGAAGAGATTTATTAAGAAACTATATGGCAAGGATATTGGGTGATTGCTTCCATTTTATTTGCAACATAAAACAATGTATCAAAATAAATGATGTATTAAGTAACAATTAAGTAGTTTAAAATTAATATATAACAATGTTCAGTAGTAGATTCATAACTTATTGCATTTTTCTCTTCACTCAATAATCTTGTGATCTTAATAATACATTATTAGTAAAGATTTCATTAAAATTTTAAATTGGTTATATTTAAGATATCCCTGTTAGAATAGTTAACAATGAATTAATAAAAGTTGGCGCCATGAATCATTGAAACTTGATGTTGTATTTAAATCTTCATTCGGACAAACATACAATATCTTAATAACAAAATCTGAGATCAATTTTTTTATATAAAATTGAAAAATTTGTGCCATAGAATATTTATTTTAAGTATACTTTACTAAAACATCAGTAAGTTAATTAAAATGTTTTCAATATGCTAACATTAAATTAATAATAGATGTAATTTGTAACTCTTCTTGTTAACTTTTTTCTCTCTTTCCAATAGGATTTTTAGTATTTACAGATGATCCTGTGTCCCAAACTTGGTAGCTATTTTTTTAAGTATATAGTTTTAGGGATATACAAATATTTATTCATGTTTCTTTTTCAATTTTATTTCATTGAATATGTGTTAATTGTTATGTTTATAAAACTAATAAATTGATTATAAATTCCATTCAGAAAGTTTATTTCAATCTTTTTTTTATAAAAATAGTATCTAAATGCTGACAAGCTTCAAACATTATCATAGTTCTTTACATTCAGTGTCTTATTTTTGTTACTATTATTTTATCAAATTGATGAAAGTTTTGGATCTTTCTCTGACAGAACAGCATGCAATGAAGTATTTCCAAAGGTATGGGATCTTGTTTTCATGAAAATTCTGTGTTAATGGGCATGCTATGACCCTTTACATTTCTTATATTTTTTTATTTTTATATTAATAAGTTGAAGTCTACATTAATGGGCACAATATGACACTTTATGTTTATTATATATTTTTTGTTTTTATATTAATAAATGAACTCATTATAAAAAATAAAAAATAAAGTGGACATATTATAATTAATTTTTGCAGAAATTTTACTTTTTAAAAAATTAAAATAATAATAATAATAATAATAATAATAATAATAATAATAATAATAATAATAATAATAATAATAATAATAATAATAATAATAATAATAATAATAATAATAATAATAATAATAATAATAATAATAATAATAATAATAATAATAATAATAATAATAATAACTGTAAATATTAAATATGATCACTTTTTCTCAGACATTTTGTTTTAAATATGTATTGCATGCCCCAAAAACTGTATAATTAAAAAATGTCTGTTAAGCTTAGGAGACAGGATAACATGTAAAACTGATTTTTTTTTACAATATTTTTTAAATATAAGATGTTAAAGAATGTAAATTTTTATAATTAAAATATATTTTATCTTATTACATATCATTAACAAGTTTTTTTTTTATTACACTTATGCCTATAATTCTGAAAAGATTAGATATTTACACATAACTCATGCTATTTAATGGTGATCCATATACGAGAAAAATGTACAATGTGATTTTTGCAGTTCAAAAAATAATTTATTTATTAAAAATTACTTTAAAATGTAATATGGGTAGTTTCATCTATCTATAAAATTTATGCTACTTACAGATAGGATTATGGGTCAACTAATATACAATGGAAAGTCCCTAAATGCACAAATTGTATTAGATCATGGATAAATTTGTTGATGAGAACAAATATTTAAGGAGTAATAATAATATACAAATAATTTCATTTTAAAATAGCAAGTATAGAATCATACTCATCTCAAAACACATAAAACCAATTTACATTAGCCAATATATATTTTGGTACATCTAAAAAATAAGTAAGAACAATTATGTATAGTTAAATATAGTGTCAATTCATTGATACCATACTCTGAGTAATCAAACAATAGAAAATGGTGATGATCAGTGACTTTAACAATGATCTATGTATTGACCAATGTTATGTTGAACGAGTTAAAATATTTGTTATTAAGCAAAAAGATTTCAGCATCACTAATCATCATTTTTCATCTATTATAAAAGAAATAGTATGTCAGTATATTGATGATGATAATTCTCTTATATTTAATTCAATACATATTTTTATGATTATTTACCTAAATTAGACGTTTTTGAATTTGCTAGTGGCTAAACATTGATTTTTCCAGTTTTAAAGATCTCAAATATTATGAGATTTAATATCATTAAGCAATAAATTAATAAGTCTGTCTAAGTAAACAACTACTTATGAATGCTATTAAATAATTAAATAAAGAATGGGATAGCCCCATTCTTTATGATAATATAAAAATACAGATTAAGATAAAATTGGGCAGAAAGATTAGGTTAAAGCAGAGTTTAAAATAAATATTAGACTAAGTAAGTTAATATTGCATAGAATACAAGCAAAATATAATTTTGAGTTAAATAAAACTTAAATTGAATATGTATAGTAAGTTTTGCCTGTTTTAATAAATGGAATATAAATGATCACATGATATTAAAAAAATGGAAAGTTAATATCCACACAGGTTACAAGAAATGGAAATAAATTTACAAAAAAAATGAAAATCAAAGATAACAAAACCCTCAGATGATGGTAGATGAAGTCAGAACATAAATATCAACTTTTTAGATAAAGAATTAGTTACACAAATAAATCAAAATATTCAAGAAATGACAATAAAACGTTGGACAACATCCAAGAAAATATGAAAAACAACAATCAAAACATATAAAAGAACATAATTGAAGTAAGTTAGAGCATCCAATAAATAAAAAGGAGAAGTGTAAAAGGATAAAAGAAGTTAAATTAAAGTATTCAAGAAAAGATCAATGGTAACAATAAAAACATATAAGAAAAAGATGGATGAAGTAGGTAAACAAAGTCTAACTCATTCAATATACAAAACATTTAATATATAAAAGAACATATGTGAAAGAGATCTTGCATAAGATGAAGAAAATGGAGTTGGCTGATGAAGTCTAAGAAATTAATATAAAAAAATAAATATTGTCAAAACATTACTTGTTCAGTAAATTAAAAAATAAATGAAAGAAATAATTAAATTTAGGTAAATCAGATGGTTATTTTGAAAATAAAATAGTAATAGATGAAGATTTAATAAAATATATAAAGAAAACAAAAATGTTACAAAAAAAAAGTAAAAACCAAAGCAAAAAGCAAAAATAAAATAAGAGCTTTGCTATGACAATGCAAGCCAATTCATGATTACAAATATGCCCCCACATGGCACATGGTTCTTTAGACTGTTAAGTTGTAATGTTGTCTTTAAAATTATTTTGCAAAAAATTTTATTGAAAGATTTCAACATTTTTTCTGTGGCACATATTTTTTTACCAATCATGTTTTTCAATAAAAGCATTTAACATTGTATGATTTTAAATGTCTTTAAAATAATTTTTATATGTAAATGAAATTAGCCTTTTTTCCATAAAAAATATTAAAGTTTATCATTAATTTTCTCCATAAATTCAATCTATTGATGATTTATATGCCACTTCAATAGTAAAATCATTGTTATTTCATAAACAAGTTGAAGATTATGGTAAATATTGTTTTTATCTGCTGTCATATTTTCAGAATCTTAGCAGTATCTTTAAATTTATTTTTTTGCAATGCTTATATGTATTCCTAAATTATTCTATAGTATTATTAATGTAAAATCCAATTAAATCTCAAACAATAGAATTAGCAATTACATACACAAATGTTTAAGCAAACATTATTATGTAAAATCAGTACTAAATGTAATAGTCTTTACTTCCACATTATAATAGTCATTTTAAAATGTAATGACTCACAGCCACATCTAAAATTAACCTTTAATATCATTACATGCATAATCATATATTCACATAATCACAAGAATAATATAATGTTATGTAAGGCTAGCTTTTTTAGATAAAATGATAGTCAATAAATTTACTGAATAATAATACTATGTTTAACTGCTTAAGATTATGCAGGAACATCAAATTACCATAATGTTAGTATAAATATTTTAATTGCTGACTAAAGTAGGATTTTGTTTAATTTCTTTCATCTGAGAATTGATTCAGAATTCTTCAGTTTTTGATTCTTCATAGCACATAATAACTATAGTATAAACTTAAGATTTGCCTTAACTAATGCTTTGTTTGTATTTAAACTATATAACATAAGCATTATCACCTATGTGTTATGTACTATGTGTTTATTTTGTTAAATTCTATGTATAAAGATTAGATCTATATATATATATATATATATATATATATATATATATATATATATATATATATATATATATATATATATATATATATATATATATATATATATATATATTGTATTTTTATATATATATATATATATATATATATATATAACTCCCCTACTGAACACTGATCCTACACCTTATATGAACAAATGCTCAGGGCACCAATTCTATTAATGAATAGAATAAATTAACAACTTTATTTTGCTTTAAATTAGTATTGAGACTCTTCTATTTATGCCTGACTTATAGGTTAGCTCAGTGAAGGGTTATAGAAAGTCAAGAACATATAGAATATAAATAAATGAAAGAATAAATACTATTGATCATTAAAATAAGATATATGCCTCATTTGTTAATCAACCAAATGATGGAAATCAACAAAGTTTTATTTATTTTAAAAATATATTTATTGACATAATTAAATTGTACAGATGAGCAATAAATACACTTTGTTAATGTTGGCTCATTCATTGCTGGCATTGGTCTGGTAGATGTTGGCCAGAGCCATTCTCTGCACTAGCAGGTTGATATATGAGTAAATACATTCCATTTTGTTGGTATTAACCACCCCTTTTGAGGTTGGCCCAATAATGCTAACTTATCAGCTGGGATACATGTAGTGTGAAATCAATGCCTCTCTAATAGAATCTGGCATGTTGCATCATACACTACTTCATTTACGATACACTACAATGTGGATATATCAGGTCCAATATTCATGTAGAGTCTGTGAGCCATACTAGTAGGCTCCATGTATTAATAAATAAAAATCTAGAGGATAGTATCTTGTCCTTGTTTTGAAGGGCTTTGAGCTTATCGCAAAATATAGCATTGGGGTCTGGTGTTGGTTGTGTGAACTTTGTCCTGCATCCTGTGTACCAAAAAGCATATGTCAGGAAGATGGATAACCTGATAACTGTAAAGTCTCCAGAAGAGAGACAATACCTGATGTCCAGGATTTTATCCACTGCTATAATGCAGTGTTGAGAGATGACACTTCTAATACTGTTATAGCCTGGACATATATTTAGCAGATGATTAAAGGTCTCCTCTTCTCTAGAGCAGGCATGACAAATTGGGTCTATTTTATTTAGAAACTGATTGTAGTATAAGAATGTATTAGTTGGCATAGAGCCCATATTCATCTTGATCAGATAATTCAAAAGTTTGGGCTCCAGTAGCAGATATTTAAATATTGTGGTGATTTTATGATTGCTGCACCCTAGGTGAGTATAAATAGCTATATTTTCAGGATTCAGCAGGTGATGTGCCTGCCAGATGCTGATTTTATTATTGAACTCTGCTGTTGAGTGCCCGATGTATAGAAATTTTTGTTTAATAATGATGTCAAGATATGTGTCTTTACTGGGGGGGGGCTGTCAGTAGGTATTACAGTCTCTATAATATCTGATAGAGAATATTTTCCCCCAGGTTTACTAAAAGTGAATGCCCTTTTTTGGAAATTGATTGTCTGGATTGAATGGAGACCCACACTGTTCTGTCTCCTGTGAAACTGAAGTCTGCGTATGCTAATTGCAGTGTTCTGTCCTCTCCATAAGAGCTGACCACAGAGCCTCTGAATTTGTAAGCTGAATGATCTGGTAACTGTCATTATTGGCAGGTAGTAATTTATGCTCACCATAATCTTCATATTAATTAGAGCAATTTTACCTTGTAGGGACAGATATGTTCTTGACAGCGATTGAATCACCTTAGTAGCATTGCTTATGATGGATTTTTGTAGGCAGACAGACATAACAGTCTGTGACTTGAAGCTAGGGAACCCCAGAAAACATTGAGGTTCTGCTAAAAAATTGGATAGTATTTTCCTACCAATGTTGAGGCATCAGGATGATGACTTGTGAGGATTGATGGATAACTTATAATTTTTAGTATAATTGGTAATGATGGAGTGAAGTGTCTTCAGATGTATATGGGATGGAAGAATCACAAGTATGTCATCTATGTATGTGAAAACCTTGATGTTTCTCTTAAGCCAGGGCACATATATCCCTGGAAACTGATCTAGCTCTTTAATCAGAGAGTCAATGTACTTTATGAACAATAGACCACTCATTAGTGATCCTTGTGGTATGGATCTTGAAGAGGCAAATCCGTCTGAGTAATGTCCATTTATGGAAATATGAATGTGCCTATTATTCAGGAGATTGTCCAATATCTGAATTATCTTCCTTGGTATGTCCAACTGAGATAGCAATTCAAGAAGAATGTTGACATCTACAGTATCAAAAGCATTGGACACATCCAGCTGAACTGCCACAGGCCAGATTTTTCTGTTAGATCTAATGTGATCAAGCAGAATTTTCACTTCACCAATTGCAGTCAGTGCTGATGATCCCTTCCTTGCATATTGAGAGGCCAATATATCCTGTGGAATGGCATCCTGATTTTTTTCTTTTATTATACCCTCCATGACTTTGAAAAAAATTGGTGTCATCGATATTGGCCTGATACTGCTAAGAGAGGTAGGATCCCAGTTTTTTTTTTAATAAACGGGACCATGGCGATTGGATATAGGATAGGGATTACTCTCCTTTCAATGGTGAGGTAGTTTAACAAGTCTAATATAATCCTCGCAGTAAAAAAATTAAGTGAGTGAACACAAACTTTGGGATAGCATGAATCCCAGGATGAACACTATCAGGGAGACCCTTCAACCTACTGCTGATGACCTGGAGTGAAATACCATGATCTGCCTCTCCAGTTGTGCCCACCCACTCCGTGGCAGGGTTTGTCAAAGTTTTATTTATTCAAGCAAATAAACTATAACATGGCAGGGTTTGTCAAAGTTTTATTTATTCAAGCAAATAAACTATAATTTTGATTTGTTCTCTTCCATCATCTAAATACACTCTTATGTTAGCTACAATATAACTTTAACAGAAAAACATGATATTAAATAACTCCACTATCTAGCATATCTTAGTTTAAATAGCTAAATTAATATTAAGTTGGAGATATGAAATGAGATCTCAGGAAATCTTTGATACAATTCGATTAAAGATATTCTATTATGCAATAACTTATAACTATTCTAATAAAAACTAATGGAATGAGTTGAATGATGTTTCACTGGACTAGCAATTAGATAATGAAGTAAACAGGGTACCTTTTAATCTCACATCATTGTCAAAATAAGACACTGAATATACAACCTTCTCCATAAGTTTACCAAATGGTAAAGTATTTCACACAATGTTTGGATCAAGAGAACAATATCATATTTAAATATGTTCATTATCAAATTTATAAAGTAAGTGCATTTATGTTGTAATAGATATGTGGAATGTGGAAACTAGAATACAAATGCATATAAGAATAACTAGAGACAAAGTTTTAAATAAATAAATAAACCATTTATTTACATTTTGCAATCAAAATAAATATAATTGGTTCACATTGGAACTGTTTGTGCTAATTCCTAAATTTACAAATACATTTGACAATCTGGATTTGATATCTCATTTTATTATACACTTTATTATTTATAGATTAGACATTCATAAGTCTTAAATAAACAAATAAAATAATGCCCTCATATTCTAACTTTGAATATATTTAGGCTGTTAACTAACTCTAACATCTTTTATTAGTAAACAACACTGGATAAATAAATATCTTATTATGGGCACAAATATACAAGTTGGGGAAATCATATCATTTGTTGGAACTTTGGCTGTCAAGACAGTAACCTTAAATAACTCAATCAAATAATCCTTTTAAACAGCTATACTTTTCACACATTCAAAATAAAAAATAATCATTCTGATGATTTGATGATTTAAAGCTTGTGGTAAATTAACATGATATAATCTAAAATATTTAATTCATGATGTATAAAATTAATAGTATTATACTCTCATGTCTGCAAAGTTATTTGCATTACATGTGTGCCATATCTTATGCTATAATTAAGATAGACTCAATATATTTGCATCTTGTTGCTTTACTTATGAGTTACTAAATAAGTGTCATAATACTAATAATGCCATAAACCAACCAATGAATATAACAGTATTTCTGTTTTAAATATTCTTAAAGAATTTAGTTTAACCATTTATTTAACCATCAACTACATTACATATTGCTATGATTCTATTATAACAAAAGAAATATTCAAATAATTAATTAAGCACATGAGAGTTTCTTGATGATTAATAATTCAAAGATCAGCCTTTCAAATTGAAAGGCTGATCTTTGAATGTATACAATTGAATGCATAGTGTCATATAAAAATAAATGCTTATTTGATTAATAATTTTAAATGATGAATAATGACTCCCCACCTAACCTTGAGGTATACTATTGGTGTGGAACTCAGTCTCACCACCTGAATAAAAGGGAAATACACTACTCAACTTCATAAAATATCTTTATACTGCATAAATACATAATTTGAAATATACTTCACTCATGGCCCCATACTTAGATATGTTAAGGGAGAGAGTTCTCAATCCCAATCAACATAGAACATATCACTAATAATTTTCTTTCTCACAGCTACTTAATATGTTTCATTCTATACCTTGGAAATAAATTCATGCACACATGTGTCCCTAGTTCTTCCAATTCTTTCAATATAAGACATTATCCAAAACTGACAGAAAGAACCATAATTATAAACTGAATATTAACTAATTATATATGAAATAAACTGCATAAGACAGACATAACATACATATAAATAAGAACATGTAATATAATTCCAAGTTATATAGTACACAAATGTTACGTTAAAAGTAAATAATAAACTGAAAATGGAACTTGCTTTATATACAATTTATTAGCTGTTTAAAAGTTTTAAATGGCAGTAGTTATTGTTTCAATGGGTTTCACAACATTTTCTGATAACAATGTTTATCTTTCATACATTTACTACTCTCTAAGCCAATTGCTCATTTTGTGACATTAAATAGGATTATACATCACCTAATAAAACACACTAAAAGGCATATATATATATATATATATATATATATATATATATATATATATATATATATATATATATATATATATATACTATATATATATATATATATGTACCTTTACTTCCAAATATATAAAATAGTTTTAAAAATACAACTGAAGCTCAGTTACATTATTATGCTAATTAGAATTTGCATATCTATGTAAGCATAGAATGTTAATTGCTTTGGCAAAAATCTGACTAAAAGCAAAATATTTGATAATCAATGCTATAAACAAATGTTATCTTTTTTTAGTATATAAAAATAGAAAAATTCTTTTGAAATTACATTCGGTAACTGAAGTAACCTTTTTTATATATTCAAAGATGGAAATTAATCATTATGTATCAAATCTCAAAGTGTGAGAATTTAATCAGAAAAATCAGAAAGAAATGTTATTAATCAAAATGATTATTTACAAATTAAAAGGGTTGGATGATTCATACTTCTCTAGAGAGGGTATCTGATATTGGTTCCTTTGTGAGTGGGGTAATAGGTTTTCAGTCAGTGCTGTGGGATTCATCTTTTCTTTTAGTAGTTCAAGTAGTTTACTACTTTGGCTCCTTATGGAATTCTTCAATCATCTAGCCACTTAGAGATTAATTTATGGACTAGACTACTGCAGATATTTTCTAAGAAGAAATCCATTATATAGTTCTTTTAAGAACTCTTGATTTCTCAATGATTTAGAATTTGAACCATTCAAGATAGAATGAACATTTAATAATAATTATTGAATTTTCTAGCAGATAAAAACCAGGGAGAGACCTCACTTGTGAGTTTTCAGGATTAAATGATTATGCTAAGGTAGAAAACAATCATCTCTCTTCTCTGTCTGAATTACAGAAGGCATTTACACATCTGATACAGAGCCATGCTTATGACAAAAAGCAGCTTTACTATATTCCTGAGTTGAAAGATGAAAATTCCACTGCAATTGTTGCCAACTTATCTGACTCAGACTGAGATAGCTGTCATAATGTTTATCTTGACAAATACATTTTATTAATGATTGTTTAATAATCTTATTATTTCCGATTAATATATTATTATTTTTTATTATTATTATTAATCATTTAAAAAAAGAGAGAGAGAGAGAGAATTGTCTCTGGGTATATGTATATTGAATTTACGGTTATTACAGACATAATGATGCAAATCTTACATAAATCTGTTAAATTCATGTTTCTATCCCAAATTCTAGTTCGGCGAGATCACCCTATCAATAATTGGGATAAAACAAATTAATAATTTCGGTTGAACAGCTAAAATTTTCACACATTCAAAATAATAATCATGCTGATGTTTTGATGATTTAAAGTATGCGGTATATTAATATGATATAATCTAAAATATTTACTTCCTGAGTATAAATTTAATAGTACTATACTCTCATGTCAGCAAGGTTATCTGCATTATCCGTGTGTCACATTTTATGCTATAATTAAGATAGAATATATTTACATCTTGTTGGTTTACTTATGAGCCACTAAATACGTGTCATAATAAGGATAATGACATAGATGAACAAACAAATATAACACTATTTCTGCTTTAAATATTCCATAAAAAATTTAGTCTTACCATCTATTCAAACACCAACTACATTACAAATAGCTATGATTCTATGATAACAAAAATATTTAAAAAAATTAAGCACATAAGGAATAAACAAGCTTCTTGACTAATAAATCTAAACGATGAATAATGACTCCCCACCTAACTTTGAAGTACACTATTTGTGTGGAACTCAGTCTCACCACCAGAAGAAAGGGGAAATACACTACTTAACTTCATAATATATTATTTTTACAATGCATAAATACATAATCTGGAAATATACTTCACTCACGGCAAATACTTACATATATTAAGGGAGTGAGTTCTCAACCCCAATCAACATAGAACATATCACTGATAATTTTCTTTCTCACAGCTACTCTATGCATTTCATTTTATACATTGTAAAATAAATACACACACAGATAGGTCCCTAATTCTTTCAATTCATTTAGCATACAACATTATCCAAAACTGACAGACAGAAACAAAATCATAAAACTGAATATTTAACAATTATATATAAAATAAACTGCATAAGACAGACACACATGTGTATGAATAAGGCGTGTAAATAACTTCAAATTATAGAATACACAAATGTTACGGTAAAGTAAATGGTAAACTGAAAATAAAACTTTTAGTTTATAAGAAATTATTAGCTGTTTTAAAATTTTAAACACAGTAGTTATTGTCAATGGATTTTACCATTTCTGAGAACAATATTTATTTGTCATACCTTTACTACTCTCTAAGCCAATTGCTCATTTCGAGACATTAATTAGAAAAATACATCCCTTCAATAAAATACAGGAAAGGTGTATATATAACCCACATAAGAAATTATATTTAAATAATAAATTACCGGCATATTACAACTTGTAATACGCTAACCAAGACGATTTTGAAGTCAAGGAAATAGCATAAAAATATCCATCTATCTATGATATATCAATAACACAAAAAAATAGTTACTCTTATTTAACTTAATTTTTAACATAAAGTCTCCTGAATGACGTGAAGATAAGGATGATGATTTCAAATGAGTAAGTGTTAGCAAAACAGGAAGATGAATTCCTATAGGATAAACATTCACAATTTAAGATTTAATTAAGCAATCTCAAATGTTTTTAGCAGTACCTAATTGAGCTCACTAATATGACATGTGAGAAATAAATTTCTTTAGAACAGTGGAGATAATAGATATATAATTTCAATTACATATTTGTTTGATATTGACCATTTAATTAATTCTGAAAATTTTCAACTTAGTAATAATTATAGCAGTCTTCCAAGAGAACATTAGCTTCCCATAATGTTCACAAGTTAGCACAAATACAATTATTTTTGGTCTGTTACTAATTGTTCATGGAAAATCTGCAATTCCTTAGATAATAATATTTTTCTTTTATAATACGTCCACATACCGAGGTGAACAAGAAATATATAATATTAATGTCCTTCTACTTGACTTAAATCAAGTACACATTAAATACATGTTTATTGGTTAGTTCTTTGTAAGGCGCACATTCATTTTTTTAATAACATGTTTCATAAACATGAATGATATGCATAGTTATTATCATGTAATAGTTTAAACTATAGCACAATAAATTATACATGCATCCTCTCAATGATCCTCTCATTTTAACTTAACTTTTGTATAATTAGAAGAGAGTTTAAACTTAAAGCTTTTTAATCAGTCCTGCATAAATTTCCTTAAAAAATTATAAAGTTCACTCAATTTCATTTTCTTCTTAACGATAGAAAACATGGGCAAATAAAATAGATTTAGGTTATAAGCATATAAATACATTTCAAACGATAAGGTTAATTAAAAATTTCATTGAGTGAAGAGTAAAGAAAATATAACTTCTAAAAATAAGTAGCCTGACATCCTTTTTCTTAAAGCTGTCTGTTAGCTAGAATTTCAACACTGAATTTTTTAAAATAATAATGTTTAAAAATTATACTTTGGAGTATAACTGACTTGATTTCTAAGAGATATTAAAAAAAACCATATACATAAAGGACATGGCAGAAACAGAATATAAATTTATTACTAACTATCACTTAAATACATCTCCTTTCCATTAATCAAGAGGTCACCTTATCCTCCAAAGTTTAGCTCCACCCTTTGCACTCAGATAATTAAGCAACAAATATTCAAGAAATCTTTTCTTTAAAAAAAAAACATTTGATTTCTTAAATTAAATCAAACCAAATAAAACAAAAAAAAATAATTTTCACACTTTTGAAATAAATAAATATTAATTAGCCTGTAAATAAAGTAGTTGATAACACAATTTAGTTTGTCAAATAATTAACTAGCCCAGAGATCCATTAATCACTGAAAAATACTTGCATCTGTTATCAGAGATCTTTGCTGTAATTTTAAGTGCTTTATTGCAAAATGTAAAATTATGTACTGTGATTAAATATGAAAGTGAAATTGGAAGATGACACAGACATATAAGCACAAACATATGCCGCTACATGAATACTAAATTATCCTAACTAAAATACAACTTATATGGCTGTTGCTTAACATATTTCACTGATGATACTACCTATAATGGATGGGTGTGCTAATGAACAAACAGATCAGAAAACCATCCAAACAAATACCAAACACTATTCTACAAATGAATAAAATAAATATGCATCAACATAATCTACATATTAACAGCTCCTGCAATAATACACCTCCCCTTTCTATCATTAAATATTTCATCAAATACAATAATACTAAAAGCTTATAAAACTCCCAACTAACATCAATAAGCAGCTCTCACATAAGGTTTTAGACCATTAACAGAATTTTTTTTAAAAAAATAGTGTTATTTTTTTTTTTTAGATAAATGCAGTTATTCACTACTGATATAGTATGATTTAATTAAGGTATGTTTCTTGTGCCCATTCAGAGGGTCATAATATATATATATATGACTGTAGATGGCGTTATACCAAAAACACCTTCAAGCGTTTGTTTACATAAACGTCAGAGCGAGTATTTCACTATCTCTAACTTAATTTCCACCTTCATATCATGATTTCAAGCTATTTGCTATCATCAGTGAAGGACAGGATTAAGAAACTAGATCTAAAACACAAACTCTGAGCGTTTAAGAAACAGTTTCTATTCAGCTTGCAAGCGTGAATCTTTTAGACACGTAATGTTTTCAAACTCAGCATCGCATGCCAGATAGCTACATGGGTCTGATATCAGTTCAGCATCACCACATAGTAGAAGTCTCTGCATTATATATCATTGCAAGAAAAGACCTCAAAGGTACATTTATGAAAAACAAAAAACACAAGTTAAAAACTTGCATACGCTTGTATTTATGACTATAGATGGCGTTATACCAAAAACACCTTCAAGCGTTTGTTTACATAAATGTCAGAGCGAGTATTTCACTATCTCTAACTTAATTTCCACCTTCATATCATGATTTCAAGCTATTTGCTATTGTCAGTGAAGGACAGGATTAAGAAACTAGATCTAAAACACAAACTTTGAGCATTTAAAAACAGTTTCTATTCAGCTTGCAAGCATGAATCTTTTAGACACGTAATGTCTTCAAACTCAGCATCGCATGCCAGATAGATACATGGGTCTGATATCAGTTCAGCATCACCACATAGTAGAAGTCTCTGCAATATATATCATTGCAAGAAAAGGCCTCAAAGGTACATTTATGAAAAACAAAAAAACACAAATTAAAAACTTGCATACGCTTGTATTTATGACTATAGATGGCATTATACCAAAAACACCTTCAAGCGTTTGTTTACATAAACATCAGAGCGAGTATTTCACTATCTCTAACTTAATTTCCACCTTCATATCATGATTTCAAACTATTTGCTATCGTCAGTGAAGGACAGGATTAAGAAACTAGATCTAAAACACAAACTCTGAGCATTTAAGAAACAGTTTCTATTCAGCTTGCAAGCGTGAATCTTTTAGACACGTAATGTCTTCAAACTCAGCATCGCATGCCAGATAGCTATATATATATATATATATATATATATATAAGTGTGTGTGTGTTTTCCTGTATATATTTCATTAATATATACATATATATTGTGCCGGCCAAAATCGTTATTCATTCAACAAGACCAATAATCCAAACAAAGTACCTTGAATCCAACCATGCACAAGATAAGAGATGTCAGGGCAAGGGTGAATCCTAAGCTATTTGCCTGAACTATTGCCTCTCTGGCTAATGGATAACGTTTGTAATGACACTAGCTGTCCTTAGATTTAATCCGTCCCAGCTGGAGGTCACGGTTCACTAAGAGACTCAAAATAATAAAGGATTTATATGAAAAATTAATGATTTATTGAATTCTGATGATTGCAGAATAGTACAGATGTGATTTGATATCGATTACTAATAGTCTGAACCATAATAATTATAATTATTTATGGCAACATTACAAAAAATTGAATTTAACTCAAAGAAATATAAATAACTAGGGTAATTAATATTAGAGATTCGGAGTGAGGACAAAACTAAGCTAAGTTAAAATAATAATATTACAAAAATTTATTAAGAAATTGAGTTATTGTTATACAAAATAAGTTGAGTTTTGTTTATACAACTAGGTTATTATACTTCATGAATTCGTTTTGATGTGGCTAAATGCAAGGCATTTGATAACAAAGTAAAAATTCGTTAATTGGTCTGCCGAAAACCAATCAGCAATAAAATATCACTAGGCCTCTTTAAGAGATTACAAATAAATATATTTTATATATATAAATAACAAGACATGAGCAATGTGTATTTAAAACACTAATACATTTAAATCAGTTGTCTATAAGGAGTGTGGAAAGCAAAATAATTCTTTTTAAATTAGATAATCAGATTTAACTAATTAATGGAATTGGTTTGTGAAAGACATGCCATCACGGCAGGAGCATTTCAGGTTTGTCATCATCATCAACCATTTTCAATAAATTTCAGGATGAAGATCTCTCCAAGTTGTCCATATTTTCCTATCTTTAGCTTCACTTCTCCACATCACCCCTGCCCACTTTTTTATTTCATCCATCCATCTCACATGTGATCTCTTTCTGGATCTTTTACAATCTCTTGGAATTCAGATCAAAATTTCAATTGTCCATCTATTATCATCTCTTTTAGAAATATGTCAAGCCCAACTCCACTGCAGCCTTTTAATTTTTTCAATGAGGTAAGTAACACCTGCTTGTTCTCTTACCCATATATTTCGTTTTCGATCTCTTCTTGTTACTCACAACATGTATCTCTCCATACTTCTTTGAGTGGTCGGAAGTGTCTGTATTGCTCTTCTATTAAGTGTCCAAGTCTCAGATTCATAAGTAAGAACTGTCAAGACACATTTATTAAAAACCTTCCTTTTCAAACACATAGGCATATTTCCTTTTAGTATCAAGTTATTTCTACAAAAAGCACTCTAACCAAGTTTAATTCTGATTAATTTCAACCATTATGTTTCCAACTGTATTAATAATCTGATCAAAGTATTTGTAACTGTTAACTTCTTCTAAATCACCATAATCAATCTTTATTTTCATATTTTGAAAAAAATCTATTAAACATTACTTTAGTCTTTTTAACATTTATCTTTAGTCCTACTTTCCTATTTTCATCTGATAACTCCTGCAACATTTCCTGTAGCTCTAAAGCATTATTTGCAAAAACAACTACATCATCTGCAAAATCTAAACGACTTAACTAATCTCCATTTAATTTTACTGTTTTAGCTTTCCATTTTAATCCAAAAATTACTTCTTGCAGCACTGCTGCAAAATGTTTTGGAGATATGGAGTCACCCTGTCTTATACTTTTTTTAATGTTGATTTTTCTATTATCATTATGTAATCTAATTGTTGTCATTGCATTTTTATAAATATTCTTTAAAATATGACAACATCCTGGATCTACACCTTGATGATCCAATGCTTTAATCACTGAAGAAATGTTTATAAAATCAAATTCCTTTTCATAATCTACAAATCCTAAGCATAATGGCAACTCATATTTATTTGTTTTTTCTATAATTTCTCTCAATACCTGGATATGATCTACTGCATGAAAACCACTTTTAAATCCAGCTTGTTCTCTTTGTTGGTGGAAATCCAGTGTTTTCTGTAGACAAGTTGTAATTATCTTAGTACAAAATTTTGTATAAAACTGATAAAAAACTTGATAGGTCTGTAATTTCTAATATCTTCTTTATCACCTTTTTTAAATATTAATATTAATACTGCATTCTTACAATCATGTGGTGCATCTTTATCATTTAGACATTTAGTATATACCTTTGCTAAAAAAATTCTATTTTTTCACCTGCTTCTTTTAATATATCAATTATAAGTCCATGATTACCTGGAGCCTTCCCTTTCTTCATAAATTTAATTGCATGTCTCACTTCTTCATTCAAAATTATTGGCAATTCGGCAGATATAATAGGTATAGGAAGCACTTGTTCTTTATTACTATATAATTATCGATAGAAGTCTTCTACACATTTTATGATGTCATCTCTTTTTTTAGTAATAATGCCATCTTTTTTTTATTATTGCAGATATAAATTTCCTACCAATACCAAAATGTTGTTATACACTCTTTACACTTTTATTCTCTTCTACAACTTTTCTTGCTAGTTCACAATTATACTTTCTTATATCATTTTCAATTCTTTTCTGCACCATTTTACAAAATTCGAGATATTCAATCTTTTTAATGCATCATTCTTGTAGATCCTCATATTTCTTTTTTTCTTCATAAATCCAGTAGTCTCCTAGAAATTTTATTGGTCAATTGTGGCCTTGTTCTACCAGCTTTGTTGCAGTTTTTAAACATGTATTAGTTATTTTCCTAATAATGCCATTCATATCTGGATCATGTTCAAAATGTACTAATACTTGAAACCGATTTGTAAGTTCTAATTTAAATTCATTAGAATGTTTCTGAACATTAAGAATATCAAGTGTAAATATTGTTTTTCTTAATGATTTTTGTCTCTCAAGTTTTTCATTAACATGTATCTTACATCTTACTAATCGATGATCACTTCCAGTGTTAAATTTATTAAGAAGATTACAATCTTGAAATATGTATTTTCTGTTAGTCAAAATATAATCCAATTTTGCTGTACGTTCATTTGGATGCTTTCATGTTCATTTTCTTTTAACATTTTTCTCAAAAAACAAATTCATAATATAAAGTTGTTCTTTTTCCACAATCTCCACAAATCTATGTCCTCTCACATTTTTATTACCATAACCAAAATTACCTACAGCATTTTCATCTTTCATTTGTTTACTAATTCCAGCATTAAAATCTCCCATACCAATTGTAAAATGTTGTTTACTCTGATCAAAAGCCTTTTTTACATCCATATAAAAATCTTCTACTACTTCATCACTATGAGAACTTGTTGAGGCATAAACCTGAATTATCTGCATTTGGTATCTGCTATTAAGTTGTAAAACTAATCTTGCCACTCTGACCGATACACCATCAATCTCCACCATGTTATTCTTTCATTTTTTTATTTATAATGAATCTTAGTCCACTTGTATTTTCAATATTTATGCCTTTATAGTAGAATATATGTCCACTGTTTAAACTAAATGTTTCATGACATTTTCTTCTAACTTCACAAAGTCCAATAATGTCCCTATTTAATATAAGACAGTTCTTCTTCTAACTCTTGCAATCTTCCTTCACTTGAAAGTGATCTGCAATTGTAAGTACCTAAATAAAAAGTCATCATCAAATGGCAGCCTGAGTCTCCAACCAGGGGATTCTTATCACCCTCCACCTTTGGCCATCATCTGCTGGCTTCAGTTGGTGACTTTACAGCCTCCTGGGAATAAGAGCCATGATTATTTTTGTTTGTTGTGATTGTATATATTGGAAAAAATATTCTTAAACTCAGAGGTAAAAAGCCAATAAACTCACCACACTGACTAATGCATGTTGGTGAGCAGCCCATCCATGTTCTTATACTATATGAATAATAACATAGTAATAACAGCTGCAATGACAAGAACATCTGGAATGGACATTAGAAATTTGCCCTGTACGGTTTCTTTAAGATCTCCAAGAGAAATCAAAAGGCCTCCTTTCACTTAATAGCAAACTGTCTGTTATGATCCTCTGGGTGGCTTTGCTAAAGAAATCCCTGGTATATACAAGCAGATGATGAGAGGAATTTTGGCCCTTCAGCCAAAACATGTCTCTGAGTAATAATAATAGATTTGATGTGCTGGACTTCCCATACACATTTTAATGGCAATGCCTGAAAAAGGATCCCTAGTAGGATAATATGACTAATATTAAGGGAAAGTCAAATATTGGACTGGTCATATTTAAACTGCTGAAGGTCCTGAGAGGTATGTAGTAAATCAAGAATAATAATAATAAACAAATGTTTGTAATGATAAATTACATAATGCTCTAGACATATATATATATATATATATATATATATATGTCTATGTATATATATATATGTACCATATATATATATATATATATATATATATTATAATGGTCAGTGTGAATAATAAGGTCTTACTGGATCTGCCATACAGGGTGCCACCAAGGCTATTGGAACCTGAAAAATTAATATAGTAGACAGATACGGGATGTTAAAATTAAATTTTTACATATATATTTTATTCCCACTGTCAGCCCATGCCACTAGCTCAGTGAGATGCATAAATTTATAAAATATAAATTCTTATTTCAAAATATTTTAAATAGTAAAAAAAATAAAAGAAGCCACTGCCAGTTATAACACACACAATCATTTATAAAACATATATAAAATTTAGAAATATCTATTTTAGTATAACTTTAGTTTAGATTTTAATTTACAATTTAACTTTTTATTTCAAAAGTTTGCACAGATGAATTTAAATATTTTATTAGTGTTGAGTATGGATAGATTACATAGATTGCACTTAAAAAGAAAATATTCTATCCTTTATTTAATCTTAGGCCAAAAATATATTGATGTATTCAATGCAGCATGAATACAGCAGCACAATACCATATTTTCAGGAATGCACACCTGAACAGCATGGTTATAGAGAAGAAATTGTCTCTCATCCGGTACAGGAATATTACATATGTCTGGTGAGAAGAACAATAAAAAAATCACTCCATAGGAAGAGATTGTGATCCTTTTTGCCAACCTATATCCCATTCCATAGGTTTAAGGGGTGATCCAAGGAGCAGGGAATATTGTCTGTCTCTGATGGTCAATAAGAAATAAGTTTATTTTGTCCAAGTGCAGCATATAAGGTGATCCTGCATATAGTATATTTTTATACTACATTTACTAATTACACCAATATATCCAATCGATTAACCCAATTTAACTATGAAACCAATAACCTAAAACTAACCTTCCCTTAATTAAACTACTTCAATTTTACAAATCTATGCAGCCCTTCACACCCGACTTAAATTTAGCATTTATTTAATTATAAGTTTAACTTAATAGAAAAAAATATATAATAAACACTTAAAAGAACAGAAAATATAAAGTAATGGAAATGATTTAAAAAAAATACATTCAATAAAAATAATTAATAAATAATTTAGTCAGATAACAAATTCTACTTCTATTTAAATATTGAAAAGTTTAGAATTTAGAGTTCTTATTGTTTTCAAATACTGGATTGTTTTAGAATTAATGTTCTTACGGTTTTAATAAGTCCATGCTTAACAGTTGCTTGCAATTTGGATCCAGCATTAATTTCTCTGATGTCCTGGGAAAACCGGTATGCTTTTGGCCATTTTATTGATTCATCCAGAGGTCCTTAACTTAAGCTGTTTTTTATTACCGGGCCTTGATGTCTGGTGGTCCACAATATGGAAAAACAATGTCATTTCATCTTTTTTTATAGAAAAAAATGAAAGAATTGAAAGTGCATCTTTCAATCCTTTCTCCTTCAACTCTCTCCTACTTAACACATATCACATCTCTTTCTGTCACATCTCTATCTAATAATTTGTTTCCAAACTTTTCCATTTATATTAAACTGTTGGATTGAGTGGACATTACATCATGATGATGATGATGATCCTTTCGTTGAGGTCCATTTCCTGGGGATTTCTTTTATTGGCTATTCTGTTCCTATTGTTTTTCTCTCATATCTGACTTTTAATTATACATTTTGAAATGCCCAAGGGCTATTTTACTTTAACCAATTGAAAATAATTCTTTCCATTTTACACAATAGCATTAATTAATTTATTGTACATTTTTTTTATCTTTAAATCTTTTAAGTTTTTTCTTAATATTTAGTTTTAACAAACCTTTTCTTTTTTAATAGTTTTCTTTTAATAATTTTTTTTTCATCTATGCAATTATATATATATATGACAATAGATGGCGTTCTACCAAAAACACCGTCAAGCATATGTTTGTTTACATAAACGTCAGAGCAAGCATTCACTATCTCTAACTTTAGTTCTACCTTCAGATCATGATTTCAAGCTATTTGCTATCATCAGTGAAGGACAGGAATAAGAAACTACATCAAAACACTAACTCTGAGTGTTTATGAGACATGTAATGTCTTCATACTCAGCATACCAAGCCAGATAGCTATATGGATCTGATATCAGTTTAGCATCACAACATTGTAGAAGCCTCTGCAATATATATATATATATATATATATATATTGCAGAGGCTTCTACATATATATATATATATATATATATATATCATTGCAAGAAAGAACTCAAAGGTACATTTATTTAAAAATAAAAAAAAACAAGTTAAAACTTGCTAACACTTGTATTTAAGACAATAGATGGTGTTCTACCAAAAACACTGTCAAGCGTATGTTTGTTTACATAAACATCAGAGCAAGCATTCACTATCTCTAAATTTAGTTCCACCTTCAGATCATGATTTCAAGCTATTTGCTATTGTCAGTGAAGAACAGGAATAAGAGTTAGTGTTTAGATCTAGTTCCTTATTCCTGTCTTTCACTGACAATAGCAAATAGCTTGAAATCATGATCTGAAGGTGGAACTAAATTTAGAGATAGTGAATGCTTGCTCTGACGTTTATGTAAACAAACATATGCTTGACAGTATTTTTGGTAGAATGCCATCTATTGTCATAAATACAAGTGTTAGCAAGTTTTAACTTGTTTTTTCATAAATGTACCTTTGAGGTCTTTCTTGCAATGATATATATATATATATATATATATATATATATCATATATATATATATATATATATATATATATATTGCAGAGGCTTCTACAATGTGGTGATGCTGAACTGATATCAGACCCATATAGCTATCTGGCTTGCTATGGTGAGTTTGAAGACATTACATGTTTAAAAGATGCATGCTTGCAAGCTGAATAAAAACTGTTTCATAAACACTCAGAGTTAGTGTTTAAATCTAGTTTCTTATTCCTGTTCTTCACTGACAATAGCAAATAGCTTGAAATCATGATCTGAAGGTGAAACTAAAGTTAGAGATATTGAATGCTTGCTCTGATGTTTATGTAAACAAACATATGCTTGATGGTGTTTTTGGTAGAACGCCATCTATTGTCATAAATACAAGCAATAGCAAGTTTTAACTTGTTTTTTTGTTTTTCATAAATATACCTTTGAGGTCTTTCTTGCAATGATATATATTGGAGAGGCTTCTACTATGTGGTGATGCTGAACTGATATCAGACTCATATAGCTATCTGGCTTGCTATGCTGAGTTTGAAGACATTACATGTCTAAAAGATTCACGCTTGCAAGCTGAATAGAAACTGTTTCATAAACGCTCAGAGTTAGTGTTTAGATCTAGTTTCTTATTCCTGTCCTTCACTGACGATAGCAAATAGCTTGAAATCATGATCTGAAGGTGGAACTAAAGATAGAGATAGTGAATGCTTGCTCTGACATTTATGTAAACAAACATATGCTTGACAGTGTTTTTGGTAGAATGCCATCTATTGTCATAAATACAAACATTAGCAAGTTTTAACTTGGTTTTTTTGTTTTTCATATATATATATATGAGTTTAAATGATATTTAATTTTCAATTTTTAATTCTTAAAAAAAAGTTTTTATTTGTGAACTTTTATTTTTAATGTCTAATTTTTTAAAAAAATAATGTAATGGCACGTGTGCCTGTTATATACCAGTAAACTTGCTTAAAAATTATTTTACTTAGGGTTAGTACATGATTACTGAAAATATACAGACATTCAGTTAGTAATTTTACAAAAAGAGACTATATGTACAAAAAAAAAAGATTGACTATTGTTTTTCTATGAACCATCTACATTTATGCCTTCTCCCCCCAAGAGTTCCTTTTTCTCTACATTTCATTTTTAAACACATGGTATCACAAGCAAATTATTTATTTAGGAAGGTTGCATTGAAGTAAATACATTTTTAAAAAAAATGGGTTTATACCTGTATATTTGCAGCACAATTATATATACCACCAACTTATTTATGATTAATTGAAATGCTTAAATGGGGATTACACTGAGGTAGATTCTCAAAGGAAAATCATTGTAAGATGTCACATTTACAATCATAAACTTATGTGGCTGTGTGCACCTATACACATTAAAGCATAATATATATTAACAAAAAAACTTATATTAATTCCAACCTTTTGATTTTTTCTTTTTTAAAAAAATTACAATTTAAAATTATTAATATATTTTCTTTCTCATTTTTAATATATGTGCTATTTCTTTCTGGCAGTGCTTTTATAAGATTTAAACTATACGGTAAATAAAAATATTTCATTAAAAAAATTTACTCAGGGTACTCGTGGTATATTATACATTGGCCCATGTTGGGAGCCCAATTATAATGGTAAGGTTGAATAATAAGATTTTACCATATCAGCTGTACAGGGTGCCGCAATGCTATTGGAACCTGAAACATTTTTTATAATAGGCAGATACATACTGTTAAGATCCAACTTCCATACATACAAATTTTATTACGATCATCAGCCCATTCCAATGGCTCAGGGAGACACAAAGATTTACTTAAAATATTAAAAAAAAATAAAAGAAGTGATTGCTAGCAATAACACACACAATCATTTATTAAACATATATAAAATTTAAAATTATTATTTTAGTATAACTTTAATTTTTTTTATAAAACATTATAACTTTGCTTTAGATTTTAATTTACAATTTAACTTTTATTTTAGAATTTCGCACAGATGAATTTAATATTTTATTAGTGTTGAGTATGGATAGACTACGTAGATTGCATTTGAAAATAAATTATTCTATCCCTTATTTAAACTTAGGCCAAAAAGTTCACAGTCAAACCAACACCAATATATCTGATATATTGATGTATTCAATGCAGCATGTATATGACAGCATAATATTACTAAGCTATCCAATTCAAATAGCTATATGGGGATAATAGATCTTCAGCCATACCATATATTAGTAGTCTTAGCAATATAACATCACATAAAACTTAAGGCAGAGACTATAGATAGTCAAAATAAGTGTCATAGATCACATGATCCTATTCTCTTAAGCTTATATAGGTTATAAAGAATGAGGATTGCCAATTCCTCAACAAGTTTGTGATAAATGCTTAGCCAGAGCCAGCACCTAAAATATCTGTCAGGAACCCCCCCAAACCCTGCCAGGGTAGGTTCAGACAGTTAAAAATGAAATGTAGAGAAAAGGGAACTCTTTGGGAGAGGACGCATAAATGGAGATAGTTCATAGGAAAATGATAGTCAACATTTTTTTCATAGTCTGTTTGTAAAATTACTAACTGAATGTCTTTGTAAATTTTCATTAATCATGTACCATAATTACTAACCCTAATCAAGATATTTTTTTTGTTTTATTTTTTTAAGCAAGTTTACTGATATATAACAGGCATACATTCTGTTACATGATAATAAATAAAATTAGAATTTAAAAATAAAAAGTTTGCAAATAAAAATTGGTTTTTAAAAATTAAAAATTGAAAATTAAAAGTCATCTAAACTTTATATATATAAAATCGCACAGATGAAAAGTTATTAAAAGAAAACTTTATTAAAGAAAAAAAAAGTATTTTAAAACTAAATTTTTAGGAAAAAAAACTTAAAGATTTAAAGATAAAAATTTATCTTTAAGAATGTATATAATTTAATTAATGCTATTGTGTAAAATGAAAATCATTATTTTCAGTTAGTTAAATTAAACTAGCCCTTGGGCATCTCAAAATTTATAAGTAAAGGTCAGATAGGAGAGAAAAAAACAATAGAAACAGAATAGCCAATAAAAGAAATTCCTCAAGAAATAGAACTCAACAAAAAGATCATCATCATCACCATGTAATGTTGAGTTAATCCACTAAATTAATATAAAAAGAAGATAGAGATGTGATTGAGAGAGGTGTGATATTTGTTAAGGTGGAGAGAGTTGAAGGAAAAGGGATTGAAATGATGCATTCTTCATTCCCTTCACTTTTTCTAAAAAAAGAAAAAGAGAAATGACCACTTCTTTTCCTTTATTGCGCACCATAGTACATAAGGGCCTGGAAATAAAATACCAGCTACAATAAAGGACCAATGGCTAACTGCCTTCCCATCTCCTCAGGACATCGTGGGAATTGACATGTTCCAAATTACAAGCAGCTATAAAATATAAACTTTTTAAAACAGTAATAACTTTAATTAATGAACTTTAATTCTAAAAAAAAAACTTTTCCAGTATTTTAAAACTGTTAGAGCTTTAGATAATTCATGAACACTAAGTATAAAACTTCCCCAGTATTTAAATGATAGTAATAGAAATTCCTATCTGAACAAACTAAATTATTTATTAATAATAATTTTTATTTTAATGTATTTTTTTTTAGAAAATCATTTCCATTAATTTATTTGTTTATTATGATTTTTTTATGTTAAGCTAAACTTTTAATTAACAGATGTTAAATTGAAGTCAAGCATAAATGGCTGCATAAATTTGTAAATTATGTTAGTTTAAGGAAGGGAAATCTTAGGTTATTTGTTTTGTAGTTAAATTTGGTTAATCAATTGCATATATTGGTTTAATTAGTAAATGCAGTATGAAGATCTGCTATGTGCAGGATCACATTAGATGCCATACTTGGGCAAAATAAGCCTATTTTTATGGACCATCGCAGACAGACAGTATTCCCTGCTCCTTAGATTACCCCTTTAGCATATGGAATGAGACATAAGTTGCCAACAAGGACCACAATCCCTTCCTATGGAGTTTTTTTGTTATTCTGGCCAGAGAGATGTAACATTCCTATACTGGATGAGAGACAATTTCTTCTCTATAACCATGCTGTTGAGATGTGCATTCCTGACAGTATGGTATTGTGCTGTCATATTCATGCTGCATTGAATACATTGATATATCAGATAGATTGACATTAGTTTGACTATGAAATTTTTGGCCTAAGGTTAAATAAGGGATAAAATATTTTCTTTTCAAATGCAATCTATGTACTCTATCCATACTTGACACTAATAAAATATTAAATTCATCTGTGCAAACTTCTAAAATAAAAGTTAAATGGTAAATTAAAATCTAAAGTAAAGTTATTATGTTTAATAAAAAAAATTAAAGTTATATCAAAATAAAAATTATAAATTTTATATATGTTTAATAAATGATTGTGTGTGTTATTTCTAGCAGTGTCTTCTTTTATTTTATTGTTTTTAATATTTTAAAAAGTTATATTAAATTTCTGTGTCTCCCTGAGCTAGTGGCATGGGCTGAAGGTTGTAAAAAAATATAAGTGTAGAAGTTGGATCTTAATAATACATAACTGCCTACTATATAAATTTTCCAGGTTCCAATAGCCTTGTGGTGCCCGGTATGGCAGATACAGTAAGACCTTATTATTCACCCCTACCATTATAATATAGATAGTGGATCACTAATGAAAATAAATTAATTCCTGATTAAAATAATAAGCACCCTGATGTAGTAGAAAGTCCCCAGAAATCTTAGGCCATTAATAAATGGATCATAAAATATAATATAAAAGGAAAGGAAAGGCCAGAATTAAAACTAAAATATAAATTGCTTTCCATACTTTCCAAATATCTCATTTATTGGTAAGTTATCAAATAATTCATTGGGCATTGAATATCAAACTCACTTCTGGTGAAGTTTGACAATATATCACATAAAAAATTGTACAACACAATTTTAATATTTTACTGACAAATGAATATATATATATATAGAAAGCTTTAGTTGAAACAGATTACTGGGATAATTGAAAAGCGCTCCTAAGTGGGTAAATATTTTTTTATTTATTAAGTTACTGTATTTACAAATATTCAGTTATATATATATATATTGTAAGCCCCCGCGTGACCGTGTCAACCACCACTACCTTCGCTACTCCTTGCTTGATGATTCTTTTTTTGTTGGCACCCGCTGTGTTCTTCCGTCCGGGGATTACATGATGTTCTGTGACGATAATTTCTAACACCTATACACGTACGCTTTATTTATTTTATACATAGATTCGAATCGAATCCCAGTAATAGGTGCCAGGAGAACTTTTAGAAGAGTCCGCCACGTATGTGCATAAGCCCACTCAATTATATCACAAAACATGCCCGTGCCTCGCTCCAGTCGGAAACATGAACCGAACACAGCCACAATTACCCTTCATACTACCTCCGTTATTATAATCATAGAAAGGCCCGCCCTACATCCCACAGAACAAATTAATCCAACTTAACTTTAGTCTAAAAAGTATCACGACATAAGCATAAAATCAATAAAATCCCACCCCCAAAATATCAACTGCATTCAGCATAAAATCAATAAAATCCCACCCCCAAAATATCAACTGCATTCATTTCCATACGAACAAACTTACGCTAAAGCATTCATTCCGATATATATAAAATTAGCTACATAAATATTTATTTAATCTGTTTAATAATGATTAACGCAGGTATGTGATCGGCAAGCCGAGACAATTAACGGTACACTTCAAATTACTTTGCACATATTATTTCAGACTGTTGATCAGTCGGCAAATTTATTAGGTAAAAAATTCTCGAACTGTTCATAAATGATTAATATTAATTATACTGTTTTAAATTAATGTCTTTCTAATAGTTCTGGATATAAAAGTTATTTCTTTAAGTGCACAATTGAATACAACAAATTTTACGATAGCTACCCGTGAAATGTGGAACGACTGTAATGGGATCCTGAGCGAAGATTATTCTTTAATGATGTATTCCGGCGATTTGCGCGGTCTCCAAGCGAGCGTGGTCCTAATATGAGGTTCTCCGGTGGTATGAGCATCTTGATGGCAATCAGCTGGACTGGACGCGGAGGTCCGGCGGTCAAGCCGCGAATTCTATATTCAGTAACGCATGGCAGTTAGATTCATAACGTCTAATAAAATCAAGTCTCTTAATAATCTCTCAAAAAAAAGCACAAACTGTCTCTGAAAACGCTGTTCGGCCTTTTTGATCTTTGCCTTCACGCCCTCACACCTTGAATTTTTCTCCTCCAATCAATCCCATGCACCTGTGAGTCCCTTTATTTGATAAGTCCATCGCGTGTCAGCTCAACTCCGAGATTTCTGGGATTGTTGACATTAGTTTGGAATTTAACCGTTTTTCTTAGGTATTGTTTCTCTGGGGACAGAAATCTGAGTCGTACAATAGCGGTGTACACTTTCTCACACCTCTGTTTCTAATTTTGGCTTGTTTTATCTCGGCGTACCAGCACATATCCTGCCTATTGTTTCAATTTCTACTTTTACATTTACTAATTACGTTTGTACAAATTAATCTTAGATTGCTCGGAATTTCAGAACATATTGCTAATTAATTTAAATTATTTTATAAAGTTAAACTTGCATTCAATCATTCTTCTTTAATTGATCAAAAATAAATAACAAAAAACTACAACGACGGATTATAGATTTATTCTTAGCGCACACACACAAAATAATAAAATAACAATTTTTACTCTTTTTTTCAATAAATCTGACAGGTCCTCTTATATAGCTGCGATCGGCTTTTAGAAACGACTGTTCTTCGCTTATTATTAAAGCAAGACCGCTTTTATAAAAGTTTTGTCCCTGTCAGTTATTTCGTCAATTGATTATAGTTGAATATACCCCCATACGCCTGGGTTTGAATACCATGTAACGCTATTCCGTTACAATATATATATATATATATATATATATATATATATATATATATATATGAAATAGATAGTGTTATTGGTTGATAAAAAATGCTATGATAGCTGGGTGATTCTCTTTTAAGGTATTTGGTTTACAGAAATTGTGACAGATCTTACTTAAATGATTTAAGAAAATATATTATTCTCTCAGAGATAATTATGAAGGCAATTTCAAATTGGAAATAATAAGATACCTAACTTTTAATATAATTCTAATCATTTAAAAATAAATGTATAATATGAGGTACAAAACTAAACAAGCATTTTCTATTAATTAATTTAATGGAAATAATTCACCTGAACTGTTTTTTTAACTGGAGAAAATAAGAGGAAGAGGTTTAAAGTCAATTGCTCATTGAGTTTTATACTTGGCAATTTCAGTAAATCAATATTATAAAAGAAAATTAAGATAAATTTGCCACATCAAAGTAATGTGGAAATTTTATAAGAATTAATAATTTTAAATTTAAAAAAAAATTAAAAGACACATTTTAAAATTAAGTTGTATAAACATTACAGATATATATAATACAAATTAATATTGATTTAGAAACAACATAAGCTAGAATCAGTGACTTGTGGCCAATTTGAGGTTACCTCAACCAATTGGTAGATGTTCCATGTCTTGAAACAGGCAGTTATAAAATCAGATCATTTACCAGGCTTCCTTGACATAGTATAGTCTTTGATCTAGGTCTTAACAGCACTGGGATGACATTGTGATGAGCTGGTGGAAACAGAGCTCTGAAAAGCATATGGCCAATCTTTTCACTGCGGCATTCTTTATGCATGATATACTATAAAAACTAAAACCATTCTCTTCAGTAAACTGTTCTTCAATAATCATATCAAAATTTTCTGCTATTTATTTGATATGGCTTTATCTATTAGGATTCAATCTACATGACATTTGCTGGTGTCTTTCTCTGTGGTCAGTGTCTGCCTGGTTGGGAAATCTACAATCCAGCATTAAACATGCCCCAAGGGTTAATTTTGCTAATTAAAAGAAAACAGCAACAAGTATGATTAAGTTTATCAGTCAGCATATTAACAAGCCTATTTAATTAAGATTTAGATTATCGAAAATGTAAATTTTATTCACAAAATTTTAGGAATTTGGCACATTCTTTAAATAATACAATGACTTTCAAAATTTTATTTGATTTAAAATTAAAATCCAAATTTATAAAATATACCTTACAATTATTAGAATGTACGTTTATCAAAAGATAAATATAAAATGTTACCAACTGATTAATTAAAAAAAATGGACTTGAATGAAAGAATTTAAAATATTTGAAACATTTTGTAGATAGCTAGAATTCAATTATTTACTCAATGCCAATTTAATAAAATAATCACTATGTACATTTCTACAAATATTATAAAATAAATAAACTATTATAAAAAGATTAGTTTTAATCATAAAATATAACTTAATGAAATATAAATTAGATAAAAGATTATAATATTCATTATAAATATAATACCACCTATTATGAGATGGGTATCAGTTAATATACAAGATTGAGTTCAAACCCATACTAGTGCTGATGACATTGGCACTAGGTGAAGCAGAAATTTGTACTATATTTTGAGCTTCATATCCATCGACTTGGGGAAAAAAAAACATTTTACTTGGGCATCCACTGACAATAGACACTGACCAAGGATTTATTGACTGAGATTTCTTATATTATTAAAGAAATGATAACAATGTTTAGATTTGCTAAATTCTAAATTATAGTTTAGTAACATGATTAATTACAGTTTTCTTGGTTTATTCCAAAAAAGTACCCCCCATTTTGAAAATAATTTAGATTTCCTCTGGTTCTGGAGGTATTTCGTGATATGGTTTGATACTCCTTGCATTAAAGTGCCCTTATTCAACCCATTATTGTTTAAGGCAAAAACGTTATTACCACATTTCATCTGAATATAGTAGGGTCCTTGATATAGGGGAAAAATAGCTACATTGCTGATTCTGGGTAGTCATACCCAAACTCATTCCCCTACCTGAAATGCACATGGATGAGTGTTTACTCATTGGCTCCATAGTTTGGCAGTTTGGTTTAGACACATATGAGGCTTATCTTGGTCCCTTTTTCTGTCAATTTTTTTGGTCTATTGCCAATGATGTTTTGACTAAAGTGGGGCCCAGCCTTCTGTAATGGACACATACTGGAGTAAATCCAGTGGACTCACTGATGGTATTATTTATGTAATTTACTATCTTTTGGTGACTGTTTACCTAACCCCTGTGATTATCAGGTATGTATGTCTGATATAGCTGGTTGATCTCTTTCATGATTCTCTCACAAGGGTTGGATTGAGGGTTTCTTATTGATGTAAAAATGTGCTTGTTGCCACAGTATGCTACCCACACCTTCAACTCTTTGGGAGTGAAAGTGGATCCATGATTGGATAGGATTACTGTGGGTTTTCCTACTTCTTTCAATTGCTTTTCTTGTAAAACTCTGATTGCATTCATGGAATCTGTTTTCCATACAGGATATGTACAGACATATTTTTAAAATGTGTCATATGTTAGTAGGGGTATTGGTAATGTTTAAATGCTGGCAATGGTCCATAGTGGTCAATCACCAGAATTTTGTTTTGTCCCAGATGAAAGAATGTCACATTGTGACCTGCATTAGATTTGTTAGGTGTTTTACTCTTTGCACATATTGAACATTTCTGAAGAGTGTTAAGTACATGGGTATATAATCAAGACCAGTAGGATTGCCACCTCAATGCTTTTTCTGTTTCTCGAGGACCATAGTGCCTAATTAACTGGTGTACATGATTGATTAATCAGGTTCGCAAGTTTTGGGGCACAATAATTTTCCATGGCTCATCACCATCCAGTGTACATATTTGCAGGATTCTATTGTTTATTTGATACTTCTGGATAATAGTAGCATCATGTTTTCATACCTGCAGGTTATCAATAATTTTCTTATATTGTAGTTCTTCCTTTTTGCCAGTGGGATAATTTCATAAGTTCAGCTTCAATGTCATCACTAGAGTTAATCACTATAGTTATTGGCTGATCTCCAATGATTGGGTTATTTAGAAGCACATCAGCAAGATGGTGACTTAAAATATCTGCAATGGTATTCTCCAGTCCTGGACAGTAGACCACCCTATAATGAAATTTTTGTTGGCACAAACTCCATCTAATTAATTGTTCATTGGTTAAATAACTACAGATAAGGAATTCTAGGCATTGGTGGACCATGATGATAACTTTAGAGCCTAGTAGTAGTTACTTAAATTTGTTGCAAGCCACACGATAGCCAGTGTCTCTTGTTCGGTAATGGTGTAATTATCTCAGCTCGTTTAAGAGTCCAGCTACTAAAACTTAATACACAATGTCTTCCCTCTTTATCTATTTGGAAAAAACTGCACCCAATCCTTTTTTACTGCTGTCTGTTTGGATATAAAAGGCACAGATAAAATCTGGATGGTGGAGTATGACGGTATCTAAAAATTTGTCCTTAATGGATTCAAATACTTCATCATGCTGGGCAGTCAATGCCCATCTTTGATCCTGCCTTAAATGATTTATCAAATAAAAGGTGTCCTGGGCAAATTTGAGATAAAATTTATTATAATAAACATAATCCCAGGAATGATTGGAGCTGTTTTTAGGTAGTAGGTCTTGGGAAACATTTGATTTCTTCAACTTTGTCTGGGTGCATTCTTACACCCTTGCCATTGACAATATGTCCCAAGAAAGAGATTTTTGAAAGGGCAAAAAAAACTTTTCTCCAGGTTTATGGTAATATTTTTATTGGCACACTCCTGACAAAATTTATTTAAAACCTCAAAGTGCTCTTTTGGATTTTGTGATATCACTACTACATCATCTACATAAAAAAAATTATTTTTTTTATTTTTGCTGATAAAGCTTCATCCACGTACTTTATTAACTCCACCCCACTGTTGATCAGTCCAAATGGAACTCTTTTAATTTGGTGGGTATGCCCATTATACCTAAATGTTGTATATTTTCTATCACAGGGATCAAAAGTCTTTTGCCAATAACTGGCTGTAAGTTCAAGGGTGGAAAACAGTGTTTTGTGATTCAAACAGGTAAATATTTCTTGGACAGATGGTGGAACATTGCATGCTGGGATATTTATACTGTTTAGTTTTTGAGCATCCAAGCACAATCATATTACACTGCTTTTTTCTTTATCACAACAAGGGGGTTGTTGTATGGGGATGGTTTTTTTCAATAATTTTCCACTCAATCATCTGCTGGATCTGATTTCCAACTCTTCTTGATACTGAAATGGTACTGGATATATCTTGCTGTGAAAGTACTCATCTTTTTTTAACCTAATATATCCCTTGTTCTCTCCAGGGGTATTGGAGAAAATAATGGCATTACAGTCTAAGACTTGATATAGTTTCTCTTTATCAAGTGAATCATCCAATATGGCTTCATTGGTGTTTTTTTTTTTAAAGATCCATGTCAACTGTTTGGGTTATGCATTTCACTTTGGGATGCTTATCATGATGACCAATTTGAAACAGAATTTGCTCTCCCTTAATAAAAAAAATGATGATGGTAATTAAGATGCATCAGTGCTACTTCAGAAAGTCAGACCCAATAACTAGGTTATGGAATAAATCTGCAATGATCAAGAATGTAGGTGCTATTGCCTGTCCTCCAAAAATAATCTCCAGCCAGACCTGGTAGTTCTTGTTTTTCCCATTCACAAGTGTGAGTTGTATATGGCAAGTAGGCAGTTTTAGAAATTTTTTCTGTTTTTAGTTGATCATACCAGCATTTGGATATGAGAGAAATCTGGCTTGTTGAATCCAGCAAGGCATTTGTGGTAATCTTTTCCCTCCCTTTACATTAATAACTGGACATGGGTCAATATTCACATCTGGGAAAGGTGCATCTGCTTCATTGACAATAGTAGAGATTGGATGTTGTCATTTCATTTTGTTCCTTGATCTGTTAATGGGACCTCATGGGCAGGAACAAACAGACAGTCCTTAACATTTTTCTGGCTGCCATCTGTCAGCATAACTTTTTGGTGCAGTTTGACTTTGGTTATAGGTTGATATTGCTCGATTCTTCCATTCTTAGATGGCTGCTGAGTGAATTCTTGGGATCTATAATTTCCAGATCTTTTCCATGGATTCATAATGGAAATTTCAAAGTTCCATTGTGGTTAAAAACTGGGCCATATCCCCCACCTTATTAATTTGACTTATTACCATCACTCATTGGACTGATGGTGGGAGGTTTGGTTGTACAGTCCTAATGATATGGGCTTCTGAGAACTGGAAAGCTGTCAGTGATCAAGTTGTCTCAGAAAAAAACTGAGTGTGGGTTTTCTTTCCACCATATATTTCACATGTAACATGGTGGAGCATCTTCTCTTGGTAGACCTCACCCCAAAGTTAGCTAGTAATGTGCATTGGTATTCTTGGAAGGTTATTGGTTTATTTTGAATGGACCCCCACCAATGTCTAGCAGGTCCTTGTAAGTAATGTTTAGCTATGGCTAATTTATCCCCTTCATTAGCAGGATGAAAGTAAAAAAAATCTTTTAGGCTATCAGGCTATCAAGATGGAATTGTGGATAATCTTCTGTTTCTCCTCTGAATACCTTTATGTTAATAAATCTTAGGAAATTTGGTTGCATTCCTACATCTGGGATTTTCCACAGTTGCATGGGTGTGCTAGCATGGTTGACCTGTTTTGTAAAAAAAGTTATCAGTAGTTCTTATTGGTGAGGGGCTCCTTCTGGTTATGCCACATTGTGGGTCATTTAGTCACTGAAACAGTAATTGATTCTTGACTTCCTTTTTAATTAAAGATGCATAGTCTTGCTGTTCACTATTGATATATAGCATGATACATTCAATTTTCTTTATGCTATCATTGTCTTTTCTTGCCTCTTGTGTAACTTTTCAATTGCCACTCCATACCCCTCGGTTATATTCTTTGCATATTTGCAGTCATACTTTAGCTCTTCAATGGTTTTTGGAGTACTTCCCCACTTCTCTTCCATTGCTTATAGAACACTGGCATTTCCCTCTTTACATCCTTTTGAAATTTTGTGGATTTCTGTTCTCAATTCCTGTGTATTCCTTTGGGTTTGAACCATCATACTATGGGGTAAAGTGATCAGGATGTCATTTTAATAAGAAAGTATAGGATCTTGTTTGAACTCATAGAGGAGGGGAAATGCATCTTTTACCATGACCTCTGAAACTTGTTCCTCCATGTTTTCTTCTTTCACTGGGATGCTGGTATCAACATCTTCAATTTCCTTTTCTTCTAGGCTGTTATCTATTTCAATTTCGAAAAGTTTGACACAATAATGGCAATAGTGTATTGAAACTTTAATGAAATCTTAAATAACTAAAACATAAATGTATGTTTATCTTGGAATTTATATAATCACTAATCCGAGTGTTTGTTTCCCTTACTCTGTCCACTCTTCTCATCATGCTTTACTGACTGTGTTCTTTCTGACCTGCCCTACTCAGTTTCTAGCTGTTTTAAGCCTGATATTTAAATAATTATTATTTCAAACTACAGCAAAAAAAACTTTATTTATCTTGAGAATGACTGATCTGTTTCTTTATCCTAGCTGGTCACCCTTGGTCACTTCTTGCCTCTGAAATGGACTACAAATGAAACATTATTTCCAAAATTCAATACACAAACTTGTTGTTATAAATATTACATTGCTTATAATTTTATTGTTATATATTACACAAGTTATAAAATTCTTCACTCTCCAAATCCCATATATATATATAAAAAATTTTTGTTGCCAAGAATTACCATGGTTTTTTTTTCTTTGAACTTGATAACAAATTTATAATGGTGACAGGTATTCTCTTCCCTACACCAGGATACCAGTTATCAAGGTCAGCAATAATATAACACTTACAGATAGCTCTAATATTATATATATATATATATATATGTGTGTGTGTGTGTGTGTGTAATTTTATCGATTGTTAACACAGTGTGTATATATGAATAAACATTAAATACATCTTGTTACAATTTTTTAGACATAAGGCTTATGGATGTAGTATATGGGCTTTAATTTTTTTTAAACACATGAAAACACAAAAAATTATATGTGTGCATATAAAACCAGACACACACAAAAAAATTACATATGGTTGTAATTCATGGGTTTCAAAAAAAAATCTTTTATTTTTTTTTTTTTTACAAAATATATATATGGTTGAAAAAAAATCAGGTACTACAGCTAGCAAAATAAAAAATAAAAAAATCTCCACATTTATAGTTATAGCCTTTGGATTTAAAGAAAATTTTTCATACAACATTTTATGATTGTAAAACACAGTATTTGGTTTTAGTTTTTGACACTCACAAAATAAACTTTACATCATTTTGACATCCATTTATGGAATTTTTTGCATAATTTGATTTTTTATATAAATCTAACATTAAGAACACACATATAACAAATTATTACATGCCACTATGCATTCAAACTCAGTTGAACTTAACAAAATTTTAAATATATTGATCCGAGTATATAAAACTGTGTATATAAAATATCATTTGGGGATGTGAATATTTATTTGTTCAACCGTCAAATACAGAAAAAAAATTGTACATTTACACTTTGGGAAAAAAGTTTTTCAAGCTTTTATGCTTGAGGTACAACACAATTTCTCCATACATATGGATTTCCAAGAAAAATATATAGCAATGCAATACATATAAAATTTTTCAAACACATCTATTCCCTTTTGAGATATTACACTGTTCCTACATATTGCACACACACACTTATGTACATATATACACAATGCTACGTATACAAGTACATAGATTTTACACATACATCTATATACATTACATAATACTACACACTATTGGAAAAAAAAAAAAAACTTTGGAGAAAAGTTGAAAAAAAAATCCATACACATGCCAAATTCTTCACACTTTGCTTTTAAAATAGACACAGCATTGTATACTCAATTAACAAAAAAAATTATATACACATATTTTTCCCATTCTCCGCAAAATTTAAGAATACCTTTAAAGCAAACACGGGAGACAAGTAAGAAAAAAATTATACATAACAAAACTCGGGAAGAAAAAAAAACTATTTTATATACATTGATATAGTAGTTCAAACAACTTTCACATTTTATACAATCTACTTACCCATATGCGTTTATCAAATTTTTTTTACAGTTTAGGGATGGGAAAGAGGTGATTACTTTTTAATTTGTTAATAAAACGGTATTTGATTTTATGAAATCAATATGACAAAACAATTACATCAGTTTATATTCTGAAAAATTAATATATAACAAATTATACCCATATAGCTAATGAATTATTCATGGTGTGGAAATAATTAACAGGCTCTTGAGCATCCAAACCCAGAAAAAAATACGAGCACTCTGTGCCAGTCAAAATCATGTATTCATTCAACAAGACCAATAATCCAAACAAAAGTACCTTGAAACCAACCATGCACAGGATAGAGATGTCAGGGCAAGGGTGAATCCTAACCTATTTGTCAAAACTATTGCCTCTCTGACTAATGGATAACATTTGTGATGACACTAGCAGTTCATAGTATTATTCTGTCCCAGCTGGAGGTCAAGGTTCACTAAGAGACTCAAAATAATAAAGGGTTTATATGAGAAATTAATGATTTCATGAATTCTGACAATTGCAGAATGGTACAGATGTGATTTGACATCGATTACTAATGGTTTGAACCATAATAATTATAAATCTTTATGACAACATTACAAAAAATTGAATTTAACTCAAAGAAGTATAAATAACAAGGATCATTAATATTAGACATTTGGAGTGATGACAAAACTAAACTAATTTAAAATAATAATATTACAGGAATTTATTAAGAAATTGAGTTATTGTTATACAAAATAAGTTGAGTTTTGTTTATACAACTAGGTTATTATATTTCTTGACTTTGTTTTGATGTGGCTAAATGCCAGGCATTTAATAACAAAGTAAAAATTTGTTAATTGGTCTGCCAAGAACCAATCAGCAATAAAATATCATTAGCTCTCTTTAAGAGATTACAAATAAATCTATTTTATATATAAATAACAAGACATGAGCGATGTGTATTTAAAACACTACTACCTTTAAATCAGTTGTCTATAATGAGTGTGGAAAGCAAAATAGATAATCTTAAATTAGATAATCAGATTTAATTAATTAACGGGATTGGTTTGTGAAATTATGTGCCATCATGGCAGAGAGCATTTCAGGTTTATATATATATATAATGATAAAGGCAGTATGATATATATATATATATATATATATAATGATAAAGGCAGTATGATATTATAGATTACAGCAAAGAATGAATGAGGTTTGTTATGATCCTCTGGACGGCTTTGCTAAAAAAATCCTTAGTATATATAGGTAGATGATGAAAGAAATGTTGGCCCTCCAGGAAAAATGTGCTTGAATAACAATAATAGATTTGATGTGCTGGACTTCCCATACACATTTTAATGGCAATGCCTGAAAAAGGATCCCTAGTAGTAAAATACATCTGCTATTAAGGGAAATTCAAGGATTGGATTGATCATATTTAAACTTCTGAAGGTCCTGAAAAGTATGTAGCAAAGGATGAATAATAATAATAAACAAATGGTTGTAATGATAAATTACATAATGCTCTTTATATATATATATATATATATAAAGAGCATTATGTAATGCTCTTTACATATATATATATATATATTGTAACCCCTCTCACTGATCACCATCACTGACAAATACCTGGGTGCGCAATTCTATCAAACATAGAATAAACTATCGAACTAATCTTACTTTAAAACTATCAATGAGGCTCTTAAATAAAGTTTCACCTTAGCCTAGCTCAGCTGAGGGATACAGAGGTCTATGAGGTATAAAATGTACATTAGATGTGGGAGAAAATATTATAATTAATAAGAATAAAACATCTATTAAATTCTAAAATAAATAAGAATTATATTGGTAAAATTCTACCATCTAAAATTAACAAGTTATAGTCTATACTTCACTTCCTCCCATCATCCACATGCATTGAACAAGCTCTATCATAATAAAAATTTAAACTAATAACTAAAATGTAATATTTAATCACTGTACTGTGTAGTAAGTTGGAACTAAATATCAAATAAACCTAACATTACTGAACTTTTAATTATACACTAATTTAAACTGGTTAACTGAATTTATTATTTAATCTGAATTAATAACTGAACATCTCAGAGGATTAACTTATTGCATGGCTTAATCTAAAATGTACTTTTTAACAACTACTATTTATTTATAATGAAAATAATGATATAAATTAAGCAATACCCTAACTAAATAATGGCAGTTAGATAATGAAAGAAATCGGGCACATTTTGAATTTAATTCATCTTAACAATTACTAAATGATAAAACTTTTTTAGAAAATCAGTAAATAATTGACATCTCATACAGTGTTTGGATGTATGTTAGAGAAGAATTCTGAATACAATTTTGAATAATAAAACATTTATTAACAAAATGAGAAAATAGTTAAGCAAACATTTAATTTGTTTTTCATTGGTACAAGTACAAATTTTGGATGTATTTAGCATCACTGGTTACAGTTTACATGAGAATGGATAACACAATATAATCTTCTAAATTTCAAGTCTGACACATTTCATCTATCAAAACATCTTGATAGATTTATGAAACACATTATATTTTTAAGACTAAATAAGAAACCAAAATAAAATCTTTACATTTTATTGAAAAATGGTTTTCAGTTATCAGTCACTTCTGATAAACACATAGAATTGAAGTAGTATAGCTCTAAACTTCATACAATAACTACAAAAATGTCCTTTACATTGACATCTTATTTTTTTATTACTCTCACATTATCAATTAGTTAATAAGTCTATAATAACTAATATATGGTTAAATATTTATATTCAATTATAACATAAAACTAAAATTTTGGCATTTTACTTCAAATGCACATTAACTACAACTAAAGTAAGAGGTTTGAAACCTAAAAATAAGCATGAAATAAAATAATATCAAACTATGTTTAGCAAAATAAAATAAATAGCTCCATTAATTAAATATACTCTTATCAAACTATATCTTGCAAAATAGAATAAATAACTCCATTAATTAAATATATTCTGTCTTTGCAAAAATGAAGTAAAGAATTCTATTAATTGACTATGTTTTATTTTTGCCAAAATAGAAATTGCCAAAATAGAAATAAATAATTTTATTCATTAACTATGTTTTATATTTGCTTGTTTACTTACTCAAATGATTATGGAATATAGAAAATTGATGATATAAAATTTTAAATGATAAATACGAAATGTTTTAAAATGATATTTAAAGTTATACATTAATGATGGATTTTTCCATATCTTTTAAATTAATACTTTATGCATGAGTCTGTATTATGCTGTGTGTCATAGAATAAATAATTAATACTAATCAATCCAATCGGTTTACTTATGAACTTGTAATAAATCATAATATGGACAAATACAATGGACAATCATGCTCTAATCACTAACTTTACTACAATTGTTTGTAAGAAAATCAATTCTGCTTTTATTCTTCTTTTTATCAATAAATTATCTGGCACTTTGCTATAAGTATAAGATGGAAACATTCAATAAATACATGGGGATAAAAGATTTTTACAATTCAAATCATATAAATAACAACACAACAACTTCCAAGCCTACTTCTGAGACTAACTATACTTGTGGGAATAAATCTCATCACCAAATAATCACGGAGATAATATACTGGCATTCATATACTATAATTCATAATATCAAATATCAAAACTGGAGGAATCAATCTACTCCTATCAAATACTTTAATACACAAAGAGGGAGGGATTACTCGATCCATACAATACACTAGGCAATCTACCCATGTCAAATATTCAAATACAAAAGTGGAGAGATTACTCAATCCCATAAAATACATCAATAACTTTACTCTATATAGCCACTGGATACTTTTCCATTCAAGCATAATAAAGAACAACAAATTCATACTTAAATAAATCTCTAATCTTTCCCAATCAATTGACCATTCTTTTCTTCCAAAACCAATAGACTTTATATCATTTTTATTTGCAATTTACACATTATTATAGTTGAATTTAATAATATACACACATATACAAGCATAATAATACACAGACAATTCAAATCCAAGTAAGCAAGAATTACTGTAAAAATATCAATTACTAATTGTAAAAGCAATAATGGATAAATATTTCATATCTGATAATATAATATTTATGACTTGGTAACATACTAATGGTGTTTAAAAAGTAAGGCAATAATTTCTATTGGCAAGGTAAGACAAAATAATTTTTTTATAGTGAGTTTACATTAGCACAAATCTAAAGCAAAATTTGGCTTAGATAAATAATAAAGCTTTATATTATAGGTTCAATAATTATCGAAAATAATTATTTTTACATCTATTGAAAAATGCATAGTTATAATATAAGATTCTATATAATGAGCTTCTTTTAGAGAAAAGCTATTACCTCTTCAACATTAAATGGAGGTCTTCTTTTTTGTACCATGCACGTATGTTATAATCTAACACACGATAAAACTTATATTAAACTAATAAAAAAAATACCCAGTATAATATTTCCTATATTATACATTTAAAGAGACGTTCTAGTAGAAAACAATAATAAATATAATAATAAAAATCATAAAACACTTCTTAAACTATCTATCTATTAAATATCAAATAACAGTAATAATAACTAAAGTTCTTTTTTCTTCTTTTCCTTGGTTGTAAAAACGAAAAGTTTAATGTAGTTCATAAATGACCTTCCTTGGTCATATCTTAAATAATAAAAACTATCAGCACAAATATAAATAATGATGAATATATAACACATGTTTCCTGCAGGAAGACCAAGAATATTATTTTTTAATTCATAATAGCAATATTCCATGTTTTTAGAAATAAGCTAATGAATTGCTGATGACATTATATATGATGAATTTTATTAAGCAATATACATTTTACAACAATGCAAATAAAGTAGTAATTCATATTTCATTCCTAGGGTATATTCAAGCATTTCTTTTATATTTTTAGCATCATTCATGACCATGTATAATTATTTAACTAACAATATTTATTTAGATTTATATGAGTTTGTTGGAAATATTCTAAATAGGGAAATTTCACAGCAAATGAAGAATGCAATTAATAAAATGAAGTCATATTCAGTTTTATCTATCTTTCTAAATTCATTTCTCACAGTAATTGGGAAAATAGATAAATATTAACATTGCATTCAATTGCACATTTAGTCTTATTTTTTTTAAAATAGGCAAAATATAAATAATTAAGCAAATGTTCCAATAATAATGATAATAAAATTAAATAATTCATATGCATCCGTCTTAATCTTCTTCTTTTATAACTAGCACAAAATTTATCATAAAGAGTACTTAATATGTTTAACAATAGTTCACATATTTTCCCAACATAATAAAGGTATATACACACTTCAGTTATTTTTTTAATACTATAATTAAAATTTAAGAAAAATAATTATGAAAAATAAACATACATTCTTCTTTCTTTTTCACAAATAGGATTAAAGTTTAAGTAAAATAATCTTAAAATATAACTACATACTTCCATTCTTTTCCTCATATTAATAATTAATTTTAAATACTTTATAATGTAGATAATGATTTGAGAATTCTGAAACTGTCAATTAAGAATAAAGATTTAATGTACCTTTAAGGATGTTCATGTTATCATTATAGAAGAAACTTGTAGTGCCTTTAACTTTCAACTTGGTTTTCTTGGAAGAATAAAAATTGTACTATTAAACTTTGTTTAGAGAATAATTTGTAGTTCTATCAGTAGAGAATTTTAGTTGGTAGTCTTCTTTATTTTGTAGTCTTATTTGGTAGTCCCCTTTCAGCAAGTAGCAGTTTGTCAGCAGTCTCTTATAGAATTATAAGTATCTCTTTTTTATAGATTTTTAAAACATTACCTCACATTTATTCTTTCAATAGTCCAAGGTTATTTGAAAGTTCAAAGGTCACCAGACAGAAACTATTTGCTTCTCCCATTACAATAAAACTTAATTTATGCAAGAAACTTTCTTGTCTTGAAAAGAAATAAAGTGGGAAAAAATATTCTGTCTTTTAAATAAAAAATATCAAATATTAAATTGAACTAAGAAATAAATATTCCGTATTTACAAAGCAACAGAATAAAATCTAATGACAATTGTTTTAACAAATAAAATATTTTATAGCATAATTATTGTTTAATAATTCACCAGTCCAATAATCCATTAATTCACATAAAATGTAATTAAGCTGGTTTTTAACACTATTATTTGTGAAATTAAACATTTGGATATGAGATATGATATTTAATGGTTTAATGAAGCATATGAATAAAAAATAAAGTTGAGTAATGATATTGGCATACATGAATATTTACAAATAATGTACTATAGACACAAAACTGATATGACTAAATGATTATTTTAATGATGATGAGTTAAACATATTTCACTGTTTATACTATAAAATAAAATATGAAAAGCAAATGAACTAAACAATCATTCAAACAAGTCTTAATACTGCTTTGTGAACAAATAAAACAAATTAGCATCAACTCAAACTGAAATGATTATGTTCATGATAAGCCACCCCTATCCTATCATTAATTATACCCTAAAGTAAGATACTAAACATCTACTAATTTTTAAATTACATCTATAAGTACTTCTAATCATAGTTTTAAATCATAAACAAAAAAAAATTTAAATTTCATGTTATTTCATTTTTTTTAATAAGATATTACTGATATAATATCATACAATTACAATTAATATTTCTGGTGCCAAACCAAAAGGTCACAATATATATATATATATATTGTAATGGACCGTAAAATGTACCGGGCATCTACAGGGTAAGATATTTAATTAATTGATGCCCCAAATGTTTGGGTTGCCAAAATATGTAACGGACTGTAAAACCTTTTAGGATAGTACACCCAGAGCCTTCTCTACTTACAGGTCCTATTACTACTCAGGGTTCTAACTCAGTTTAGACATTTGCTTTTAACTCTGCTCAAGGATGGAATTAAATAGGATGGCAATAATGTGACCTCTATATAGATCCTTAATGGCTATTGCTAATAATAAATTAAAATCTGTATGCATGTATAATAGCTATTCTGGTGAGTGAAGTATGAATGATGCTTGACAATCTAGAGACCAGAGAAACAACGGTTTTAACTTCAAACAATAAATATTTATTAACAGATCATGCTTATAGTTATAATATTTATAAATCAACAGAATATATACATGATTATTATAAAACATTAATTTATCTCTACAACAATAAGACTAGCTGTAATTTAAATATTAAAATATGGGTTGAAATAAGAATTATAAAATTTAGTGCATAATTTACAATAATGTATTATTATTTAAAATATAAAATTATATTACTAATGTACGATTATCATTCTGTTTATGTCCTTTAAATGTACCTCAAGGTTATGTCCATGAATTGCTAATTTGTGTTTTGTATAGTTGAGAAAATATTATATATATTTACTTATTAATTAGTTTGATTTTAACATATTAATTATTTAATAAATGTAAATATTTAAAATCTTACCTTTTGTTTCAGTCATTGTCCAATTTAATTTAAACCTTCCATTATGATAATATTTTATTTACAAACATATATAATATATTGATGTATAGTTTGAGTTGTGCATCTCTCTCACCCTATAAAAATCTAAATAAATGGGTTCTTTTGTTTTTTTAAAAAAAAAGATTTGCTACACTTGAATAAAAGAGTGAGAAAAATTCACAACCCAACTCTCAGTATACATTTCAAAAAAAAATTTGAAACATAAAATATAATGAAATTTTGGAATTCCTTAAAACAATAGCACATTAAATTTTCAAGAGCAGCTTCTGTATTCTTAGCAGATAATGTCTTTCTTTCCTTTATGTATATTAAATCATGTTGACGTTCTAAGCATTACAATTCCCATGACAAAATTGAATTCCTCGGTGTTTGATTTTAAAGCCATGCATTTCCATTCCATAACAAGATCTTTCCACGTTGATTTAAACAATATATACCAATAAATATGATCCTCCATCACACGTCAATGACACCAAGAGGATAGAAAAATCCCCTGACACTCAATTAGCAAAAGTGCATTGTTAGATTTTATTTACACAATATAAATTATTAAATATGAATCCTTTTCCAAAGCTTACATTATATTATAAGGCGAACGCTATTTCTATGCAGTTTTATTTATATATGTATGAAACGCATGATAAAGATTTTACTTTAAAAATAATGTTAATAAAGTTCTATTTCATCATTAGTTGATTTTATTTTATCCCAGGAACATTTGATAGCAATTATATTTTTTTAACAATGTTAAATAACTATGATGCTCTTAGCATTTATTTGAACAAACGAAAGTTCATCAATTAAATGTTTTTTTTTTCCTTTTTAAAACATTTTACACTTATCAATAATAAAATTCCAAATATTAAATAGTTTAATATTAATAAAGAAAGGAAATCCTAATAACTAATATAATACTTAAAATATTCTTTACAACTTTACTTTCATGCACTTCAGTTGAACAAGAAAAACCAACAACAACTAAAAAAAAAAAAATCTGTTGCTTAGATATTTTTCCACGTTCCCAAAATCAACAAAGGTTTACTCTTTTTTTCTCTTTTAAACAAAAGAAACATGGTTACTAGAATTTAATGTTAAATATTCTTTTTTTTATTTTGTCACGTCATGATTTAAAATCTACATTCATGTATATATATGTGTATATGTATATATTTTATTTAACATTTAATAAAAAAAAATAAATGTGTTCATTCCTTCATGAATGTATGGTTATATTTGTGTGTATATATATATGTGTATATGTCTCCAAATATCTAAAAATTAGGTTTTAGAAGTGGGCTGCCTATTTAATCTTTATACATTTTTATCCTAAAACATCAGTTACTTATTATTATTTTTTTTATAAGAATTGGACATCACCTTACAATATATATATATATATATATATATATATATAATAAGGTGATATATATATATATATATATATATAGTTAATTCTAATATTTTCATGGATAAAAGATGTCATTTATTATAACTATTTGCAGGATATTCCGTGTAGTGAAAAAGATAAATACTGACATTTCAGTACAATATCAAGTATCTTCCCCAGAGTGTCCACTTTCTCAAATCATAAGAATGTGTGTGAGATTTACAAATGGTTTTTATCATTTTCTTTCTCTTCATATTTGAATTCTATTAGATGTTTTGATTGAAAGAAGGGAAGATGGTTTTTTTATCCCATGGTTTATATAAAAAATCAACACACACAGGGGGATATCTGCATTTTTCTTGTCATCACCATCCTGCACAACTATTTTCAGATTCAAAGACATTATTGGATAGAACAAAGAGACTTTCTGATGATAGCAATTTTCACCGGGACCTTTTTGCTACTAATAAAATGCTTCTTCATAATAGTTTTAATTACAACATTATTAATAGGGCTTATACATATAAAAAAAAAAGATTTTGACACGTCAAAAATTAAGACAAGTTTGCCATATATAAAAGGAGTAACTGATAGAATTAGTAACATTTTAAAAAATAATAATATGCAGACAGTTTATACTACTTATAAAGAAATTAGTGAAATATTTCCACTTCCTAAAGATAAAATTGCTTTGGGGTGTCATGGTGTATATGAAATTCCATGTAGGGTCGATCCATATATATATATATATATTGTGCTCGCCCAACGTGGGGCACGATATGTAGTTGGAACTACAATCGATAGGTTAGATTCAACTAACAAAGTTAAATGTTGCTTTTCCAATGAGACTGCACGATGTGTAGTGGAATTATATAATTTGGTATTTGAATTTGTTCATGTAAATCGGAGATTGTCAACATTGTACAAAAGTAGATAATTTCATATTTGAATATAGAAATAATATTTATTATTAAAATAATTTTAATTTTATGTGGTAGATAATCTGATTGTTTAAAAACGCACTATACTGTTGTGGATCAATTGACAAACAAAATTTTAAAATATGCATATGTGGCTAACGATCATTGATATTTAATATGACCATGTCAATTATTGAAGTATTATTGAAAAATATATTTGAAAGTGTTTTAGTTTGTGCAAAGTATTTGTGAATCATGCATGTGGGAAATAACGTTGTGACACGTATAATTTTAATTGTTATTGTTATAATTAGTTAGATAGTATAGGGGATGTAGAAGGTATTGTCTATATTTATTGTGGGTGATGGTTAGAGGAGATAAAAGAACTGGTAAGATAACTATTTTATGAAAAGTTAATAATAAAATATTATTACAATATAAATTTGAGGAAAAGTATTATAAAGAAAAATGGATAATCAGGATAACAGTTCCGTAGATAAAATATCTGAGTTCATTGTGGATAGTAGTTGTGAGGAGGAAAGAGAAGTAGAAGAGACCACTAATATAGAAGCAGTTACAGATATTGTACAAATTGCAGAGGAAGAAATAATAGGAGAAGAAAAGATTAGGGAATTAAAAATAAAGGAAGAAGAAGTGGTCTCACATAAAAGGGATGTAGATTACTTCTTAATGTCTCAAATAGCACTGATGATGAAAGAGATCAAAGAAGAGATTAATGAGAATATAAGCAGATATAGAGAAGAGATTAATGAGAATATAAGCAGATATAGAGAAGAGATCAAAAAAGAGATTAGAGAGAATATAAGCAGAAATAGAGAAGAGATCAAAGAAGAGATTAAAGAGAATATAAGCAGAAATAGAGAAGAGATTAATGAGAATATAAGCAGAAATAGAGAAGAGATTAAAGAAGAGATTAAAGAGAATATAAGCAGAAATAGAGAAGAGATCAAAGAAGAGATTAAAGAGAATATAAGCAGAAATAGAGAAGAGATTAATGAGAATATAAGCAGAAATAGAGAAGAGATTAAAGAAGAGATTAAAGAGAATATAAGCAGAAATAGAGAAGAGATCAAAGAAGAGATTAAAGAGAATATAAATAAAAATAAAGAAGAGATGAATATAAAATTTGAATATCTCAATGAAAACATAGATAAAAATAGGGAAGAGTGTAATATAAAATTTGAATATCTCAATGAAAACATAGGTAAAAATAGGGAAGAGTGTAATATAAAATTTGAATATCTCCATGAAACTATGAGTAAAAATAGTAATGAGATCAAAGCATGTATTGACAGTATGAATACAAAACTCAATGATACATGTAAAACTATGGAAGACTTTAAGGAGGAAACACATAATAAATTTAATGGCTTGGAATCAAGATTAGACAATAATGAAAAGGTTATTGGTTCCTTAGACCGTTATTCTATAGAAGAGGTGTCAGAAGTATTAGATGCCTTAGAAAATGCTGAGACATCTATAGATAATAGGTTTAAAACTAATAGAGACAGGAATAACTATCCATTGTCTAATATTAATGTTAACTATAATAATCAAAGGCATCAGATAGGATTTAAAAGAAGGTATAATTCTGGTGAAAGAAATAGGGTATATCCGTATGCTAAGAAAGTGTTTAGGTTTGATAAAAATAGAAGTAGGGTAGAGTTACATGTTAGCAACCTACAAAGAAACCAATTTAGAAAGTTTCTAGAATTGTATGAAGGTCCATACAAGATTGTGAGAAAAGTGGGAGAAAATGCGTTTGTCCTATCTACACCAGATGGTGAAAAAGGGACATATAACGCCCGAAGTCTAATCCCATACCCATCAGAAGTGTAGAAAAAATTTTATAAGTATTAAGAATTCAAAATATGAATTTAATGTCAAGATGCTATATAGAATTATATAACAAACAGTGTATTTATTGTATTAAGTAGTATAGGATAGAATTGGGTTGTAGCAGATAAGTAAATGAAGAGTATTAATGAATAAAGTAAATGAAATAAATAAATAAATATTACGTTCGTGGTAGTATTTAATAATCTGACAATTAAAATACGTGTTGTAATATTAGCATATAATTTATTTTAAAATTGTGGCAACCAACTTATGACCAATAAACGCTATAATTATAATCCTTTAATTTTATCATACAAATAAATTTTCAAAAATTATTATAACACTTTTATGTTTATCTACTTTGTGCAAAATTATATGTCTGTTGCAATTATAAATGTGTATTGCGATATCATGCATTCTATGTGGAGAAATAATATAACTAAGACACGAAGCTTACAAATAAATTTACAACATAGTTTATTAATAATTATACAAATAACAATATTTACATTATGTACATCGGATATCCCTACTTTCCTGTTACAAAATTACTTTACTAGTTTATCTCTTAACATGAAATTTCTACTTATTTTATTTTCAACTCTTATACAGTATTATTATTACTAGATATCTGTTTTTTAGTTTAGCTTGTTACAAAAAATGTATCTATCAATAATTATCATTAATACTTTATATCTCAATTAATTTTAAAATTATATTTTTACAAAAATTTTTACCTTCGTAGTAAAAATTATACAAAATCATAAAATTCTATTTTTATATTATTCATATGGAATCCTAAAGATTCAAACCCTTCTTGACATTTTGATGTTCCATTTTATTATTGATTATACAATAATTATTAATCCAATACTTATCCAAGCCTTTGCTTCGTATGGTAATTACTATCATTAACAAACCACGCACAAATACATATATGTCTGTTACACATTTTCTTTAATCATTTCTTTACCAACATGCAATCTCTATTTTAACATATCATATAAAATATTAAATTTTTATTATCACTTAAAACTTTGTTTTAGATTTCTCTTAAAAAAAAAATCTTATATTCTTTTCCGAATTATTTTAAATTATATCATAGGTAAGGTAGAAAGGTCAATTATTAAAAAATTTTAAATTTTAAGTTATATTTGTAAGATATATAAATAATAATAAGAGAATGAGATTTTATAGTACAATATAAAGCTAAAAATACCTGGTAGGTAACAGTATAAAATTATTTTAAAAGAAAACAATTAAATAAAGCTTAAATATCATTGCTTATGGTTGTGAAAGCTGGCCATACAAAATAATACAGCTATAGATAGTTAAAAGTATATCAATTATTTAGTATAATATTTAAAAAACTAATAAATTAAATAAATGAAATGTAATGTTATAATTGTATTTAACAATAAAATTTAATAGAGTATAATTTATTAATAAACTTTGGGATGGTGAGAGTTATATTTAGTTTAACATTATAAATTATTTTCCAAATTTTATATAAAATATATCAGTTTTGGTAATTTAAACCAAGACGTAAATAAAAAATCATTTTTATAAAGTTAGTAGACACGTGACCGTATATTAAATACCTTCACGCACACTCTTGGTAAAATAATAATAAACTGTGTGAATTTATAAAACTAGATATAATTGCCATCGATCTTTAAAGTGAAAGTTATAAATATTAAATATTGTTTTAATAATTATTTTAAAACTTAGATGATTTTTTATATAAAACTATAATTGAATTTAATAATATTAGTCTGGGAAATATTCCAGACATTACGTCATCAATTCTTAATTTTGAAACATTCATTCTGTTATCAAAATAAAATGAATAAATTGTTCGCGCTAAAATAAATATTAACCAATCAAAGGATGTAAAATTAACAGACAAAAATCTAAGAATTATACAAAGCGGGAGAAGTAATGTGAAAGTGAAAGGGAAAGTAACACATTTTGATAGCTGATAACATCGTAGCGAAAAAGTAATATAAATCTATAATTTCGTATTATTATAAAAATTATTCTGTAACATATAATATATTTTTGACTACAGAGATATGAATTGCTAATTTTATAAGTGATCTTACCAGGAAATTTTATTCAAATTTAACCAGAAAGCCTACAGTAACATGGAAGTACAAGAAAAAATATTTAAAGTGATTGCTGAAAGAAAAATAATTGGAAATCATCTTAATGCCACTTTAGTTGTGCTCAACCTGAAACTTAATCTTATAACTGAAAGGAATACAATTGGGACGATATGTGCAAATCTGAAAAAGAAGCTGCTCGTCGTCAAGAACAAATTATGACGATAAATTTATAGAGCTATCTTAAAACTAAGTTATACTTCTCTATGAACAAAATTTTAATATGCGTTATAGTATCAAGAAAAAATAACGGTGGTGAAAGAATGTTTATTTTGTAAAGAAAACATTATTAAAAGATATAGTTCCAGAATTGTGAAATAAAGGAAAGTAAAAAGATTAAAGTGCTATAAGTATTTTATTGAGAGGAGCCGAAAAACTTTATATAAAAGCAATGAGAAAATATTACAAAGAATTTAATGAAAAAATGTTTGATCAAAGAAATATATAATTAAATGACTAAATAGAAATGGATCCATGGAAAACGGAAAAATTTACTAAATCTTTAAGTAAAATATCTACAAGATGCATCGGGGGAACAAAACGCGCGGGAAAAAGCTAGCAGACTATGTTGGAGACATCAAGAATTAATAAGTGTATAAAATATTGAGAAAACTAAGGATCATCGTCGATGAAGATTATTAAACAGAGTTATTTTTTTTATAGAACATTAAGTGACTGAAAAAAGGAAAATAAAGTATATTTTTTTTTAGCTTTACGATGAACAATTCTCAAGCAAGTTCGACAAAGCAGTATCGTAAATATAATTTAATATTTTTATTTGATTGTATTTAAAATATAAAAATTCTATATTAGCTTAGGGAAACATATAAACATGAATTTAAGAATAATAAGATTTTAAATATAATAGCTTAATAGAATGATAGAAATATTATTATAAAAATAAAATGTATGTATGGAAGTTTTAAATATCTCCAAGAAGTAATGGAATGGTGAAGCCTTCAGAATACGATCAAGAAGATAGAGATCGTTTTTGGTAATTGTGATATTATTGATAATGCATAATGTATTTTTTTTTAGGTCATCTATTAATGAAGAATGATGTATGAAAGTTTTTTAAATTATAAGTACACATTTTATCCAACATTAAAACATATATTTGAGATAGTAGTAATTTTAAATGTGCATGCAAGAAGTTGTTTTAAAAATATAATTAATAATAAGTATCATAATAATTATGTGATTCTTTTGAACTTTTATGTTTGCAAAATATTCAGATGATTTTAAAATAGTTGGTATATTATAAATATACGAGATAAGTAGTAAAAGATTTTCTTAAGAATAGCTGTATAGTTTGAACTAAAAATGAATTTTATTATTGTTAGAAATGTAGACAGAAATTTGTCGATGTAATGCATAGATAAATCTAGAGAAATAAAATCGGATAGTGACTTGGTAGTACTGGTGTAGAGGAAACCAAGATGATGTTTTTTGCCAAGAAATAAGAAAAATCAAATATTTGGATCATAGTATTTTGTGTGATTTCAGTATAGCTAACTAAGTCCTATCACTGAACACATATATTTTGGACAGTGTTTTTTTTTTTTGCGTATTTTTAAACTTTTTGATGTTTTATAAAGCTGAAGGAATAGCTTTAGCATCACTCCTGTAGTAGAGGTGGATAGACAGATAAAGGTCACTCCTCTATGGTGTTCTTTAAATTCACTGTGCCATCATTGTCAAGTTTTATGACGGATAATATTCCAGTTGTTTTGATCCTACTCATCTATTTTCGCTATCCTTGTTTCATGAATATACATCATCAGAAAGATATTTTTATAGAAATGATACATAAAATAGAAATGAGGCTAGGTTGTCGTAATGTAAGAATAGTTTATTTACTAGAATGAATTAGAACTGTTATTTTAAAAGAGAAAGTATAAATGTCATAAAGAGATGAAGAATCATATGATATAATTTAAAAATAATTCGGAAGAGAATAAGATTTTTTTTTAAGAAAAATCTAAAACAAAGTTTTAAGTGATAATAAAAATTTAATATTTTATATGATATGTTAAAATAGAGATTGCATGTTGGTTAAGAAATGATTAAAGAAAATGTGTGTAACAGACATATATATTTGTGCATGGTGTGTTAATGATTGGAATTACCATACGAAGCTAAGGCTTGGATAAGTATTTGATTAATAATTATTGTATAGTCAATAATAAAACGGAAACATCAAAGTTTCAGAAGGGTTTGAATCTTTAGGATTCCATACGAATAATAATATAAAATAGAATTTTATGATTTTGTATAATTTTACTACGAAGGTAAAAAGTTTTGTAAAAATATAATTTTAAAATTAATAGAGATGTAAAATATTAATGATAATTATTGATAGATACATTTTTTGTAACAAGCTAAACTAAATTCAGATATTTAATAATAATAATACTGTATAAGAGTTAAAAATAAAATAAGTAGAAATTTAATGTTAAGAGATAAACTAGTAAAGTAATTTTGTAACAGGAAAATAGGGATATCCGATGTACATAATGTAAATATTGTTATTTGTATAATTATTAATAAACTATGTTGTAAATTTATTTGTAAGCTTCGTGTCTTAGTTATATTTCTCCACATAGAATGCATGATATCGCAATACACATTTATAATTGCAACAGACATATAATTTTGCACAAGGTAGATAAACATAAAAGTGTTATAATAATTTTTTGAAAATTTATTTGTATGATAAAATTAAGGGATTATCATTATATCGTTTTATTGGTCATAAGTTGGTTGCCACAATATTAAAATAAATTATATGCTAATATTACAACACGTATTTTGATTGTCAGATTATTAAATACTACCACGAACGTAATATTTATTTATTTATTTCATTTAAGAAGAAATAGGATTACATTATACTATTATTATCATTATTCTTATTTATTATTGTTAGTTGTTACGTAGTGAATTTATGACATAAAATTCCCTTCTCATAGTTTACTACCATAATTTTAATCAGTTTAAATATAATTTATGAACCTGAGATTTATTTGATTTGATTTTATTTCATTTATTTACTTAAATTATTTAATTGAGCTAGATTATTATTACAAAGAATAATAAGATATGATTATTATCTTAATCGTAATACAAAGAGCTTGGAAAGTCATAAGAATACCATAAGTTGATTATTTAGTATAGTGTTCTTATGCCATTGGGATAGTATCATGTGGATATATCTCAATGTAGTCTGTCTCGCTCCCCGTGTCGTCGCTCCATGTCTCATGAAAATAATAAATTTTTAATAATATAACTGTATTTATATTTTTAAAGTAAAGAGCTAGTAGTAATCATTTTTTAATAAATTAAATTTCATTCATTTTTGTTAAGACTGAGCTAGAGAGAGAGAGCCCGGGGATATATTTAATCATATATAATTTTGGAGTGCACGAGTGAGAGAGGCGACGGGGGAGGAGGGTACAATATATATATATATATATATATATATATTGTACCTATGATTAGTCTGGCCAATATATATATATATATATATATTGGCCAGACTAATCATAGAATAAATATTAGAAAGAAAGAACACATTCTGGCAGTCAGAGAAAAATCCAATTAATCAGCTATTTATTCTCATATAAAATTAACAAATCATTATATCAATTTTGAAAAAACAAATATTTTAGCAAAAATTGAATAATATGACTAGAGATTGCTAAGAGAAGCTATAAAGATTTTTAAAAATTCCAAGAGCATAAATGAAAGGTGTGAATTAAAGAAGATTAACAACATTTGGAAGAAGCTATTGGAAGGGAAAATAAATTTTAAAACTTCTCAACTAATATAATTTAAATATGAGGAAAAAAACGATAAAAATGATTTTAAATCTCACATGCATTCTTATGATTTGAGAAAGAGGATGCTTTGAGGAAGGTACTTGATATTGTACTGAAACGTCAGCATTTAGCTTTTTCACTACATGGAATATCCCATAAATAATATATATATATATTGTAATGGTATATAAATATGCCGTTACATTATTTTAAAACTAAAATAAAAAGATCGTGATGAAAAATTGATTTATTAAAATGAAAAAAAAAAACTTAACTTAAAAACTGAAAATTAAAAGTTGTGTAGCGTATATATAGATCGCACAGATAGGAAACTTTGAAACCTTTTAAAAATAAAAGCATTTGAAAGTATTTTTTTTGTAAAAAAAGTAAAAATATAAACATTGATATTTTAAAAATAGAAATAATGTTGATTTCTATAATCTTAGAAAATGGAAACGATTGTCTTATTAATTAAATGATTGTTCAAAAGCAAACTAACCCATGAGGCATTTTAAAATAAATTAAATGGTCAGATAAGAGAATACAAAGGAATTAAATGTCCAATGCAAGCATGAAAATGACAGCATGTACCATAACTGGAACCCGAGAGGATTAGTGACGTCTTGCTCATTGAATCTCAAGATCTGATGATAAAAGGCCAAGAAAAATATAAAAGCAAAATTATTATTATAATTGTTACCTGAGAACTGACTATGAACATGTCATAACTAGCTATATTGCAGATTTTCACAATGTGGAAGTCTGCAATAAATTTAATTTTCCAGACAACCAGCTGAGACCTCCCTATGACAGTTAGGGACCAAAAAGGAATGGCAAGTAGTGGCTTCATTTTTAAAAAGGAAGAACAAACAATCTATATAAGTGATCACGAAGATGGACCTCAAAATCTGCAGAATCTGTAAAGTATAAACTTTTACCAATTGAACTTTCTTTTAAATAATTACCGTATAACGTCAATAAGTAATCAATCCAAAAAAAGAAAGTAATATAAATGAATGTACTCTTATCTGACCAAGAATAGAACTCTAAATCAATTATAAATATTTGTTTTTATATACGTTTGCTATTTCAATCATTTCCATTTTTTTTTATTTAATTATTTATGTTTGTGTTTAACTAGGTTATTTATTTCTATCTGTTAAATAAAATGTATTAAATTAAAGTTGGGTGTAGATAGTTGCATGGATAAAGAGTAATAATTGTTTAAATTCGTTTATGTTTAATTTAAGGGATTTTAATTTCAGGCTATTTGTTTCGTAGTTAGGGCAATGCTTGTGGAAGGATATATGGGTGTTTATATTAATGTAATGTGAAGCGTGTTTAGCATACAGGGCAACATGCCTAACTGAATGCATGACCCCAAAGAGGCAGTCATATCGTTGAAATGGTGGCAGATGTATTTCCTGCGCCATTGACCCCTTCTAGCTCTATGGACAGGGATTTATAAGACGGCATAAAGACCACTTTCCCCCATACGTAGCACTCTTTAAAATAAAATAAAAATTATATACATGATTCCTTAGTCTAACAGATGCCCTTTCCTGATCTAGACACAGATCATTTCCTTCAAATAATATCACGCTGTCAGATTCCCATTCCTGTCAGTGTGGTATTATGCTAGCATCTTCATATTGCATTAGTTGCAAATATATATCTGGAAGCTGACATTGGGTTGGCTACAAACTTTTAGTCTGAGATTGAATGAATGTTTTGATAAGTTTTTTAAGTGAAAAAAAAATCTATGTAGAATATCTATGCTCGATATGCTAAAGTAAAATATAATTTAAATAGCCATCTGTGCAGTCTATTTAAATAGTAATTTGAATTTAAAATTAAAAAAAAATATTAATGTTAAAATAAATTTATTCCTCAATTTTAAATGTGCATTAATAAAATCTATTTGTGTGTTAATTACTGGCAGTGGCTTCTTTTATTTTATTGTTTTAAATATTAATGTTTAGATCTCTGCTACTCTATGAGCTAGTGACATTGGGCAAATGGTCAGAATACTATATATATATAAGTTTTTTTGAATCGTAACTTACGTATCTGCCTACTATATAAAATTTTCTAGGTTCAAATGCCTAGATGGCGCCCTCTGTAGTGCGGATACATTAAGATTCTTTCTCCGACCATTAAAATGGCTGCCCAGCATGTGACATGATGTTTAATAAACCACAAGTACCTTGAAAATTAAGCCAATAATATTTTTTCTGAAATCAGAATATATTTTTATATTATATAAAGTTATAAACGTGAATTTTGTGTAAAAAGTACTGCCAGTAAGAAAAATTGCGCATATGTAAAAATAAATGCCAGAAATAAAATGTAATTAATATAAATTATAATTTTAAAAAAAAAAAATCAATCACGTAACTTCTTTGACTTGCCTAAGTTAATAATGAAATGTAGAAAAAAGGGAACTCTTGAGGGAAAAAGTGTAATCTCAGCTGGGGTGAAAAGGAAAGAATAGTCAGCATTTTTTTTATTGCAATTACTAATCAAAGTTATGTCTTTTCATTAATAACCAAAACTTTGTCTTTTAATTATTAACCAAAGTTTATGTTGTTTATCAATTTGTGAAACGTCATTACTAACACTAAGTAAATTCTTTTTTTTTTTAAATGTTTTTGTTTTTTGAGGAACTTTACTGATATGTAACAGTATATAAATATGCCGTTACATTATTTTAAAACTAAAATAAAAAGATCGTGAAGAAAAATTAATTTATTAAAATGAAAAAACAACTTAACTTAAACATTGAAAATTAAAAGTTGTGTAACGTATATATAGATCGCACAGATAGGAAACTTTGAAAACTTTTAAAAATAAAAGCATTTGAACGTATTTTTTTTTGTAAAAAAGTAAAAATATAAAGATTGATATTTTAAAAATAGAAATAATGTTGATTTCTATAATCTTAGAAAATGGAAATGATTGTCTTATTAATTAAATGATTGTTCAAAAGCAAACTAACCCATGAGGCATTTTAAAATCAATTAAATGGTCAGATAAGAGAATACAAAGGAATTAAATGTCCAATGCAAGCACGAAAATGACAGCATGGACCATAACTGAAACACGAGAAAATTAGTGATGTCTTGCTCATTGAATCTCAAGATCTGATGATAAAAGGCCAAGAAAAATATAAAAGCAAAAATGATTATTATAATTGTTACCTGAGAACTGACTATGAACATGTCATAACTAGCTATATTGCAGATTTTCACGATGTGGAAGTCTGCAATAAATTTAATTTTCCAGACAACCAGCTGAGACCTCCCTATGACAGTTAGGGACCAAAAAGGAATGGCAAGTAGTGGCTTCATTTTTAAAAAGGAAGAACAAACAATCTATATAAGTGATTACGAAGATGGACCTCAAAATCTGCAGAATCTGTAAAGTATAAACTTTTACCAATTGAACTTTCTTTTAAATAATTACCATATAACATCAATAAGTAATCAATCCAAAAAAAAAGTAATATAAATGAATGTACTCTTATCTGACCAAGAATAGAACTCTAAATCAATTATAAATATTTGTTTTTATATACGTTTGCTATTTCAATCATTTCCATTTTTTTATTTAATTATTTATGTTTGTGTTTAACTAGGTTATTTATTTCTATCTGTTAAATAAAATGTATTAAATTAAAGTTGGGTGTAGATAGTTGCATGGATAAAGAGTAATAACTGTTTAAATTCGTTTATGTTTAATTTAAGGGATTTTAATTTCAGGCTATTTGTTTCGTAGTTAGGGCAATGCTTGTGGAAGGATATATGGGTGTTTATATTAATGTAATGTGAAGCGTGTTTAGCATACAGGGCAACATGCCCAACTGAATGCATGACCCCAAAGAGGCAGTCATATCGTTGAAATGGTGGCAGATGTATTTCCTGTGCCATTGACCCCTTCTAGCTCTATGGACAGGGATTTATAAGACGGCATAAAGACCACTTTCCCCCATACGTAGCACTCTTTAAAATAAAAAAAAATTATATACATGATTCCTTAGTCTAACAGATGCCCTTTCCTGATCTAGACACGGATCATTTCCTTCAAATAATATCACGCTGTCAGATTCCCATTCCTGTCAGCGTGGTTTTATGCTAGCATCTTCATATTGCATTAGTTGCAAATATATATCTGGAAGCTGACATTGGGTTGGCTACAAACTTTTAGTCTGAGATTGAATGAATGTTTTGATAAGTTTTTAAGAGAAAAAAAAATCTATGTAGAATATCTATGCTCGACATGCTAAAGTAAAATATAATTTAAATATCCATCTGTGCGGTCTATTTAAATAGTAATTTGAATTTAAAATTAAAAAAAAAAATATTAATGTTAAAATAAATGTATTCCTCAATTTTAAATGTGCATTAATAAAATCTATTTGTGTGTTAATTACTGGCAGTGGCTTCTTTTATTTTATTGTTTTAAATATTAATGTTTAGATCTCTGCTACTCTATGATCTAGTGATATTGGGCAAACGGTCAGAATAATATATATATATATAAGATTTTTTTGAATCTTAACTTACGTATCTGCCTATTATATAAATTTTTCTAGGCTCAAATGCCTAGATGGCGCCCTCTGTAGTGCAGATACATTAAGATTCTTTCTCTGACCATTAATATATATATATATATATAGAGAGAGAGATAGGGGATCATTAACAAAAATAATAAATTAATTCCTGATTAAAATAATGAACTCCCAGACATAGTAGAAATTCCCCAGAATTCTTAGGCCATTAATGAATGGATCATAAACTATAATATAAAAGGAAAGGCAAGAATTAAAACTAAAGTATAAATTGTTTTCTACACTTTCCACATATTTCATTTATTGGTAAGTTATCAAATAATTCATCAGGCATTGAATATCAAACTCACTTCTGGTGAAGTTTGACAAAATATTGCATAATAAATTGTACATCACAATTTTAATATTTTACTGACAAATGAAAAAAATATATGTATGAAATATATATGTATGAAATATATTAGTATGAAGTATATGTATAAAATATATAGATAATAAATATATTAATGAGGAGAAGAGGAATATTAATGGGGTGTATGAAATATAATGTAAAATATGTAAGGATAAAAGAATTAGAAATAAGGCCATGGCCAAAAAAAAAATTCTATATATACTAGATTGGTACAGCATAAATACAATAAAAGGTCACCAATATATATGCATATTATGGAAACAGGTCATAATATTGGGAAGGAGTGCATTAGAATGATTAGTTATACAGATAAAATAAGGGATAGAAAAATAAAGAAAGCAATATGCATAAAGAAAATTAAACAAAATCTTCATAAATATGGGGGAGGAGTAAAAACAATAATAGCATAAAAGGAAATAATAGTATAATAAAAAAGGACGTTTTTTGGGGGTGATAGAAATGATTTTTTTTAATAAAATAGAAAAAAACAGAAAAGAAATATTAATAATTATAAGAATAGTTAATAGAGAGAGCTGTAAGATAGAATATGAAAGAGAGGTTAAAAAGGAAGTTGAATTACTAGAGCAAGATGGAGGATAGAGAAAGAAGACTAAAATAAGATAAGATTTTATATGGAGTAATTATGAAGATAAAATGAATGGAAATAAGTATTTTGTTAGAATAAAAGATAAAGATTATATTGATAGTGATTAATTTTTTTGGAGTAGTATAATTAAGTTTAATTTATAATATAAATATTATGTATTTAAGTTTTATGTATAGGTATATGTTATAGATAAAGGGAATAGAAAAGAATATAAAATAGGATGGTAAATATGTTTAAAGATATTATATGAATTGAAAGGGTTAGGAAATATTTTAAAATTTTTTAAAGATTGAGAGGAATTTAATAATTTTATATATAATGATGTATTTTAATTGTTCATTTTTATGTATGTTCAAATTTTGCAGATCTGATGAAGACTCCATGGTACAGTCGAAACTGTAATCAATAATAAAAGTTTTTTGCTGAGAAGTGAAATGTGTAAGATTTTTGAAATTCATTATTATTTTTTTACAGAAACTGTGGCAGATTTTACTTAAATGATTTAATAAAATATATTATTATCTCAGAGATAATTACGAGGACAATTTTAAGTTGAAAATAATAATAAGATACCTAACTTTTAAAATAATTTCCATCATTTAAAAATAAATTTATAATATAAAGTACAAAACTAAATTAGCTTTTTCTATGTAATTAATTAATTTAATGGAAACAATTTTCCTGAACTGATTTTTTTAACTGGAGAAAATAAGACAGAGATGTTTAAAGTTAGTTGCTCATTGAGTTTTATACTTGGCAGTTTCAGTAAGTCAATATTACAAATAAAAATTAAGGTATATTATCATCAAAGTAATGTGGAAATTTTATAAGAATTAATAATTATAAATTTAAGGAAAAAATTAAAAGATGCATTTTAAAATTAAGTTATATAAACATTACAGATATAGACAAAATACAAATTAATATTGATTTAGAAACAACACAAGCTAGAATCAGTGGCTTGTGGCAAATTGGAGGTTACCTCAACCGATTGGTAGATGTTCCATGGCTTGAAACAGGCAGTTATAAAATCAGATCATTTATCAGGCTTCCTTGACACAGTACAGTCTCCAAGCTAAGTCTTAAGAGCACTGGAATGGCATTGTGATGAGGTGGTGGAAACAGGGCTCTGAAAAGCAAACGGCCGATCTTTTCACTCTGTCATTATCTAGGTACGATGTACAATAAATACTGAAACCACTCTTTTCAGTGAACTGTTAAAACAATAATCTTCTTGTCAAAATTTTCTACTACTAATCTGATCTGGCTTTATTTATTAGGATTCAATCTACATGATGTTAGCTTGTGTCTTTTTCTGTGATCAGTGTCTGGCAGGAAATCTACAATCCAGCATTAAACATGCCCCAAGGGTTTATTTTGCTAAGTAAAAGAAAACAGCAACAAGCATGATTAAGTTTATCAGTCATCATATTAACAAAGCCTATTTAATTAAGATTTAGATTATCGAAAATGTAAATTTTATTTACACAAATTTTAGGAATTTGGTACATTCTATAATTAATACAATGACTTTCAAACTTATATTTGATATAAAATTTAAATACAAATTTACAAAATATACTTTACAATTATTAGATTGTTTATATAAATGATTTTTTAATGTACATTTATCAAAAGATAAATATAACATGTTACCAACTGATTAATTGAAAAAAAAGGACTTTAATGAAAGAATTTGAAATATTTGTAACATTTTATAGAGATCTAGGATTCAATTATTTACTCAATGCCAATTTAATAAAATAAACCCAATGTACATTTCTACAAATATAAAATAAATAAACTATTATAAAAAAGGTTAGTTTTAATTATAAAATATAAATTAATGAAATATAAATCAGATAAAAGATTATAATATCGATTATAAATTTACTACCACCTATTATGAGATGTGTGTCAGTTAATATACAAGATTGGTTCAAACCCATACTAGTGCTGATGACATTGGCACTATGTGAAGCAAAAATATGTACTATATTTCCAGCTTCAATATATAACACCCTTACCAACCTCTAGTGCCCCAAATCATTAGAGTATATTTTAGAATAAAAAATTCATCTCATGGAACAGTTAGTTTTGCAAATAGATTGGTTTCAGGATATGGAGAATCAATCAGTTGTAAATAGTCATTTACATCATGATTTTTATTTTGTAAAAAAAAAATGCTTGTTTACACAACTGAAATCTAAATCACATGTTGGCAAATGGCATTTATAAATTTATATGAAATAAATCAAAGCTCAATTTTGAAATAAACACTGTAAGGTTTTATTACATATATATATACTCATAAATTTATAAATTAATATTAGAAAATACAGTACTAATACTTTTAAAAACTCAAATTTTCCATAATGTCAAATTTCACATAACTCTGTGATCTTAATGTTTGCTGCCTGCTTATTTATTAAATCTTGCTTGAATTTATATATTAACGTCTCTTTTTTATTTTTTATTTTATTATTATTTTTTTCAGTTTCCAATATTTTTTACATTACTATAATTAAAATAAAATTCATATATACATGAATTATTATGATTGGAAAAGACAGAAGCTGATATATTATCATTAGTTTTATAATTTTGTTTTGTATTTTGAACCCTTTTTAATAATAACAAGTACTCTTTTGCTTTTTTTTTCCAATGGGCAACTCGATTCACCTATATATCCACTGCCACACCTACATGTTTATTTGTAAATGATATAATTTTATTTGTCAATAAGATTTTATCTTTTGAATTATTTATTAATTTATTTAATGGACATGGTGCATAAAATGCAATATCCCATATACCTTTATAAATTTTCTTAATTAAACTTGCCTGTTGATTCGAAATATATGGTATTGGTATCCAAATTATTATCAGAAGATTTAAGATTATTATTAATATTACTTTTATATTTAGAATTAAAATTTTTAATAGTATAATAAACATAATCGTAACTATATTCAGTGTTTAACAAATCATCATAATAAATTTCAATATTTTTGTTTTTATCTGATGAATATTTACAAAGATTATCATTTCTAAATAAGAAAAACTTTAAAACTGCCATTTTATGTGACATTGATACTTTTGATTTATATGAAATATATCCTATTTTTACTATTAGTTTAATAGTCATATAGTAATCCATTTATCTTTGTTTCTACTTATCTTGAAATCTAAAAATTGAACACTCAATGATTTTAATTATAGTAATGTAAAAATATTGGTAGCTGAAAAAAATAATAATAAAAGAAAAATTAAAAAAGCAATGTTAACATATAAATACAAGCAGACGTTAAGATCACGTAATTATGAAAAAGTTGACATCATGGAATTATGGGAAAGTTGACATTTTAAAAGTATTAGTTGACAGAAACTATAAAGATAGTTAAAAGTTCTCCTAAATGTGATGGTTATAGATATATTTTTATTAACTTTTAAGTACTGTATTTCCTAATATTTATTTATAAATTTACGTATATTATTTTGAAAAAATACAGACATTGATTTGTAATATATATTGTGCCCTTTTCTATAGGTCAGTAATAATTCATAACAGTCAATTACTAAAAAAATTTTAAATTTAGAATATGTTTTTTTTTTAATACATTAATTATATTAAGTCAATTATACCTTTAAAGTACAATTTGAAGCTAAAGAGAATATGTAGTATATAAAATCATTTAAAAATAGTTATATAAAGCTTTAAATATTGTTGCATATGGTTGTAAAAGCTGGCCATATTAAATAACACAGCTATAAATAATTAAAAGTATATTTAAAAATCCGATTTTAATAGTTTAAAACATATAATTTAATAAATGCTATATTTAGATTTGTAATCATATTAAAATAGTCAAAATTAATATAGTATATTTTAAAATAAACTTTATGATGGTGAAAATTATATCTAGTTCTATATTTTCTAAATTATTCTTCCAAATTTTTTATAATTATATTATATAATATAATAAGTGTATCAATTTTATTAGTCTAGACAGAGAAATAGATTGAAAATAGTCTGTCAAAGTTGTAATTACGTGATTTTTTTAATGTATACTTTCACACACTGCCTGTTTGAATTAATAACAAAATTTAAAATATTTTAAAAGTTATATTATGGAATTGGATAGAATTATTGCCTATTATAAAAGCAAATAATAATAAATATTAGGTTAACTGTCGTTATTGCATGTTTAAATGATGTAATGTTTAAGTAATGTAATAAAGACGAATACAGATATAATAAAAATTAAATATTTTATTTAAATAAAAATAGACAAATTAAATAGATAAATGAAATAGGTTATTTAAGGTTATATTAAATGTTATTTTAAAAGTTTAAATAGTTTTAGTAAAATAATAATTTATTTAAAAGTAATATTTTAAGTAATATTTAGGTTCATTATGTCACAATTTCTAATTTTGAAATTCAATTCTACTATAAATTGGAAATATGTAAATTTTTTCTAAAAGCTAAAGTAAGAATTGGCCAATAAGAATAAGTATTCTTGCAGACGAGAAATATCGTTGTAACTAACTTATAGCGGGAGATTAATAATGTATTTGAAACTGGAGAGAGGTAAATTATAACTATCAAAAGATAGTATATTTTTAAAATCTTTTATTTAGTCAATTTTTTTTAGTACTTTCTTATAACTTTATCTGCAAAAAACTAATTGATAATTTTAAAAATATTTTTTTGCAAAAGAGAGTATAAACTAAAAATATTTTAATAATTTCGTTTAATATGATTTTCTAATTTTTAAAGTACTTGCCAGTCGTATTTTATCTAAAAGTTTAACCTAAGCTACGCAATAAAAAATGGATATACTACAAAATAAAAGAGATAGAAATTTTAATACAGTAAAAATATTTGAAATATTTATTGATACAGCTTTATTAATATTTAACCGAAGAACTGTTTTGGTACATAAAAACCACAGCACGGACATTATACGGAGTCTAAAAATGTATTAAAACGTATGATTTATAAGCTTATTCAAGATATTTTTAAAATGGTAATAAGATAATTATATATTGCATGAATTATTTTATAATATGATATTCAACAGAGTAAAATGTTATATCCTTTCTAAAGGTAACATTTTTTTTAAAAAAAAAAGATATTTTCGAGTGCAAAATTTAAGAAAGAACCCAGGAGATTATCTTATAGAAGCGTTTTTGATATTAAAATATCCGGTCTTCGAATTATTTAAAATGTACTTGGAAAAGATTTGTTCAAAAGTATTTGAAGTTTTTATTTTAAAAGAGATTTATAAAATACCAAACGAAAGTTTTAAATGTACCCAGAAGGAAACCTAGATAAAAAAAAAAGTGAACACATAGATGAATAAAAAAAATGGATCCATGGAAATACCAATAGTACTTAAAAGTTCATTGAATATTTTAAAATTAAATTAGATGGATTGATGCATCGGATACGCAGAGAATATTGGTAGAGAAGATTAAGAAGCTTCATGGGATTATTTAATCATTATCGTCTTAAATTAAAACCAATGATTATTTTCTAAAATTTACTAAATGGATTGATAATTATTTTGTTTTAAACTTTAACGCGCTTGGAGAATATTTTTAAAACTCTAGAGAAAATAATAAGCATTTTGGACTTATCAGAACTATCATCAAGAAAAATATGTAACTATAGTTTTGATTTTTTTGATTTTGTTGACCTAATTTAAATCTGAAATTTTATATAAGATTAGGAAAAACATAAAAACATTAATTTATTAATATTAAAATTTTATAATATAACAATCTAATAATTTAGCTAAAAAATATTTTAATATAAAAGTGTATGGGTATGAATTTTTTTTTTATATCTGCAATGCTCAAGTGGACAAAGGAAGCCTACTGAACACGATGACTAGATAAAGGTTATTGGTAATAATAATAACTATTAATAATTTTATAATGTATATATTTTTTTTTGTTTTCTTTAGATCATCCATAAATTGGAAGAATGAAGTGTAAAAGTTTTTTTTTAAATTATATGTAACGCATTTCATACAACATTTTAAAAAAACATTATGAGATAGGATTGATTTGAAAATATGCATACGACAATTTTTGATTTTTTTTTTTATTAGTGATATAATCCAACATAACAAATAATTATGTGATTCTTTTAAAATTTTTATGATATGGGATATTCAAATATTGTCTAAGTAGATTGTATATGATTAGACATATAGAATGATGAAGTGGACAGACTTTTCTTATGGGATAGTAAGATTGTTTAACTATTAATGAATTTTATTTATTGTTTTTTGTAAATGCAGATAGTTATTTTATCGATGTAAGATGTAGAAAAATCTTGAGAGATAATGTTGAGATATAGTGGCTTGGAAGTACTTAGTGAACAGGAAACCGTGATGATGTATTTTTTTAAAAAATAGGATGTTATAAGGAATGGAAATAATATTTAGTCTTTATGTGGTTATCAGCATAGTTAACATAGCCCTATGACTGATACTTATTTTATTTGGACAGTGTTTATATTACTTTAAATATTTGATGTTCTAAGAAAGCTGAAGAAATAACTTTAACATCGTCCCTATACTAGAGGATATTAGGCAGATAAATGTCCTACCTCTTCGCACTGTACCATGATTTTGAGATATGTTAAGAATAATACTCTAGCTTTCTTCCTTAATCCTATGCATCTGTTTTCGCTATCTTTATTTCATGTAATTGCTTCGTTTTAGTAAGATATTTTAAAAGAAATGATAAATAATTTAGAACTAAGGTTGTGCTATCGTTTTTTTTTGTATAAGATTAGTTTAGTTGCTTATAAGGAGCAGAATGTTATAACTTAAAATTGAATATCCAAAGTATCCTAGGGAAAGAAAAGAATCATAAAATATATTTTGAATGTTATTTCGGAAATGAAATATAATTTTTTTTTTTTTAAATAAAGTATCTAAACAAAGATATTTTTTAAAGTGATAATAATTTTAAATGCTTTAGTATTATTATTTTTTAAGAGAAAATAAGTATTGCATATTTTAGAATACAATAGTACAAAGTAGATTATGTAAACAATATGCATAGTATATTTTGTTTATTAATTAACAGAAATCTATTAATGATTAAACTTATATCATACTAAAGTAAGGCTTAAAGAAGAATATATTATGATTAGTAAACATTGTGTGATACATATTTAAAATCTAGTACTTAATTTTGGATAATAGTTTGTGTAACATCTTTGACTTTGTAAGATGATTTTTTTTTAAATATTTTGAGAAATCCATACTCATTATAAAATTTTGTTTTCTATAGAATGTATTTCTAACTATGAATTTTTTAAAAAATAAGATAGTTTAATAATATTAAGGATAAAATGATGTTGCTAATAAAGTAGATAAATATACTTGTAATAAGTTAACCATGATGAGAAAACAAATAATAACATTTTTTTTAATTTTGTCCCAAATCTAAATAAAATATAATTGAAATATAAATTATTTTTTTATAACCAGGTAGATCAAACTGTAAAATAAAAAGGGTTAAGGATATCCACTCTAAATAATGTAAATAAATTGTTTAGTTATTTATTGTTAGTAATAAACTTTGTTAAATTTTGTTATTTAAAAAATTTTGGGTCAGAGTTATTTATTTCTCCACATCGCTGCATGAAAACACGATATATGCATAATAACTAAAACAAATATATAGTTTTGCACAAAAGATAAATAAAGAATTATTTTAAGAATTTTAAATATTTTATTGGTATTCATTATAATTAAATAATCATAATCTTACATTATTTATTGGTCATAAATCAGTTATCACAATATTATATTAAATTATATGCTATCAGTTGCCACACATATTTTGTTTGTCAGATTATTAAAATGATACCACGTATTTATTATATCATTACATGAAGAATATTATTATTGTTATTTATTATTATTAGTTTAAGTGTAGTAGATTATGACATAAAATCCCTTCTCATATTTTACTACCGTATTTTTATTAACTTAGAATAAACTTTATGAACCTGAGATTATTTTATTGAGCTAGATTATTATTAAATAGAAGATTAAGATTTAATTATTAGTTTAATCTTAGTGAATTGAAGTTATTAAAGTCGTAAGAAAACTATGAGTTTGTTATTTGAAATAGTAAGAGGGGGGATAGTGTTCTTATGCCATTGAGGTGGTATCCTGTAGGATATTGGCTCAATGTAATCTATCTTGTCACCTGTATTTTCACTTCAAGTCTCATGAAATATTAAATATTTATTTAATTTATTTTATAAACTGAACCTTATTTGTATTTTAAATTTAAGCTAGTGAAACATTTTAATTTTAATGCTGAATATTTTAGTTATTAATTATTAACTGAGATAGAACCTGTTTTATTTTATACCATATATTATCCAGAAGTGAAGATGCATAATTACAGGTTAGAATATGTATATAATATTCAAATCAATATATATATATATATCAAAATACAGTAAAATTCACATAAAATATCTTATTTTTAAAAGTACTTTAGACTAGACTATACATTTCGTGGTGTTTATCAACTAACATTAAATAATTAAAAGGAGTCAATCTTTCACAATACCCATAGTTCAAATCAGATTTCCCACAATTCTGTTAATTTAACATTTGGTGACTGCTGATTAATTAACATTTGATGATTTATTGAAATCAACATAGCCTCTTTTATTTTACGTTTGTTGTGGCAACGTTCAATTTGAATAATGTTCACATTTTTATAATCAAATTTAAATCCATATTGACAAGCTTTATTATGATAATATATATATATATATGATAACAAACATTTTGTGTAGCATGTGTTAAACATTACTAATCAACTTAAGACAATGATATAAACAATCACAGCCTAAATGTAGTTACGATCAAAGGGCAAGTGCAATACCAAGCAGCACGAATGAGAAGGAAATAATAATGTGTGACTAAAAATTATTATTATCAAGGATTGCTATGGAAATAAATCTGGATAAAAAAGACAAGAATTTTCTAATACCGTTAAAAATGGAAATATTTATTGGAAGTTTTTACGCTTCAGTAAATAAACTTTACTCAAAATTCCAGGAATAAAATTAGCATCTTTGCTGATAAATAGTTCAGGTAAGTAAGTCTAAATACCTGGGAGAACTTTAACAAAATTGATTCAAATTTCAAGAAGAAATAAAAGTTAAATTTGGAAATAGAGATCTTAGAGAATAAATATATCTGTTGTTAGCATGACCAAAATCAAAATAAATATTTTATCTTTTATCAAATTTAAAAAAATATTTCATCCAATTGCAGACAGTGATCGAATTCAATTATATATGTGTGAAAATAGCAGAATGTGATTCGACTAGGCAATCGATTGCCATATGGTACCAACATTGACTCTATAGCCATGGAGATTTGGTAGCTGGATACCTACACTCGAAGTACCTGACGTCCTTAATTCATACATCATGAGATTTTTTTTTTTTTTTTTTTTGCAAAAGACTGGGAGAAAAATCCGAGGCCAGCGAAACAGAATTACTTGATGAAGACAGATACTTCCAAAGAAGAAAATGTACAAACTGTAAATAAGAATGACTATATGTCGACTCATAAAACCTATTAATCAATTCGTGAAATATTTTTAAAATGTTTATTTTATTTTGTGTACCTATAGTTAATAACTTTTCTATTTTCCTTATTTCATTCTTACTTGTGAGACACTTTGATTCCTCTTGGAGGCCTTAAAACAACCAAGCAGGGCAAATTCCTAATGTCCACATTATACATTTTTGTTGTTGCAGCTGTGTTTACTATGTGATTATTCATATAGTATACGAACATAAATGGGTTGCTCACCAACATGCCTTAGCCAGTGTGGTGGGTTTATTGGCTTTTTACTTCTTAGTTTAAGATCAAGAAACACCATGGATTTTTTCTTTGTTGCCTGATAAGGCAGAATGAATGTTTATGTAAATGATAAATATTTTTCCAATAGATATATACAATTATGTCAGAGAAAAATAAAATTATGGCCCTTATTTTCCCAGGAGGCGGTAAAGTCACTAACCAATGCTGTGGTTGGTGGTCAAAAGTGGAGGAAGCTAAGAATTTCCTGAGTGTGGACCCAGGCTGCCATTTAATGATGACTTTATATTTAGGTACTTACAACTGCAGATCACTTTGAAGTGAAGGAAGATTGCAAGAATTAGAAGAACTCTCTTATATTAAATGGGACATTATTGGACTTTGTGAAGTTAAAAAAAAGTTGAAGAGACAATTGATTTAAAAATGGACATGTACTCTATTATAAAGGCACAAATATGGAAAATACAAGTGGAGTAGAAAAAAATCATTATAAATAAAAAGAGGGAGAACAACATTGTGGAGATTGATGGTGTATCAGACAGAGTGGCAAGATTAGTTATACAACTTAATAGCAGTTACCAAATGCAGATAATTCAGGTTTATACCCCAACAAGTTCTCATAGTGCTGAAGTAGTAGAAAGTTGTTACATGAATGTACAAAGGGCTTTTGATCAGAGTAAACAACATTTAAAAATTGTTATGGGGGACTTTAATGCTAGAATTGGTAAACAAATAAAAGATAAAAGTGTTGTAGGTAATTTTAGTTATAGTAATAGAAATGAGAGAGAATATACACTTGTGTAGTTTGCAGAAAAAGAAAAAAAAAACGCTATATTATGAATTCATTTTTGAGAAAAATATTAAAAGGAAATGGACATGGAAGCATCCAAATGAAGATACAGCAGACTTTGATCATACTTTGACTAATAAAAATTACCTATTTCAAGACTGTAACGTTTTTAATAAATTTAACACACAAAGTGACCATCGATTAGTAAAATTCAAGATATGTGTTAATGCAAAACTAAAGAGACAAAAATTATTAAGAAAAAAATATTTACAGTTGATACTCCTAATCTTCAGAAATATGCTAATGAATTTAAATTACAACTTCCAAATCGGTTTCAAGTATTAGTAGATTTTGAACGTGATTCAGATTTGAATGAAATTAATATGAAAACAACTGATACACTTTTAAAAACTGCAACAAATAAAGTTGATAGAAAAAAGCAGCAATTGAACAGAAGAAATTCTACTGATCCTAGACAATTTATTTAGAAAAAAATGGAATGGGAAAATGTACAAAAATGATGCTTTAAAAAGAATTGAATATCTCGAATTTTGTAAAGTGTTGCGGAAAAGAGTTCAAAATGATATAAGAAAGTATAACTGCGAACAAGCACGGAAAGGTGTAGAAGACAATAAAAATCTTGAGAGTGTAAAACAATATGTTGGTATTGGTAGGAAATTTATATCTGCAATAAGAAAAAAAGATGGAATTATTACTAAAAAGAAAGATGACATCATGAAATGAATAGAATAATTTTATCAAAAATTATATAGTAATAAAGAACAAGTATCTCCTATATCTATTATATCTTCCGAATTGCCCAGAATTTTAAATGAAGAAGTGAGACTTGCAATTATATTATAAAGAAATAAAGCCTCCACGTAATGATGGAATTATAATTGACAATTTAAAAGAAGCAGGTGAAGAAATATAATTTTTAGCAAAGTTATATACCAAATATATAAATGATAACGATGTACCAAATGATTGTAAGAATGCAATATTAATATTAATATTTTAAAAATGTGATAAAGACGATATTAAAAATTACAGACAAATCAGCCATTTTCCGTTTTATACAAAATTTTTACCAAGATTATTACAACTCGCATACAGAGAACATTGCATGCATGTCCAGCAACCAAAAAAACAAGCTGGATTTAAAAGTGGATTTAATACATTAGATCATCTCCAGGCATTGTGAGAAGTTATAAAAAGTACAAATGAATATTAATTACCATTATCCTTTGGATTTGTAGATTATGAAAGGCATTTGATTCTATAAATATTCCTTCAGTGATTAAAGCATTGGATCATCAAGGTATAGATCCAGAATATTGTCATATTTTAAAGAATATTGATAAAAATGCAACAACAATAATTACATTATATAATGATACTGGGAAAGTCAACATTGTGAAGGGTGTAAAACAGGGTGACTCCATATTTCCAAAACTTTTTACAGCAGTGCTTCAAGAAGCATGGGAAGCTAAAGGAGTAAAAGTAAATGAAGGTTATTTAAATTATTTAGATTTTGCAGATGATGTAGTTGTTTTTTGCAAATTATGCTTTCAAGCTGCAGAAAATGTTGCAGCAGTTATCAAATGAAAGTAGGACTAAAGATGAATGTTAAAATGGCTTAAGTAATATTTAATGGATTTTCTCAAAATTGAAAAATAAAAAATGATTGAGTTAGAAGATGTTAACAGTTACAAATACCTTGGTCAGATTGTTAATACAGATGGAAACATAATGGATGAAATTAATCATAGAATTAAACTTGGTTGGAGTGCTTTTGGTAGAAATAACTTGATAATAAAAAGAAATATGTCTATGTGTTTGAAATCTAAGGTTTTTTAATAAATGTTTTTTTACCAATTATTACTTAAGGATCTGAGACTTGGACCCTTAATAGAAGACCAATGCAGAGACTTCAGACCATTCAAAGCAGTATGGTAAGATTCATGTTGAGAGTAACAAGAAGAGATCGAAAATGCAATATATGGGTGAAAGAACAAACAGGTGCTTTTGACCTCTTAAAAAGACTGAAGTCAAGTTGGGCTGGACATATTGCTAGGAGAGATGATAATAGATGGTCAAATGAAATCTTAATCTGCACTCCCAGAGGTTGTAAAAAAGCCAGAAACAGATCACATTACAAGGATGGATAAAATAAAAAAGCATGTAGGGGTAATGTGGAGAAGAGAAGCTAATGTTTGGAGAACATGGATTGAATTTGGAGAGACCTTCACCCTGTAGTTGATTGATAATGGTTGATGATAATGATGATATTGTTTCTATATTTGCTTATTTTATTATGTACATACAATAAATAAGAGGAGAGTCTCAGTGAAATAAAATCATCATGATCTGAACAGATTAATGGGTAATACTTATGCTAGGTAATCAATCAATTATTACTCAGTATCGTGTGAAATATAATGGATATATTTATTCCTATTGTTTTTTATTTCTTTTTTGTTTATATATATATATATATTTTGCTTAAAAATATGTATGATATGAGCATCTATCATTGGGACCAAGAGACTGGTAGTTATGAGCATCCTCTGAATTGCTAATATGATAGATCCTCATTAATGATATCAGAACAGGGAGCACACTAAACTTTCTTTTAAATATATATTTTGTAAATATCATCACCATTTTTTTATGTTATTCCAAGTTTTTCATTAATGTTTATAAACCATTTTATCTTGTAAATGAACGTTATTATATTTGTTAAATTGGCAAAACTTTTTAGCTTATGGACCTAGCCTTTGCATTTATACACAAACCTATACCACATATACGTACACATGCACATACTTTGCTATTAGTGTTTTTATTTAGGAAAATGATTTCACAACAATTATTTGGCTGTAGAAACTGAAGTGGTCTCTGTTAAGAGAGTCGAACATGAACTCTCCCTTAATTCGAATTCTGATGCAACGTTTCCAAAAGAGGGTGATGAGACATAAATGAACTGATCTAAATGGTATCAAGATTTGGTATCCGAAACTCGAATTAGCATATCAAAGATGGGTGTGATCATGCATTAAGTACTTCATCATGTTGTCCTTAGCATTCTACATGAAGATACTGAGTCTGACTGATAGTTAGATGCAGTTTTCTTTTTCTGCACAGCAGACTAGACCGTACATGTGGACATAACTGGGACTTCCATTACACTATATATATATATATATGTGTATGTGTGTGTGTGCGTGTATTAGCCTGTGCTTACAAGAGAGTGTAGTCAATCAATTCATTCAAACTTAGAGCATACTCCTCCAAAGTTATTTACTAAATCAGAGTATTTAGCAGCTGGTAAGTCTCCTGATCATTTTTTTTAATGTATGGAAACAGTTTCCATTGTTTTGATGAATCAGTAACTTGAATCATATATATATATATATATATATATATAATATATATATTCAATATATATATATATATATATATATATATATTCAATGGACCATTAGTAAGAATGGATTTCCATTCTTGCTATTGAAAGGTGTGAAAGTTGCCTTAACAGCAGTGAAAAATATTGATTACTGGATTTTACTGTGAATGTTTAGGTGGTTACTGGTTGGAACTTAATTACATCATTATCCCAGATTAGCTTTATGCACTATTTTGCTTATTATTTCTAAATAATACATGGGCAATTTAAAAGTATTGCAGTTTCTAATGTTAATTGACTATTTATTAGTCTGCATTACAGTGACATGTTTATTTCATGTTTAAAGAGATTTATTTAAACTTCATTGTATCAATATTTCATACTCTGTAGTCAAGTTGCAAGCTTTAAGTGTCCATATATATTCAATGGACCATTAGTAAGAATGGATTTCCATTCTTGCTATTAAAAGATGTGAAGGTTGCCTTGACAGCAGTGAAAAATATCGATTACTAGATTTTACTGTGAATGTTTAGGTGGTTACTGGTATATATATATATATATATATATATATATATATATCTATATATATATATAGATATATATATAGTCATATATAATATATATATATATATATATATTGTAACCTTCCAGGTTGGCACCAGGAAGAAATATGGGGAAGGTCACATTTGTACTAACAAGGGTTAAAAGTAATTAGTTGAGAAAAATGAATTGTAATATAAGTTAATATTTAAAATTGAGTTTTTAGGAAAACTAAACTTAAATTGTGATGTAATTTGCTAATTAAATTGGGATTTTAACAAAATTAAAATTTTAAATGGGTATATTGATTGGTTGAGTTTTGGACTATATGTTTAGTAGTAGATGTTTGTGTATAGTAAAGGATTTACATGTCATCATAGGCAAATACATAAATGTATTATTAATTAGAATTTTATTTTTTATCTTTTATTTATAAGTTACTGATTATATATTGTCTTAGAATCTTATGTTTTAAAAATGATAAAGATCATTTGTAATAGTAAATAACATTTTTAAAATTAATAATTAATGTTTAATATTTTTTTATTACTATGTTTATTATATTCAAACATTGTAGTGTTAAAATTTTTATAAATAATATTTCTGACAAACTTCCAAAGTTGATTGTCATAGAAACACAGAGGGCATGAGTGAAGAAAGACATAGAGTTTAAAACTGGAAAGTAAAAAAAAAAAAGCTCCGAGGAAGAAGTTTAAAAAAACTTAAAAGAATCAATAACTCTCTAAGAGTATTATATAAAAAACACTGCAAGGATTCTAATAACATTCCTATGGACAATTTTTGTTATTATACTACTGGAATGATATAACCATGAGGAAATAAACACACCCCAAAAGGATACCAGCCTCCAAATTTCTGCCAGAGCAATGGTCCTTGCTCACTACCTTCAAAATGCCTGGATGATATGTAAGCTAAATTATTATAATTTATTTTAAAAGTATTGCCAAAAGTAAATAATATTAAAATGACAAAATTATTTAAAATAAAGCTAGAATATTTTTTCTTGTTAAACGCCAGAATCAGACACTTAATATTAAATTCTAATCATTTTCTATCAATCTTCTGCAAATTAAAACTTAAAATGAAAAAGTTTATCTACTTAATTTTATATCAAGAAGATAATTTTCTACTGTATAAGTTTGCTATTCGCGTATATATAGTGAAATAATTTCAATGCATGCAAATGTCATTTTTAATGCCCGTCACAGAATTCTAAGATAAAAAAAAGCTCTTATCATTCTTAACCAGTTATGCTTAACAATCGGACAGACATTTTTTTATGTTATAATTTACTGTTATCTTTGAAATTAATATGTATGTTTTTTTTTTAACTTTCAAATTTTTTTTTTTAAAAAAAATTAATATGTAATAATGGGATATTGACAAATATTTTTTTTTCTGATTACAATAGATGTATAAACAATATTTTTTTTTGGTTTTCTTTTAAAAAAACAACAAAACAACGTAACTTTATATATTGTAATATGATAATATATTTTGTATAACTTAGAAATTATACTATAGGTGATTATATATATTCGAGTGTGTGCATGATGCTATAAATTATTATTATTTTTTTTTGTATTTATTATGCTTAATTTCGCTAATGAACTTTATTTAAAAAAAATAAAGAATTAAAACCGTGTCTGTTATAAGTTGAAGGTACAAATGGTCAGAGATGAGTATATATTAGATTGGGTTTGGAGATATTAATTAACCCTCACGTATATAAGTATAAGGATAAATGTTTGGTTAGTGTTTTTTCATGCTTGTCTTTGGTTTTGTATAGTTAGTGTCAGATTGTATACATTGATTATAACAGATACGTACTATATAAATTTTTATCATATGTATAAAAGATGATTGATTTATGACATCATCCAAGTTTTATAAATAATCTAATAGAATATAATTCAGGAATACATTATATTTAAAATATAATCAAATGCACATATTCGAAAATATATGATTAATATATTAGATAGTAGTCAATTATGATCTTACCATAGAAGAGACATAATTGGTTATAAAGGTGTATAAATAATATTTATTTTTATTTATGATTTATTTTTGATTTTATTTTTTTAAATAAATGTTATATTGAATAAATAACTCTATGAATTGCTTAATTATATATACGTTCAATTCTCCATTTTCACACACACACATCTGGTTAACATAACATAGTTATAGAAGATATAAGTTTGTCAATATAATTCAAGTTTTATTTAATTTGTCTGGTGGTAATAAATCTCAATATTACAATGCCAATAATACATTTTACTTTGCTTGGAATAGATGGTGACATGGATATAAAGGTACCCAGTCCTAATCATTATCTATCCTATATTAAATATGATAATTAATGATTGTGCAATAGTTTAGTATTGAATAGATGCTCTGAACATATTTAAATTAACCTTATAGTATTATTGTTTATAGACGTTTTTATCATCCTTGTTGACCTCATATATAAAGACCATACCCTATAACCTCAACTGAGCTAAGCCATAGAGTAATTACAATATAAAAATCTTTTACATAAGTTTAAATATAATTTATAATTATAAATTTTATTCTATTTTGCATAGAATTGGCATCTGGGCAATTATAAATATAATAAAGTAAATAAGTGAAGAGGATGGAGGTTGTAGGGTGGGTTATGATATATATATATATATATATATATATATATATATATATTGTAACTTTCTGCCACTAGCACCCATCAACTAATCAGGCTGTACATGTTAGGGGCATCAAATCCCCCTTTATAACCTTCACTAGCAATCGTAACTAATCGAGTATGACATTTTAGGGTCGCCAAATCTCCCTTTATATCTTCCCACCTTCGCTAGCAATTATAACTAATTGAGTATGACATTTTAGGGGCACCAAATCTTTTTTTATATCCTTCCTTACTCTACTAGCAATCGTAACTAATCAAGTCACTCATTTTAGAGGCACTAAATTCCACTTTGTAATCTTCTCTCCTTCACTAGCACTCACAATCATATATTAATCAGGTTTCACATTTTAGGAGTGCCAATTCGTCCTTTGTAACTCTCTCACCTTCACTAACAATTGCACCTATACTTAACTCATCAGTTATGAATACATATAACCTTCCTTCATATGTTTACACTTATCATGCCTACATGTTTGGGGACTAAGTCCTTTGTAACCTTTCCTATCCATCCTATGATTGCCTAACATACAAATTTTGTAATCATACAGTGTTTGGATCAAAGAAATCAATATCACCATATCTGGATGTTTATCATAATTAAATGAAAATACAATTATATTACATTAAATAAAATAAATGTGTGAGCATGTGTGGAAATATGAAACAACGAATGAATGTCAGAGAAGACTTCTAAATTCAATTTTAAATAATAAAATATTTATTAACAAAATTAAAAAAAATAGTTAATCAAACATTTAATCTTTTCTCATTGGTATGAGTACAAATTTTGAATGCACTTAGCATCACTAGTTACAATTTTCATAAAATCAATAACACAAGATGATTTCTTAAATTTCACATCTAATATATTATATCTATCAAAACATACTGATAGATTTTTGAAACACCTTATATACTTATTAAATAATGAACCCAAAATAAATTCCACATATTTACTATAAAAATGGTTTTAGTTATCAGTTACTTCTGATAAACATGTACAAGTGAAGAAATATAATCTTATACTTTTAGTAATCAACTATAAAATTTACTTTGTGTTCAACATTTTGCCCTATAGCACTTAATTATTAATTTACTTAATATAACTATGACAAACAACATGGATTAAATATCTTCATTACAATATAAAGTAAAATTAAAATTTTGCATGTTACTTCAAATGCACAGTAACTATAACAAAAGTAAAAGGGGTTTGAAACCTAAGAATAATATCAAAAATAGGTTTTGCAAAATAAAATTAATAGCTCCATTAACTAAACATATTCTTACCAAATTATATCTTGCAAAAATGAACTAAATAATTCCAGTAATTAAATATATTTGCCTTTGCAACATTAAAATAAAATATTCTATGAAATAACTATGGTTTTATTTTTCCAAATAGAAATAAATAATGCTATTAATTAACTGTCTGTTATCTTTGCTTGCTTACTTAAACAAATGATGACTGAATGATAAAAATTAATGATATGAAATCTAAATGATCACTATAAAATGTTTTAAAATAATAATTAAAGTTGTACATTACTGTTGGATTTTTCTATATCTTTCAAATTAACACTTTATGTATGAGTCTGTATTATGCTGTGTGTCAAAGAATAAATCAATAATTAATTCTAATCAATCTAATTGGTTTGCTTATGAAGTTACAATATGATCATAATACGGATGAAGGCAATGGTTAATGAAGCTTTAGTTTCTAACTTTATTACAGTTGTTTTGTAAGAAAATCTATTCTGCCTTGATTCTTCTTTTTATCAATAAATTATATGGCACTTGGCTATAGTATAAGCTGGGAAAACATTCAATACACATGGGGATAAAAGATTTTACAATTCAAATCAGATAAATATCAACACAATAACTTCCAAGTCTACTTCTGAGACTAAATAAACTGGTTGGAATACATCTCTACACCAAATAATCAGGGAAATAATATACTTGACTTCATAATACTTTAATTTATAATACCAAATATCAAAACTGGAGGACTTAATCTACCACTATCAAAATACTTCAATATACAGAAAAGAAAGGATTACTCAATCCCATAAATACTATCAAAACTGGAGGATTCAATCTACTCCTATCAAAATACTTCAATACACAGAAAAGAAAGGTTTACTTGATCCCATATACTATATTAGGCAATCTACCCATGTTTAAATATTCAAATCACAAAAGGAGAGCGCTTACACCATCCCACAAATACTATAAAACATTGCATATAGCCACATAAATACTTTTCCATTCAATCAAATAAGAACAATAATTCTCAATTAAATATATCTCTAATCCTTCCAAAATATTAACCATCCATTTCCTCTGAAACCGATTGATTATATATCATTTGTAATTGCAATTAATATATGATTATAGTTAAGTTTAATAATAGACACACATATACAAGCATAATAATACACAGACTATTCAAATCCCAGTAGCACAGAGCTATTAACAAAATGTCAATTATTAATTGTAAAGCAATAAAGAATATTCCATATCTGATAATACACCATTTAGGACTTAATAACATAATAATAATGGTCGGAAAATAAAGCAATGATTTATTGGCAAGTAAGACAAAATAATATTTTTATATAGTGCATTTACATTAGCCCAAATCTAAAATAAATATTTTAGACCTAGATAAATAATAAAGCTTTATGTTAAAGATGAAATAATTATTAAAAATACTGATTTTCTAATCTACATAAATATATATATATGGTAAGATTTTATACAATGAAACTCTTTTAAAATAATTATTTACCCCTTTCAAACTATAAATAGTCTCTTCCATTTTTTATCACACGCTTGTTACTAACACATGACCAACACTTATATTAAAATAATAACAATAATAAAAAAAAAATTAAATTACCAGCATAATGTTTTCATTCATTATGCTATTATTGAAGAATAAAAATATACATATGATAATAATAGATAAAATAATAAAACATTTCTTAAATAATACTATCTGTCTAAACACTATTAAATAATAATAAAGTTCTTTCTTTTTTTTTTTAAATGAAAATGAAACATTCATTGATAGTTAGTACATGACTTTCCTTTGTCACATATTCAAATGAATAAGAGTAATACTAAACAGTAAACACACAAGGAAAATATTGACCCAAAACGACACATTTCCTGCAGGAGAAACAAAACAATATTTTGTTAAATCCATAAGAGCAGATTCAATGTTTTTTAGTTATCAACTAATGAATTGTTGTTAAAATTACATGGATTTTCATTAATTAAGCAATGAATATTTCACAATGCAAATAAAATAGAAGTTTGTACTTCATTCCTAGGATATATTTAAAATTTGATTTCACAATTATAAAGTCATTAAGAAATACACGTAGTTATTCAACTAATAATATTTATTTAAACCATTAAGCATCACATGATCAAATCACCTATACTAGCACATTAATTGTTGATAAACAAAGCAAAACTCTCCATACAGTAATGCCACCTGTGCTAAACAGAGTAATCAATGGATGCCAGAAGGCTTGTGCATAAAATTTCTATCTAATGGCTACTCATCCAATATCCCCAGACTAGTTTCTGGTTTTTGGCCTTCGTCACTGAGGAGTTTTAGATCTGAGAGCACTGCATCTAGATCTTAGGATCTAATGCAACCCTCTAGCAACCACCTTTTATCTCTATTTAACTACAAAATTATGAGAACGAAATTGAAAACACAGGCAGCAATACTGTATGGAGAGTTTTGCTTTGTTTATCAACAATTAATATGCTAGTATAGGAGATGTGATCATGTGATGCTTAATGGTTTAACACCAATCCTGCCTATTAGGATAGTGGTGGCTATGGTTGTAAAAGCCAGACACCAAAATGTATGGGAGCTAAACTGAGTTCAGACCCATATGACTACATAAGCTATTGAGCTTAGATTGAAAATATTTTATGTGTTTTCAATTTCATTCTCATAGTTTTGTAGTTAAGTAGAGATAAAAGGTGGTTGCTAGAGGGTTGCATTAGATCCTAAGATCTAGATGCAGTGCTCTCAGATCCAAATCTTGATGAAGGCCAAAAGCCAGAAACTAGTCTGGGAATATTGGATGAGTAGGCATTAGATAGGTATTTTATGTTCAAGCCCTCTGGCATCCATTGATTACTCTGTTTAGCATAGGTGGCAATACTGTAGGGTGAGTTTTGCTTTGTTTATCAACAATTAATGTGCTAGTATAGGCGATGTGATCATGTGATGCTTAATGGTTTAACACCAATCCTGCCTAATAGGATAATGGTGGCTATGGTTGTAAAAGAGCCAAAGACACCAAAATGTATGGGTGCTGAACTGAGTTCAGACCCATATGACTATATAAGCTATTGAGCTTAGATTGAAAATATTTTATGTGTTTTCAATTTCATTCTCATAGTTTTGTAGTTAAGTAGAGATAAAAGGTGGTTGTTAGAGGGTTGCATTAGATTCCAAGATCTAGATGCAGTGTTCTCAGATCCAAAGCTCCTCACTGATGAAGGCCAAAAGCCAGAAACGTCTGGGGATATTGGATAAGTAGGCATTAGATAGGGATTTTATGCACAAGCCTTCTGGCATCCATTGATTATTCTGTTTCACGCAGGTGGCAATACTGTATGGAGAGTTTTGCTTTGTTTATCAATATTTATTTAAATGAATTAGTTGGCAATATTAATACAGCAATCTCATATAACTTTATCCATTTATAAATTCATTTCTTCTATTAGTCTGGAAGAACAAGTAATTATTAAAGTACATTCAATGACTTATTTCATCTTGTATATATTTCTTTTCAATAGATAAAAGTAGAAATAATTATGCCACTGTTCTAATAAATATGACAATAAAATTACATAATTCTTAGGTATATTTTTAAATTTTCTTTTGCAATTAGCATGAAACTTATTAAATAGAGTACTGGAAAAGTTCAATAAAAGTTCATACCTTTTCCACATATAAATGATGCACATTGCAATTATTCCATTAATAATATGATTAAAACTTAAGAAACTGAATTTTAGAAAATAAACAAACATTCTTTCCTTCTTTCCCATTAAGTTTAAATTTAAATAATATAAATTTATAATCCTATTACACATTCCTATTTTCTTAAATAGTAATAATTTAACTTGAACAATATAACATAACACTTACATGCATTTCAAACAATGGTCAGAAAATTTAAACAGTCAGCTAAGAATAAATTGACATATTTCTTGGTGGTTTAAGTATTCATATTTGCAAACAAATATTAAATTTTAACTTTCAGTTTGAACTTTGGAAGGGAAAAAATATACTATTAAACTTTGTTAAAATAAAACAGCATTGGAAGATCTTTTAGCATTTAGTAGTTAGCTGTTGAAGTGGAGGACTGGAATACAGGAGTAGAGTGGAGTAGTGTGTTACTAGAGTAATTGTCCTTTTATACATTTTTAAAAGATTACAACACACTTTTTCTTTTCCAATAGTACAAAATATCTGAAAGTTCAAAGATCAACAGACAGAAAACAAGACTTAATATATGCAAGAAACATTTGTCTTAAAATTAAAATAAGTGGGTGAAAAATCATTCTGTCTTTTAAATAAATAAATAAAAATATTAATATTAAATTGAATTAAGAATAAAATATTCTGTACTTTTAAAACAACAGAATAAAACTAATAACAATTTCTTTAATAAATAAAATATTTTATATTATAATTATTGCTTAATAATTCATTAGTCCACTGTTCAATTAATTCACTTAAAATGGAATTAAGCTGGTTTTAAATACTATTATTTATGAAATTAAATATTTGAATATGGGGTGTGATATTTAATAATTTAATGAAACATATAAATGAAAAATGAAGTTGAATAATGATATTGGCATACATGAATAATTAGTAACAATGCACTCTAGACACTAAACTGATATGACTAAACGGCTATTTTAATGACGATGAGTGAAACATACTTCCCTGTTTATTCTATTAATTAAAACATTTAAAGCAAAGGAACTAGAGAATCACTCAAAAGAAGTCTAACTATTTATTTGTGAACAAACAAAACAAATTAGCACCAACTCAAACTGAACTGACTATGTTTATAACAAGCCACCACCCCCATCCTATCATTAATTATACCCTAAAGTAAGACACTAAACATCTAATAAATTTTAAATTGCTCCTATAAATATTTCTAATTGTAGTTTTAAATCATAAATTTAAAAAAATTAAAACTTCACATTATTTTATTTTTTTAAAGTAATATAATATTAGAAGTTACTGATATACAATCACAAATATTATTTCTGGTGCCAAACCAGAAGATCAATATATATATATATATATATATATTGATCGATCTATATGGTTATATATATATATATATATATATATATAACCATATGACATTCGTTTCAAAGGTCACTACACAAAAGTAGAACTAACTTTTGTGTTTATTAAATTTAAATGCATAAAGCTATTTTAAAAAAATTGTTTACACAAGTACATGTATTTATCACATTCTCATTTATGTTTAAAATAGGGCATTCCAAATTTTTATAGAATTGATTTTAAAATAGGTTGCTTTCACCGCTTGTTTTTCATCAATTTGATTAAAAACAAGCAAGCTTGTTAATTACATTTCTGTCTCTATTTTATTCTTTTCTACATTTATTCTAAAAGTGGAGAAATTTAACTTTGTGTTGTTTTTGTTCAAAGAGATCCCTGGGTAAAATTTTTCATTAGATTGAGTGGTAGATTGATATTTGCCTTGCTGTAAGGTTTACAATTTGACAACAAGGGGAAGTTTTTTACAGGAAATGTAGCAAGGTATAAATAACCCAGCCAATTTTGAAAAGATAGTTTTTAGATTGTTCTTGGTCAACAATTTAGTCCAAGTGACTCATTCAACATTTGTACCATTAGCAATTCAGATATTTAATTTCTTTAAAAACCAAATTTGCAGTTGCTAAAACAATTTTGCTTTCTCCAAGATGTCAAAATATACTACTGTATGTTTATAACCAACAATATGTCTTGCTAGCTTAACCCAAGAAATGGATTTATGTCTGCCAACACTCCTTCAGTCATATCATTAATGTCTAAAATAAACAGGAACAAGGTGTCTCTACTCGCTGCTATCAAAATACCTGAAATAAAAACTAATATAAAAGTGTGCAATCTTTGAAAGTATGCGAACTTTACTTCAGCATAAGGTAAATAGTTTCTTTTATTCTCTCCAGGGTAAAATTTTTTAGTTAAATCTCCACTCAATCTTAAACATACATCTGTATTCTTAATCAACATTTAACCTCATATTTGTTATCTGTATTTATTTTTCATTATACTGTGTCATGTGTCTTGGAATCTTAGTTTTAAGATTCTGAGTTTGCTTTCAATTTTATTTATTGGATAGTGTCTAGTGGGTTTATATTTTTAAATGTTTAATATATTTTTAGTTATTTCTCTAACTATTGCTAAATGCTTTAGCAGTTTTCATAATTTTTATTTACTCACCTGTCCTTAGTCAATATTGTAAAATAATTAATTTTAAATATGTTTAGTTTGTGCTTTTTGCAAACCACAAAATCTTTTGGCTTGCAGTTTATCAGGTTTATTGTTCTGGTTTTCTGTAGTTAAAGTTTTCTTATTTTATAGATTATATAAGACCATAATCATAGTTTCATTTTGTCTTGCATGTAAGTTGTCCCCAAATTGCTTTGGAGGTAGTATATCAGAGGGCTGTTCTACCAACAATATTACATTTTTGTCTCAATACATTATTGCAAGGCAAGAAATGTTCAACGGTGCCATTTCATTGATTTCCTGAAAAACCATATATTTTTATATATCTCTGAATCAGGAAACAAGGATTGCTGTTCTTTGTAATTTTATAAATTTCCTGCAGGAAGATATTTTCAAGTCCACTTTTTTAAATATATAAGTGAGAGAATTTTGATGACAAATTACTTAATGTTCTCATGTTTGCCATATTCATGTGTACCCTCAGATAAATATGCGTATTCAAATTTAAGTCACTTTTCTATCCATGGCTAGATTTCTTTATTCTATAGTCCTTATTTTAATAAAATTTTCAAATTGTTTAAATTTATTTGGCTGGTGATTGTCTTAGTGCTTTTGTTTCTCAGTTGTCTAAACAATATTTAAGATTTCTTGTCTCTTCCTGAATTTAGTCAGCACAAACCATCATCCTCATCCATTTTGGATCATAGTAAATAAATTTCCCAGATATGTAGTCATCTGGTTGTGCCCTCTGTGATCAGAATAGATTGAGTGAACATTACATATTTTACATTTTTGGCACCCAATGTTGGGTTTTGAGTTTTTAAGCCCATGTGAGATTTTGTTTGGATAATTGAGAAATATTTCAGATGTAGAAGGGAAAATATAGTAGGTGGAGATCAGTTTTGTTAATTATTGTATGTATTGTTGGAGCAGTTTAGTAGAAAAGAGTTCGTCTTTTTTATGTGAAGTAATGTATAGAAACAGTAAATAGTGTTTGTTTTCTAAAAATTCTTTCAGAATTAATTTTTTTTGGAATTTAAGAAGTGTTAAAAATAGTTTGTTGTCTTCTTTCATATAAATATTATACAAATAGAAAATAGAGTCAGATTTGCTTTTAGATTAATTGAAAATATAGTTAGTATAGTGAATTTAATCTTGTGTAAAAGTGGGAGTAGTTGAAAGAGATTAGTCAGAGACACTGATGATGATGAAGATGATTAATATGATAAGAGAAATGTGCCAAGACATGAAGGAGGAAATTAGTGAATTCAAGCAAAGTCAGCAAGCAATGCTGGCAGAATTCAAAGCAGAAATAAAAGAAGAAAATATAAACTTTTGTCAAGAAATAAAGAAAGAAATTAGGGAATATAAAGCAGAAATGATTAGAGAAATGAAGGCAATGAGGAGTTAATTAATGGGAAAAGTAGAGATGAATCAGGAGGCTATAAAAACTCTAGAAAATTAATTAAGTAAAAATAGGCAGGAAGGGGAAGTAGTAAAAGAAGATATAGAAGTTGAATTAGAACAAGATAGTCTTAAATAGATATGGTGGAAATAAAGGTAGAAGCAAACAAAGATGGTACAGATAGAAATTGTTGTAGAGAATCTAGAAAAGGTTGAAAATAACCATGAAAAAATACAGGTCACACTATTAATTTTGATGGAGCTAAGGTTGTCTTCTTTGAGAGAAATGAAATCAAAAGAAGAATTAAAGAATTTTTATTATCGAAAATTTATTATTCTGAAGCAATTAACTTATTTAAGAGTTCTTTTAATATTAAGAGTGGATGGAAAGAAAATGGATTTTTGGGTAATGTTTAATACTATATATATTGTGTAGTTTTTTTACATTTGAGACATCTGCTTGTAGCAGTGAATCCTTTGTGTTGTAATATTATTTTGCTGGTCTTACTGAATTTTGTATATATATATATATATATATATATATATATATATATATATATATATATATATATATATTGTAACTCAGTGCTTTTGGCACTTGGTTTTATTTAGCATTATTCCTGCATGAAATCAATGTCATTCTTTAAGAAAAATAAAAAGATAAAATAACAATAGTAATAATTGGTTAATAAAGTGTGCAATTCACTCACCTAGACATGGTTTGTGTGAATAACTAATAGATTTCCTAATGCCATATCATATTTTCAAAAGAACATGATTAATTTAATTAAGATATTGTTTACTAGAGCAAATTAATGTAATGTACGACAAATACAATAAACTGCAGTTGGTTTTTAGATGGGTAGAGAAGAAAAGAAAAACATAAATGTCAATTAAATAATTTTAAGATGTCTTATCCTAAAGAACAGTAACTTCTGGTAAATTCATTTGTGGAAAATAATTTAGGTGTAATTAAAATCACAGGTAATTATTGTTAATTAAATGTATTTATTATTTTCATTGTCAAACTGCTTTGTAACACAATTTAAATAATACTGACAACTATATGATTAATAAGTTTTTTTTTTCTTTTGTTTATGTTATAATCAAATGATCATTGTTTTTTTGAGGAGATATAGTCTGCTTGTCTTGTAAAAGATTGAACAGTACCAAAATTTTGTAAGATTATTTTTTTTGTAAACAATAATTTACAAGATAATGGAAATTTTATTTACCATAGAAAAATAAACATTCTGGTAAGGAATTCTGCAATTTCTAGGCTATCTATCTATTTAAAAACTTTCTACATTTAAAATTTATCACTTTTTGTGAAAGTCAAAGATTTATTAACAAAACCAAGAAAAATAAAGAAATCAGTTAAAAGTACTAAGCAATTTATTATTTTATCTGGATTAATGAAAACAAATATATTCCAGTGGGAAATAATCATTTAGTGACTTATTATTGTTTATTAATATTTTCTTGGTGTAAGAGAAAATTAAGTAAAAGAAATTTTAAAAAGAAAAGAAAGAAGAATTAGAAACAATTTAGCGCTCATTCTAGGGAAGTTATCTGCATTTTTAAACCATGCTATCTTATACATTAAAATATGTTTTTTGTTTACTAAGAATTGTTTAAAAAGAAAAAAAAAATTAATAATCATATAATACTAAGCTACCATACACCTGCATATTTTTTTAATAGAAAAAGAACTACTCTTGTGAAATAAATGTTGAATTATATACATGCATTCTTAAGGAAAAAAATACTATTGAAAAATAAAATTCTAAGAGTATGAACGAAAATAAATATCTTTGGTGACTTAATAATGAAATCAAATTATATGTTATACTATGCACAAGGTGGAATTCTTTAAACTTCATGTATGCTATTACTCAACTGCAGTTAATATCATAATAATCTCTCGGAAAAGTGCACATTTTCATCCATAAGTAAGCTAGCTAATTATACGTGTAGTCAATAAATAGTGTATGTGTTTATCGACTATGTTAGAATATTCATTTTTCTTTTCTTGGATCCAAAATTTATTAGTATAATTCAAGTGAGAATTAATCTTCAGTTCTACTATAATTTTCTTTACATGATTATTATTAAAATTGCTAAATAAGAGAAAACTTTTCATTAAAGGAAGAAAAAAAATGCATTTATTACTTTCAGTGCTTCGTAAAATTTGACGGGATGAAAACTCTTCACCTGGACAAATAGTTCAACAGAAAAATAGTTCTGCTAATGAGATAATATGCATTTTATTTATTTAACGTTTTTTTTTTTTAGAAAAACTAATTTGTAAAATTTTATTTTGTGTTATAATATTAATGTATGCTAGGATATATCTGTCACATAATATTTTAATGATTTTATAATGATACGTATAGGTCTTACTATCATTGTCCCAGATTAAGTTTGTATTTAAGATGAAGTAATACCTATGAAATGCATCCGAGTTATTAAATGCGATTACAGATATACATTTTGCATGTTAGGTACTTAAAAGAAAAATATTTTATATTATTTAATGGGTAAAATAAATATTTAAATTTATCAGAAGTAACTCTAAAAAGAAATACATGCTATAACAAGATATTTCTTGTTTAAAGAGTCAACAGAATTTATATTATATTAATTTAGTAATTTAGTAACAGTTATTCTTTAATAGCACATCCACTTTATTTAGTTGAAGCTGTTGTGCTACCTAGTGCTTTTGAATGTTCCTTCATTAGAATTAAAATTATTATACTTTTATGCTGTCATGTTCATTGGTTTCAGATATTGATCGAAGTATACATTGTAACATAGGTGTATTATGATTAGTGTGTTTTCTTAGCTTGCCTAAGTGTAGGATCGATATATGCTTATTACCAGCATATGTAATACTTATAATGTATCTTATTTTGTGGGTGAAAATAATGTTCTCAAAATACTTTATTTTTCCATGATAGTAATAGTTTAGATATAATGTTAGGGTATGTTTGATAGCCCATGTGATCGGTTCTCATGAATAGAACGAGAGTTTATATAGCATTTAGGATACTTAATTTGTTTAAATACCAAGAGAGGATTATACTTGGTGCGTGTTCATTTTATGCCAGAGTAATAGGCAAGAAACCACCAAAATACTTCAGTGTAATATTTTACTCTGCAGACATTCGTTGTTATTCTGCATTCCTCATGTGAATATAAAGATAGTTCCACCATATTAGGTGTTGATTATTGTGTTTGTTTTAAAAGTTATGGCAAGGACAAATGTTAGGCTGGAGCTGTCAGTTCCTCAAGGTGCACTTTAGTATCAATAGTGCATTAGTAACTGAGATCAATATCTGTATTGTGCTGCTGAATCTTGCTAGTAGTTGACAAGCAAGCCAATGGAAAAAGTCAGTTAAAATTGCGTATTTTAAAATGCTTATTTGTTGTAGGAATATTCATACGCAATATACATTGTTTCCATTACATTTATAAATAAAATATTTATCGTAACTTAAGTGGGCATTGAGTTAAATGTGAGATGGTGAGTGCGACTGCTGATAAATGACCCATAATTAGAATAGGTTGTTTAATTAAAAACCATGACTTGATTAACTTTATTAGGAATAAATTTAATATTTTGCGTATTTCATATTATAATATTAATCAATTAAAAACAAAAATAGTTAGTCAATAACTTTAAGTAAAAGCTTTATAGAAAGTTTACCAAACTTATAGACTAGTGTATTGGTAAATGAGAGGTACTTTTTAGTTAGACAGTTCAATGCAATAGCATGATTGCAAACATGTGAATTTATACTTTTAATTTATACCTAAACAATATACAGATTAATGTTGATTTATATTTCCTACCAATGTGATATTATTCAATAAATTTGTATATTTTTTTTAGTTCTGTGATAGTAATAAATTATAGTCTTGTCAATATTCATGGTGAATTCTTTTTTTTTTTTGTATGCTAAATATAAGTGTGTTTGCACAATATTTGCAAAACATTTTCTTGAGTTGAAATCATGTCAAACTCTCAAAAGCTTAATATGCCAGATAGACAAAACTTTAAGCAGATTTGAATATTTCATTTCATTTTATTTTAATGAGAATTATTTATGGAATTGCAAACTTCAGACTAAACATTATGTAAGTGTAAAAATGAATTTATTCCCAAGTCATTAACTCTGACTGCACATTATTCCATTCACATTTTAGTTAAATTGTCGAATTAATGAGTCTTGGTTAATTTATTGCATTGTCATGGATGATGGAAGGACAAAAAAAGCACCCTTGTCTTTTTATTATTCTGGCTGAGATTCTGGATAAAAAGGGCTGTATTATTCAAATTGTATGTCATTATTGAGTATAATTATCACCTCTTTAAATAATATAGTAGTTACTATGAGATATGAGGACACATTGACTTTGAAGTAAAGTAAATGTTTCCTATAGCCAACCAGAATGCCAGTCATATGTGGTAGCACAGTACTGTTGAGCATTTTCCTAAATTAAACAAAGAAACCCTGAGATTAGTATTGTAATTATAATTATTCTTTAATTAAGAAGTGATTTGTTATTTTTGATATTACAATTGTGGTGTGGTTTAAAAGAATTCAACTTACAATTGTGCTATCTGAAAAGTATTTTCAGATCATTTTTGCAAGTGATTCACATAATGGATATATATATATATAACTTGCATTTTTGTTTATCATATATATATATATATATATGTAACTTTATAAATAAATATTTGAAAATACAGTAATTAAAAGTCTATAAAAAGTATATGTATAACTATAACTTAGAAGCGCTTTCACTACCTTGTAGCTTTGTCAACTATCACATTTAAAATGTCAACTTTCCCATAATTCTGTGATCTTAATGTTTGCTGCTTGCCCATTAATTAAATTTTGCTTATATTTATATATTAACATCTCCTCTTTAATTTTTCTTTTATTATTATTTCTTTGTTTCCAATATTTTACGTTGTTATATATATATATATATTAGAAACATTAACAAAAAGATGAGAAGTTATCATCATTGTTAAAAAGTGCAAATACTTATAGCTCAGAGAATGTGTTTTGATGAAGAAAGGGTGTTATTTTATTTTAAATTATTAATTAGGGAATGATGGCAGTTTTTTATCTTTCTAAGATATTTATTGTACTAATGATAATTTGTTTTATGATTTTAAATTTCTTTCTTTATCTTAACTGCATATCTGCTTGTTTGGGAATATGGATTCTGATCCTTATGCTCTCTATATTAATATTATGTCCATTCATATGGACACTTCCATTTAGTCTAAATTATACGTTGTCCATCTTCCTGTTTTCTTAGGTTTCTCTCTGGAAAATTCTTTCTGTTTTCTTCCCACCAACTTTTAGTAGGATCCCATCCACTTTTACATATAAGTGGTTCCTTAAGAGGCAGATTATGTTCATATCTTCATACCTCTTGTTATTCCTAGTGCTATCCAAGGCATTGAACAACTGAGCAATCTGATCAACTGTCTTCCTTTCCATACTTATAAGTATCTGCTCAACATCTCTCAGAAAACCATGTCTAATAATTGGAATTATTTGCACCTCAAATAATGGATTAGATGTCATCATACATAACCTTGCCACTTGATGCCGACAGAAGGTCATGAATGACTTTCCTGGTCTCCATTTTTTCTATGTCACTTGGTATAAAATGTATTCTTGGAGTTCTCACTCCAATAACTGGCCAGCAAAGATTCATGATACTCTTTGAATGTCATTGGTTTATGGAACAGTGAGTTGCACCACATTTGTGATTCTCCCAGTAAATGGCTACAAGTGACTGCTATCTTGGCCTCATCATTTCTCATGCTGAACCCGAAGTACATTTTAAGGCTCCCCAGGTATTCCATAGGACTCTCTCCTGGTGTCTGGAGAAGATTCATACCTTTAAAAACTGGTGGAACCAGATAGGATTATCTATGTGATTTCCAGTGCCCATATCTGTATAACCTACAGTAGCTCTTGGTCCAATGCATTTTATGTCTGTTTTTGCACTGTTATTTGCTGACTTCCTTATAGTCTTTTCTAATTTTTAATCTAACTTTTCTACTACTCCTACTATTTGATTTGTCCCACTGCACATTTTCCAGTGTTTTATTATTCTCTAATCTCATGATTTCATTTTCCTTCCTTTTATTTAACTTACTCATTCCTACTTCATGCTGCACTACTGCCATTCTTGGATCTAAATATTCTGAATTTCTATCTATACTCTCTGCCCTATCCAGTTCATCACACTTGTATGGTTCCATGATTTCTGGTTCATCCAGTTTGATTTGCCTTTCCTGTCCATTCTTTATGTCTCTTGTATCTAATATCTCCGGTGAGTTACTCCTCATCTTTTCTGTGGCTTCAGCATTTTTTCTACTGTCCATTACTATTTCACACACCAATCTTCCATTATTCTTTTATTAGTTAATATATTTATACTATCTGCTCTACTCATTATATCCATCCTTTATTCGTTTATATTGCTATTTGTTACTTTAGTTATTATTGTTAATATGATGATTGGCATTTAAAATGCTAGCCAATCCAAACACACCTCCTCCAATTCACCATTTTACCTAACTGCCCTAGATTCATTTTAAACTCCCTGCTATATTTTGATGACCACCCTCTACTCCACTATGTATATAAACTCTTAATTATCCTACTTTGCTAAATCATGCACTCATATATTTTTCATATTCTAACTTAACTTAATTTAAACATTATAATTATTCTCACTGGGTTAATGATTTATGTATAACTTCACTATATTCTCAATGTATTCCAAGAAATACTAGTTTTTGATATATTTTCCAAAACTATGTTTATAATATATCGATCATGTTATTGTCACAACTATTTTAAAATTACACACACACACACACACACGTATATATATATATATATATATATATTGTGCCCTTATCTATAGGTCATAATAAGGTAGAATGGTCAATTACTAAAAAATTTTAAATTTTAAAATACGTTTGTGTAATATATTGATAATTGTATGATTGATTAGATTTTATAGTACAATTTAAGGCTGAAAATACCTGGTATATAAAAGTGTAACGAATTATTTTAAAGAAACAGTTAAATAAAGCTTAATTATATCCTTGCATATGGTTTTAAAAGCTGGGCATATAAAATAATACAGCTATAAATAGTTAAAAGTATATTAACAATCCAATTGTAATATTTTAAAACTAATAAATTAAATAAACGCTATATGTAATATTATAATTATAATTAATATTCAAATTTAATCTAATATATTTTAAAATAAACTTTAGGATGGTGAGAATTATATTTAGTTCTACAAGTTTAAATTATTTAACAAATTTTTTATAAAATATATCAGTTTTGGTAATTTAGACCAAGACGTAAATTAAAAAATCATCTGATAAAGTTAGTAATCATGTGACTGTATATTATATACCTTCACACACACGCTTGTTAGAATATAATAATAAAGTTTGTGAATTATGGAACTAAATGTAATTGCTATCGATCGTTAAAGTAAAAGTTGAAATATTAAATGTTATTTTAATAATTGTTTTAAAGTTTAAATGATTTTGATAAAATTATAATTGAGTTTAAAAATACTATTCTAAGTAATATTTTAAATCATTACGTCATAAATTCTTTATTTTAAAAAGGTTTAATCTATTATAAAACTAAAATGTGTAAATTTGTTCACGCTAAAAAAGTCATTAACCAATCAATGGAGGTATTTTAGCAGACAAAATATAAGAACTAGATGGAGCGGGAGAAAGTAATGTGTAAGTGAAGGAGGGAGTAATATATTTTTTAGCTGTATAAGACCGTAAGCTAGAAAAGTAATATAATTTTAAAATTTTGTATTTGTTTTAAAAGTTTTTAAAAGATAATATTTTGAACTACCTTTACATGGAGGGCTAATTTTAAAAGTTTTCTTACCAGATATTTTATTCAAGTTTAGCCAAAACCTTACAGTAAAATGGAAATACTACAGAAAACAGTATATAGAAGTTATGATAAAGGAAAAATATTTGTAAAGTGCCTTGATACAGCTTTATTTATGCTCAACCAGAAACTTATTATTGTAACTCAGAGGAATATAATTTGGATGCTATACGGAAAACTTAAAAGAGAAGTTATTTGCCATCAGGAAAAATTATGACGCACAAATTTATAAGGCTACTCTGAAGTTATTTTTTCTTCTCTATGAAAAAAAATTAAGACGCGTATATCATAAAGAAAACATTATGTAAAAGTTATAACAGAGAAAGAATGTTTGTCCTTTTTAAAGGAAACATTACAAAGTATATAGTTACTAGAACTTTAAAAGAAAGGAAAAATTACCGAATAATGATATGAAAGAGCTATTGTGTTTTATGAAAAAAAAAAAGAACAGAAAAAACTTTCTCTAAGAGGAAATGGAAAATATTATAAAGTGGTTATTGGAAAAACGCTTGATTTAGAAAATATAAATTTAAATTACTTAATGAAAATGGATACATGGAAACAGAAAAATTTTATTGAATATTTAAATCAAAGTACCTAGAAGATGCATCATAAAAGTCGCGCGGGAAAATATTAGCAGAAAATATTAGAAGAGAATATGTAGACGTTTTTTTCTTTCGGGATTAATTGATATCATAATTAATAATTGTATTAAATATTATAAAAAACCAAGGATTGTCATCTGTGAATATTTATGAAACAGAGCAATAATTGTTTTACCTTAAAATAGAACATTAAGTGACTGAAGAAGAAATAATAAACATTTTTTTTTTAGCTTTAATATGAACGGTTTTCAAAAAAATTTGATGAAGAAGTACAGTAAATATAGTTTAAATATTTTACTAATTTATTTTAAAATATAAAATGTTATGTGAGATTAGGGAAAACATATAAACATAAATTTAGTAATATTAAAATTTAAATATAATAACTTGATAAAATTATAGAAATATTGTTTAAAATAAAGTGTATGGATGTGAATCTTATATCTACAAGGATCAAATGGATGGTGAAGCCTACGGAACGCGATCGAGGATATAAAGGTCGTTTGGTAATTTTAATAGTTGTTTATAATGCATAATGTATTTTTTTAGATCATCTATTGACCTAAGAATGAAGTGTGAAAGTTTAAATTATATGTACACATTTTATACAACATTTTTTAACATATAGTGAGATAGGAGTAATTCGGAATATGCATGCAATAATTTATTTAAAGTATATTAATAATATAATTCAACAGAACAATTGTGTGATTCTTTTGAACTTTCATGCGATAAAGTATTCAGATATTTAAGTAGTTTGTATGACTAAATATACGGAGGAAAGTAGTAAGCAAGCTGTCTTATAGAACAGTGGAATAGTTTTAAAAGAAATGAATTTTATTATTGTTAGTAATGCAGATATGTATTTGTCGATGTACAGTATAGAAAAATCTTGAGAAATAAGATCGGATAGTGACTTGGAAGTACTAGTGGAGAGGAAATCAAGATGATGTTTTTTTTTTAAGAAATAGGAAAAATAAAGGATTTGGATCATATTTAGTTTTGTGTGATTTCAGTATAGTTAACTAGGCCCTATAACTGAACACATATGGTTTGGACAGTGTTTTTGCATATCTTTAAACTTTTTGATGTTATAATAAAGCTGAAGAAGTAGCTTTAGCATCGTTCCTATGATAGAGGTTGGTAGACAGGTAAAGGTCACTCCTCTATAGTGTCTTATAATTCACTGTGCCATGATTGTCAAGATATATGATGAGTAATATTCTAGTTGTATTTTGATCCTATGCATCTATCTTCGCTATCCTTATTTCATGAATCTGCATCGGTCAGAAAGATAATTTCAAAGAAATAATGAATAAAATAGAACTGAAGATATGTTATCGTTTATGTAAGAATAGTTTATTTGCTGGAATGTATAGAATTGTGTAACTTTAAAATTGAAAGTCCAAAATATCATAAAGAGAGAAAGAATCATATAATACTTTGTAAAATTAATTCGGAAATGAATATAAGATTTTTGAAAGAGAAATCTAAACAAAGTTTTTTTTTTTTTAAAGTGATAATAAAATTTGAATGTTTTTTAATAATATTTAGAAAATACGTATTGCATATTTATTAAGAAAATAGTTCAATAAGGTATAATAAACATATACTTGTGCATGGTATATTAATAGTTGTAATTATATCATCCGAAGTAAGGCTTGAATGAGAATATTAGGATTAATAAACATCGGATAATGAACAATAAAAACCTAATACCTAATGTAGAACAATGTTTTGACTTTGTAAGATTCCATACAACCAATATAAAACTAAAATGTGTTATTTTATAGAATTTTACTACAAATGTAAATTTTGTAAAAAATGTAATTTTAATAATATTAGGGATGCAAAGTGTTAGTGATAATCATATAAGAAATGCATTTTGTAATAAGCTAACCATAATAATAAACCAAGTAATAATACTGCATTTTCTTAAGTGTTAAAAAGATAAAATTTAACTAGAAAAAAAATAAATAATATTTTGATTTCATTTTATAAACTAATAAATTAAGTTGAGATATGAGAGTAAGGGATATCCAATGTAAATAGTGTAAAAATATTGTTAATTTATTAATGTTGTTAATAAACTTCGTTTTAAATTTGTTCTAAAGTTTTTGTGTCCGAGTTGTTATTTCTCCACATGGATGCATGAAATCACGATACATTTATAATTGAAACAGACATATAAATTTTGCACAAAAGGTAAACATAAAAGTGTTATAATAATTTTGAGAATTTATTGATATGTTAAAATTAAAAAAAAATCATAATTTTATATTATTTATTGGTCATAAGTCGGTTGCCACAATATTACATTAAATTATATGCTAATGTTGCCACACGTATTCTGTTGTCAGATTATTAAAATACTACCACGTACATATTTATTTATTTCATTTAGGAAGAAAGAAGATTATATTATTATCGTTATTATTATTTTATTATTGTTAGTTGCCGTGTAGTAGATTATGACATAAAATTCCCTTTTCATATTTTGCTACCGTAATTTTAAATCAGTTAGAATACAATTTATGAACCTGAGATTTTATTTATTTTATTTCATTTTATTTAATTGAGCTAGATTCTTGTTATAAAGAAGATTAAGATATGATTATTATTTTAATCGTAGTGAATAGAGCTCAGAAAGTTGTAAGAATACTATGAATTAGTTATTTGGTATAGTAAAAAGGGGGGAATAGTGTTCTTATGCCATTGAGGTAGTATCATGTGGATAATGTCTCAATGTAGTCTATCTCGTTCCCCGTATTGTCACTCCATGTCTCATGAAAATAGTAAATATTTGTTAATTCATTTTAAAAATTGAACCGTATTTGTATTTTAAAAATTAGAGCTAGTAATCATTTTAATTAATGCTGAATATTTCATTTATTTATTTGTTAACTGAGCTAGAACCCGTAATATTCATAATAAACAGTATATTTTGGTGTGAGGACACACGGGGGGAGGTTAGATTGTGATTGTCCAACATGGGGCACGATGTGTAGTCGGAACTACAATCGATAGGTTGGATTCAACTAACAGAAGGTTAAATTTTGCTCTTCCAATGAGACTGCACGATGTGTAGTGGAGTTACATATAGTTTAGTATTTGAATTTGTTCATGTAAATCGGGAGATTGTCAATAGACATATTTTACAGAAGTAGATAATTTCACATTTGATTATAGAAATAATTATTAGGATTTAGTTAATAAAGTAAACTAAGTGTTTGTTATTAAAATAATTTCAATTTTATGTGGTAGATAATCTGATTGTTTAAAAAATCGTACTATACTATTGTGGGTCAATTGACAAACAAAATTTAAAAAATGCATATGTGGCTAACGATTATTGGTATTTAATATGTCCATGTCAATTATTGAAATATTATTAAAAAATATATTTGAAAGTGTTTTAATTTGTGCAAAATATTTGTGAATCATGCATGTGGGAAATGATGTTGTGACACATATAATTTTAATTGTTATTGTTATTATAATTAGTTGGATAGTATAAGGTGTATAGAAGGTATTGTCTATAATTATTGTGGGTGATGGTTGGATGAGATAAAAGAACTGGTAAGAAACTATTTTATGAGAAGTTAATAGTGACATATTATTGGGATATTAAATTTTGAGGAAAAAGTATTATAAAGAAAAAAATGGATAATCAAGATAACAGTCCAGTAGAGGAAATATCTGAATTCATTGTGGATAGTAGTTGTGAGGAGGAAAGGGAAGCGGAAGAGACAATTAATATAGAAACAATTACAGATATGGTACAAATTACAGATTATGAAATAAAAGGAGAAGAAAAAATAAGGGAATTAAAAATAGAGGAAGAAGAGTGTAGTCCCACATAAAAGAGATGTAGATAGTTTCTCATTGTCTCAAATAGCACTGATGATGAAAGAGATTAATGAGAATATAAGTAGAAATAGAGAAGAGATTCAACAGATTAATGAGAATATAAGTAGAAATAGAGAAGAGAGTAATATAAAATTTGAATCTCTCAATGAAAATAATAGAAAAAATAGAGAAGAGATGAAAGAGATTAATGAGAATATAAGTAGAAATAGAGAAGAGATTAATGAGAATATAAGTAGAAATAGAGAAGAGAGTAATATAAAATTTTAGTCTCTCAATGAAAATAATAGAAAAAAATAGAGAAGAGATTCATGAAATTATGAGTAAAAATAGTAATGAAATCAAAGCGTGTATAGACAGTATGAATAAAAAGCTCAATGATACTTGTAAGACTATGGAAGACTTTAAGGAGGAAGCACATAATAAATTTAATGGTTTGGAATCAAGATTGGACAATAGTGAAAAAGTTATTAGTTCTTTAAGGGATGAAATAGAACAAATAGATTATAATAATCAGGAATTTCTCAAGACTAAGTTTACAGAATTTTCTGAAATTGCTATAAAAGGTATAAACAAGCAAATAGAGGATTCTATCAGTGAATGTCAGACCAATAATAGCAAGTTAAAACAGGAGTTTGATAATAATAAATTAGATATTAATAATGAAATATGTGAGATAAAGGAAGAGATAATGCAGAGTAGAATAAGGATGAAAGATGTAATGGAGATAGAGTTAGTGGATAAGTTTAATGATTTAGTAGTGCAAAATAGGAGAGATATAAAAGAAGAAATAGAAGAAGGTTTGATGGGAAAATTAAAGGATTTTAATATTGGGAAGGAGGATGATCAGAATTACAGGTCCAAAATAGGTGAGAATATAAAGCGCTTACAAAAGGACGTAAAAGAACAAGTAATGCAGGTAGAGAGAAATAGTAATGAGTATAAGGAAGCTATAGATCAAAACTTAGATAGGTTTAGACAGGAACAAAAGATATACATAGATCAAGTGATTGGACAGGTAAATTTGGAAGGAAAATTACAACAGGTATACGAACAAATAGAAGAGATAAAATCCATTAGCAATCAAATGTTAGAATTAGGTAAAGAAAAAGCATCGCATAGTAAATGTGAAGAATATAAAAGTCCATTCCCAATAGATAAAATAGAGTATGTAAGAAAGGAGGAAGATAATCAAATATAATCTGATAATAATAAAGAAATAGACAGCCAAATAATTAAAGAAAATACTAGTTGTGAGGGAGGATCAAATAACTCGATGGCATTACTTTTTATGAGGGTCAAACCATTTAGAGGTGACTATGCCAAAAATCCATATGAGTTTCTAAATAGTTTAGATGAACTATTTTCAATATGTGTTGTAACTGAAAAGGAAAAGTTGGCCATCTGTAGTAATCACTTAGGAGGTACTGCCAAAGACTGGTGGCAGTCACTTATTGAAAGGCCAAATACCTATGGTGACTTTGGATGTTTAATAACAGGTAGTTTCTGGAATGCTGACAAGCAAGATAGCATTAGGTTCCAAATAACTCAGGAAAAATATCAAGCGAATAAAGGTAGCTATACTAGTTTTTTTAGGAGTCAGGCTATTCGATTAAAAACACTAACGGCATGTCCATTGTCTGAAGGACAGATAGTAAGAATAATACGACACAATTTGCCCAGAAATGTGGAGCAACTATTAATTACAGCGGACCGTTATTCTATAGAAGAGGTGTCAGAAGTATTAGATGCACTAGAAAACACTGAAACATCTTTAGATAATCTATTCAAAACAAATAGAGAAGGAAATAACTATCCATTATCTAATATCAATGTTGACTATAATAATCAAAGGCATCAAATAGGCTTTAAAAGAAGATATAGTTCTAGTGATAGAAATAGGGTATATCCATATGCTAAGAAAGTGGTTAGATTTGACAGATCTAGAAGTAGAGTAGAATTGCAAAATAATCAACCCTCTACTAGTGGTATTACTACTATTTTAAAGAAACCCAATATAAAAACAAGTGAGAAAAGGTTAAACTAGAAGTTTAATCCCATACCCATCAGAAGTGTAGAAATTTTTTTATAAGTATTAATAGTTCAAAATCTGAGTTTAGTGTCCAGATATTATATAAATTTGTATAGCAAACAGTGTATTCTGTTGTATTGAGTAGTATAAGATGGAATTTGGTTGTAGCAGATAATAAAATGAGGAGTATTAATGAATAAAGTAGGTATTAAACTAGATGTTTAATTTAAAATTTTTTATTCGAAGAGGGAAGTTATGTGCCCTTATCTATAGGTCATAATAAGGTAGAATGGTCAATTACTAAAAAATTTTAAATTTTAAAATACGTTTGTGTAATATATTGATAATTGTATGATTGATTAGATTTTATAGTACAATTTAAGGCTGAAAATACCTGGTATATAAAAGTGTAATGAATTATTTTAAAGAAACAGTTAAATAAAGCTTAATTATATCCTTCCATATGGTTGTAAAAGCTGGCCATATAAAATAATACAGCTATAAATAGTTAAAAGTATATTAACAATCCAATTGTAATATTTTAAAACTAATAAATTAAATAAACGCTATATGTAATATTATAATTATAATTAATATTCAAATTTAATCTAATATATTTTAAAATAAACTTTAGGATGGTGAGAATTATATTTAGTTCTACAAGTTTAAATTATTTTCCAAATTTTTTATAAAATATATCAGTTTTGGTAATTTAGACTGAGACGTAAATTAAAAAATCATCTGATAAAGTTAGTAATCATGTGACTGTATATTATATACCTTCACACACACGCTTGTTAGAATATAATAATAAAGTTTGTGAATTATGGAACTAAATGTAATTGCTATCAATCGTTAAAGTAAAAGTTGAAATATTAAATGTTATTTTAATAATTGTTTTAAAGTTTAAATGATTTTGATAAAATTATAATTCAGTTTAAAAATACTATTCTAAGTAATATTTTAAATCATTACGTCATAAATTCTTTATTTTAAAAAGGTTTAATCTATTACAAAACTAAAATGTGTAAATTTGTTCGCGCTAAAAAAGTCATTAACCAATCAACGGAGGTATTTTAGCAGACAAAATATAAGAACTAGACAGAGCGGGAGAAAGTAATGTGTAAGTGAAGGAGGGAGTAATATATTTTTTAGCTGTATAAGACCGTAAGCTAGAAAAGTAATATAATTTTAAAATTTTGTATTTGTTTTAAAAGTTTTTAAAAGATAATATTTTGAACTACCTTTACATGGAGGGCTAATTTTAAAAGTTTTCTTACCAGATATTTTATTCAAGTTTAGCCAAAACCTTACAGTAAAATGGAAATACTACAGAAAACAGTATATAGAAGTTATGATAAAGGAAAAATATTTGTAAAGTGCCTTGATACAGCTTTATTTATGCTCAACCAGAAACTTATTATTGTAACTCAGAGGAATATAATTTGGACGCTATACGGAAAACTTAAAAGAGAAGTTATTTGCCGTCAGGAAAAATTATGATGCAGAAATTTATAAGGTTACTCTGAAGTTATTTTTTCTACTCTATGAAAAAAAATTAAGACGCGTATATCATAAAGAAAAAATTATGTAAAAGTTATAACAGAGGAAGAATGTTTGTCCTTTTTAAAGGAAACATTACAAAGTATATAGTTACCAGAACTTTAAAAGAAAGGAAAAATTACCGAATAATGATATGAAAGAGCTATTGTGTTTTATGAAGAAAAAAAAAGAACAGAAAAAACTTTCTCTAAGAGGAATTGGAAAATATTATAAAGTGGTCATTGGAGAAATGCTTGATTTAGAAAATATAAATTTAAATTACTTAATGAATATGGATACATGGAAACAGAAAAATTTTATTGAATATTTAAATCAAAGTACCTAGAAGATGCATCATAAAAGTCGCGTGGGAAAATATTAGCAGAAAATATTAGAAGAGAATATGTAGACGTTTTTTTCTTTACGGGATTAATTGATATCATAATTAATAATTGTATTAAATATTATAAAAAACCAAGGATTGTCATCTATGAATATTTATTAAACAGAGAAATAATTGTTTTACCTTAAAATAGAACATTAAGTGACTGAAGAAGAAATAATAAACATTTTTTTTTAGCTTTAATATGAACGGTTTTCAAGAAAATTTGATGAAGAAGTACAGTAAATATAGTTTAAATATTTTACTAATTTATTTTAAAATATAAAATGTTATGTGAGATTAGGGAAAACATATAAACATAAATTTAGTAATATTAAAATTTAAATATAATAACTTGATAAAATTATAGAAATATTGTTTAAAATAAAGTGTATGGATGTGAATCTTATATCTACAAGGATCAAATGGATGGTGAAGCCTACGGAACGCGATCGAGGATATAAAGGTCGTTTGGTAATTTTAATAGTTGTTTATAATGCATAATGTATTTTTTTTTAGATCATCTATTGACCTAAGAATGAAGTGTGAAAGTTTAAATTATATGTACACATTTTATACAACATTTTTTAACATATAGTGAGATAGGAGTAATTCGGAATATGCATGCAATAATTTATTTAAAGTATATTAATAATATAATTCAACAGAACAATTGTGTGATTCTTTTGAACTTTCATGCGATAAAGTATTCAGATATTTAAGTAGTTTGTATGACTAAATATACGGAGGAAAGTAGTAAGCAAACTGTCTTATAGAACAGTGGAATAGTTTTAAAATAAATGAATTTTATTATTGTTAGTAATGCAGATATGTATTTGTCGATGTACAGTATAGAAAAATCTTGAGAAATAAGATCGGATAGTGACTTGGAAGTACTAGTGGAGAGGAAACCAAGATGATGTTTTTTTTTAAGAAATAGGAAAAATAAAGATTTGGATCATATTTAGTTTTGTGTGATTTCAGTATAGTTAACTAGGCCCTATAACTGAACACATATGGTTTGGACAGTGTTTTTGCATATCTTTAAACTTTTTGATGTTATAATAAAGCTGAAGAAGTAGCTTTAGCATCGTTCCTATGATAGAGGTTGGTAGACAGGTAAAGATCACTCCTCTATAGTGTCTTTTAATTCACTGTGCCATGATTGTCAAGATATATGACGAGTAATATTCTAGTTGTAATTTGATCCTATGCATCTATCTTCGCTATCCTTATTTCATGAATCTGCATCGGTCAGAAAGATATTTTCAAAGAAATAATGAATAAAATAGAACTGAAAATATGTTATCGTTTGTGTAAGAATAGTTTATTTGCTGGAATGTATATAATTGTGTAACTTTAAAATTGAAAGTCCAAAATATCATAAAGAAAGAAAGAATCATATAATACATTGTAAAATTAATTCGGAAATGAATATAAGATTTTTGAAATAGAAATCTAAACAAAGTTTTTTTTTTTTAAAAGTGATAATAAAATTTGAATGTTTTTTAATAATATTTAGAAAATAAGTATTGCATATTTATTAAGAAAATAGTTCAATAAGGTATAATAAACACATACTTGTGCATGGTATATTAATAGTTGTAATTATATCATCCGAAGTAAGGCTTGAATGAGAATATTAGGATTAATAAACATCGGATAATGAACAATAAAAACCTAATACCTAATGTAGAACAATGTTTTGACTTTGTAAGATTCCATACAACCAATATAAAACTAAAATTTATTTTATAGAATTTTACTACAAATGTAAATTTTGTAAAAAATGTAATTTTAATAATATTAGGGATGCAAAGTGTTAGTGATAATCATATAAGAAATGCATTTTGTAATAAGCTAACCATAATAATAAATCAAGTAATAATACTGTATTTTTTTAAGTGTTAAAAAGATAAAATTTAACTAGAAAAAAAATAAATGATATTTTGATTTCATTTTATAAACTAATAAATTAAGTTGAGATATGAGAGTAAGGGATATCCAATGTAAATAGTGTAAAGATATTGTTAATTTATTTATGTTGTTAATAAACTTTGTTTTAAATTTGTTCTAAAGTTTTTGTGTCCGAGTTGTTATTTCTCCACATGGATGCATGAAATCACGATACATTTATAATTGAAACAGACATATAAATTTTGCACAAAAGGTAAACATAAAAGTGTTATAATAATTTTGAGAATTTATTGATATGTTAAAATTAAAAAAAAATCATAATTTTATATTATTTATTGGTTATAAGTCGGTTGCCACAATATTACATTAAATTATATGCTAATGTTGCCACACGTATTCTGTTGTCAGATTATTAAAATACTACCACGTACATATTTATTTATTTCATTTAGGAAGAAAGAAGATTATATTATATTATTATCGTTATTATTATTTTATTATTGTTAGTTGCCGTGTAGTAGATTATGACATAAAATTCCCTTTTCATATTTTGCTACCGTAATTTTAAATCAGTTAGAATACATTTTATGAACCTGAGATTTTATTTATTTTATTTCATTTTATTTAATTGAGCTAGATTCTTGTTATAAAGAAGATTAAGATATGATTATTATTTTAATCGTAGTGAATAGAGCTCAGAAAGTCGTAAAAATACTATGTGTTAGTTATTTGGTATAGTAAAAAGGGGGGAATAGTGTTCTTATGCCATTGAGGTAGTATCGTGTGGATAATGTCTCAATGTAGTCTATCTCGTTTCCCGTATTGTCACTCCATGTCTCATGAAAATAGTAAATATTTGTTAATTCATTTTAAAAATTGAACCGTATTTGTATTTTAAAAATTAGAGCTAGTAATCATTTTAATTAATGCTGAATATTTCATTTATTTATTTGTTAACTGAGCTAGAACCCGTAATATTCGTAATAAACAGTATATTTTGGGGTGAGGACGCGCGGGGGGAGGTTAGAATATATATATATATTCAACTTAACGGTCATACTTCATTACACTATCTTTATTACTTATAGATAAGACCTTCCTGAAACATTCTTAATTATACTTGACTTAAATACCTTATATCTGTTTAACCCCAATTATATCTGGATAATATGTCTCTTGTCATTACACTTAAATAACTGAAATTTTTTTTAAATTAAATACATCACAATGAAACTTAAAAAGATTTCCTGGTATTACATTTTTTTTTCCTTTTTGTCTTTCTCCCTTCTGCACATTTGATATAGAATTACATATATAAGTATTACAAATCACAGAAAAAATCTATCCACCTCATCTTCGCACCTCACCACTTTGATTTATTAAAACTAATTTTATATATATTTCTTTTCTTTAATATTTACTTTATTTACAAAATTTACCCAACATGTGACTACCAATTGTAAAATAACAATCCCAGACTGGCACCTAAAAATGTAATGGAATTTACATTATATGTCTTATCTTCAGACAATATACATCATATTCAAAAAAATAATTAAATCTGAAACTTGAATTATTTCCGTTACTCCAAGCATATAACCTTGTTATATCCATAACTGATCAAACCTATAACAACACGAATATTGCCATAAGGTTATCTTTCCCAATCAGATGGTTCTTGGCTGCTACACTTCTTAATGTCTTACAATGCTTGGTTAATTTATAAAATTTAATGGTATTGTTGATATTGTACAACTATCCGCATGTGTTACTTATTAGTCAGATGAATTACTCATTATAAACAAACCCTCCAGGTAAATTAAACTATTTGGAATGGTGAAGGAAATATGAGACAGATAGAATAATCTATTAATAAAATATTTACTATAATAACATAACAAAAAAATTACATTTAACATTTAAAGATACAGTAAAATCATTAAATCTAATGCTATAGCTAGGTATGTGTTTAAATCATATGAATGTCTTTAATATATTGAAATAAGTTATCAATTACAGTCTTTATTCCAAGTATTATTTAAGAGTCTAATTCATATCTATCTCACTAATAGTTGGAATTGCAATTGCATACAATGATATGTGAAGAGTATATGCATGGGTAAAATATATTTGTCAATCATTTAAGTTACCTAGGGTTTTTTTTACTTCTTTTGACATTGATTAATGTTCTGTTGGCCATCCTGTGAAATTTCTCTACTTCTTTAGTAGAGATGGCTGTTCTTCGGCTCTGGTTTTTTTTATGGAATTTCTTCATCCTATATGCAGTGGCTTCACATTACTAGGGGTATTAATAGCATGGCATATGGTTCATCAGGCAGGCACTTAACTAACATTTGTTTCATGGTAAGGTGACTGTATGAGCATGGCAGGTTTGAATCAACCAGTGACTGTGATGGCCCTTATCCACACATTCTTGAAGATTCACTCATATAGTAGGTTTGTCTCATATTTCATTTAAATTTTGGTCTTAAATGAAGATATATTTTACTCAGCTTTTTTTTACTGTCTGCTCTCCTCAAAGGTCTACTATTCTCCTTCTTCTCAACTTATGTCCTCTCATCAAAGTCTCACTGTTAATTAATTAATGTCTCTCTCCAGAATTCCTTTTTTATTTTGATCTATTATACATTGGAATTTGTAGATTTTTTCATACCTTTAATTTGCAATTTCTTGTACAGCTTACATAAAATTTCTTTTCTTAATTTCTAATTTCATAATATTTTATAGCATAGGTTTTACATTCTTTTTCATTTTTTTTATAATAACATTGTTCTCATTTAAACCTACCATAAATTTTATCCTTCTCTATACACACATTTACAAACATATTTCATTTAGTCAAAATGTGTATTTTGAAGACCAGATTTGTTATCTTTTTGTAGTGTTTGTAAAAATGGCAGACATATTGGAGTAACAACTATGAAAGGCAGTTATTCGAGAAGCAGTATTTGAGTAGACATCTGTTTAACAACAGTAGAGATATCTCGTGTTAGTGCTTGCGGTTAATGACCTGTGCCCAGTGGAAATGTAGTCCATGGGTGTAGCTGAAAGAGCCCACAGAGATGGGGAGACTGCAGTGGAGATATTCAGAGTATTTATTGCAAGAGAACATCGTGGGAATTGAACGTAGTTATTTGCTGACCACACAGTCAGACTTGCGGATATAACATTGGCACAGTCATAAGTGCAGATATAACACTTTTATCATAATCTAATTTCTACTTATACTTTCATTTAAAATTCCTAAATGTCACCTTTTTAAATCATTTGATTTCTCTTTTATTTATATCTCATTTTTACGTTTTCATTCTAAACTATTTCTCAAAAGATAAGAATCTTGTTTGATTCCATTTCTCTTTTTTATTTTTATTATACTAATTAATGCATTCCTTTCTCAAGTGATTTTAACCATTTTAATTACTTGAATATTTTCAAAGAAAAAAAAATATAGTACGTAATATTATTTAATATCAAATATATACATGTGTGAACACAGTATGTGCAATCATCACAATATATATATTGTGCCCTTGTCTGTAGGTCATAGGTAGGGTAGAAAGGTCAATTATTAAAAAATTTTAAATTTTAGGTCATATTGGTAAGATATATAAATAATAATAAGAGAATGAGATTTTATAGTACAATTTAAAGCTAAAAATACCTGATATATAACAGTGTAATATATTATTTTAAAAGAAAACATTTAAATAAAGCTTAATCATATCATTGCTTATGGTTGTGAAAGCTGGCCATACAAAATAATACAGCTATAGATAGTTAAAAGTATATCAATTATTTAGTCTAATATTTAAAAACTAATAAATTAAATAAATGAAATGTAATGTTATAATTGTATTTAAAAATCAAATTTAATAGAGTATAATTTATTAATAAACTTTGGGATGGTGAGAATTATATTTAGTTCTACATTTTAAAATTATTTTCTAAATTTTTTATAAAATATATCAGTTTTGGTAATTTAAACCAAGACGTAAATAAAAAATCATTTTGATAAAAGTTAGTAAACACGTGACCGTATATTAAATACCTTCACGCACACTCTTGTTAAAATAATAATAAACTGTGTGAATTTAAAACTAGATATAATTGCCATCGATCTTTAAAGTGAAAGTTAAAAATATTAAATATTGTTTTAATAATTATTTTAAAACTTAGATGATTTTTTTATATAAAACTATAATTGAATTTAAAAATATTGGCATAAATATTCCAGACATTACGTCATCAATTCTTAATTTTGAAAATCCATTCTGTTATCAAAATAAAATGAATAAATTGTTCGCGCTAAAATAAATAGTAACCAATCAAAGGATGTAAAATTAGCAGACAAAAATCTAAGAATTATACAAAGCGGGAGAAGTAATGTGAAAGTGAAGGGGAAAGTAACAAATTTGATAGCTGTTAACATCGTAGCTAAAAGTAATATAAATTTATAATTTCGGATTTATTCTAAAAGTTATTCTGAACATATAATATATTTTTGACTACAGAGATATGGATTGCTAATTTTAAGTTTATCTTACCAGGAAATTTTATTCAAATTTAACCAGAAAGCCTACAGTAACATGGAAATACAAGAAAAAATATTTAAAGTGATTGCTGAAAGAAAAATAATTGGAAATCATCTTAATGCCACTTTAGTTGTGCTCAACCTGAAACTTAATCTTATAACTAAAAGGAATACAATTGGGATGATATGTGAAAATATGAAAAAGAAGCTGTTGATCGTCAAGAACAATTTATGACGATAAATTTACAGAGCTATCTTTAAAACTAAGTTATACTTCTCTATGAACAAAATGTTAATATGCGTTCTAGTACTAAGAAAATAATAATGAAGAAAAGTGTTTATGTTTAAAGGGAAACAGTATTAAGATATGGTTCCAGAATGTTAAAGTAAAGTAAAAGTTAAAGACTAATATAAAAGTGCTATAAGTATTTTATTGAGAGGAGCCGAAAAACTTTATATAAGAGAAATGAAAAAATATTACAAAGAATTTAATGAAAAATGTTTGATCAAAGAAATATATAATTAAATGACTAAATAGAAATGGATCCATGGAAACAGAAATTTATTGAAGATTTAAAATAAAATATCTACAAGATGCATCGGGGGAAACCAAGCGCGCGGGAAAAAAAGCTAGCAGACTATGTTGAAGGAGATATCAAGAATTAATAAGTGTATAAAATATTGAGAAAACTAAGGATCATCGTCGATGAAGATTATTAAACAGAGTTATTTTTTTTTATAGAACATTAAGTGACTGAAAAGAAAAAAATAAAGTATATTTTTTTAGCTTTACGATGAACAATGTTCAAGCAAGTTCGACAAAGCAGTATCGTAAATATAATTTAATATTTTTATTTGATTGTATTTAAACTATAAAAAATTCTATATTAGCTTAGGGAAACATATAAACATGAATTTAAGAAGAATGAGTTTTTAAATATAATAGCTTAATAGAATGATAGAAATATTATTATAAAATAAAATGTATGTATGGAAGTTTTAAATATCTACAAGAAGTAATGGAATGGTGAAGCCTTCAGAATACGATCAAGAAGATAGAGATCGTTTTTGGTAATTGTGATATTATTGATAATGCATAATGTATTTTTTTTAGGTCATCTATTAATGAAGAATGATGTATGAAAGTTTTTAAATTATAAGTACACATTTTATCCAACATTGAAACATATATTTGAGATAGTAGTAATTTTAAATGTGCATGCAAAAAGTTGTTTTAAAAATATAATTAATAATAAGTATCATAATAATTATGTGATTCTTTTGAACTTTTATGTTGCAAAATCTTCAGATAATTTTAAAATAGTTGGTATATTATAAATATACGAGATAAGTAGTAAAAGATTTTCTTAAGAATAGCTGTATAGTTTGAACTAAAAATGAATTTTATTATTGTTAGAAATGTAGACAGAAATTTGTCGATGTAATGCATAGATAAATCTAGAGAAATAAAATCGGATAGTGACTTGGTAGTACTGGTGTAGAGGAAACCAAGATGATGTTTTTTTCCAAGAAATAAGAAAAATCAAATATTTGGATCATAGTATTTTGTGTGAATTCAGTATAGCTAACTAAGTCCTATCACTGAACACATATATTTTGGACAGTGTTTTTTTGCGTATTTTTAAAACTTTTTGATGTTTTATAAAGCTGAAGGAATAGCTTTAGCATCACTCCTATAGTAGAGGTGGATAGACAGATAAAGGTCACTCCTCTATGGTGTTCTTTAAATTCACTGTGCCATCATTGTCAAGTTTTATGACGGATAATATTCTAGTTGTTTTGATCCTGCGCATCTATTTTCGCTATCCTTGTTTCATGAATATACATCGTCAGAAAGATATTCTTACAGAAATGATACATAAAATAGAAATGAGGCTAGGTTGTCGTTATTTAAGAATAGTTTATTTACTAGAATGAGTTGGAATTGTTATTTTAAAAGTGAAAGTATAAAGGTCATAAAGAGATGAAGAATCATATGATATAGTTTTAAAAAGTAATTCTGAAATGAATATAAGATTTTAAAGGAAAAATCTAAACAAAGTTTTAAAAGTAATAATAAAATTTTAATATTTTATATGATATTTAAAAAATAGAGATTGCATGTTGGTTGAAAATGATTCAATAATGTGTAACTGATATATGTATTTGTGCATGGTACGTTAACGAGTGTAATTACCATACGAAGCAAAGGTTTGGATAAGTATTGGATTAATAATTATTGTATGGTCGATAATAAAACGGAACATCAAAATGTCAAGAAGGTTTTGAATCTATAGAATTCCATACGAATAATAATATAAAATAGAATTTTATGATTTTGTATAGTTTTTTACTACGAAGGTAAAAATTTTGTAAAAATATAATTAAAAAATTAATTGAGATATAAAGTATTCATGATAATTATTGATAGATACATTTTTTGTAACAAGCTAAACTAAAATCAGATATTTAATAATAATAATACTGTATAAGAGCTAAAATAAAATAAGTAGAAATTTAACGTTAAGAGATAAAGTAGTAAAGTAATTGTGTAACAGGAAAGTAGGGATATCCGATGTATATAATGTAAATATTGTTATTTGTATAATTATTAATAAACTATGTTGTAAATTTATTTGTAAACTTCGTGTCCTAGTTAATTATTTCTCCACATAGAATGCATGATATCGCAATACACATTTATAATTGCAACAAACATATAATTTTGCACAAAGTAGATAAACATAAAAGTGTTATAATAATTTTGAAAATTTTATTTGTATGATAAAATTAAGGGATTATAATTATATCATTATTGGTCATAAGTTGGTTGCCACAATATTAAAATAAATTATATGCTAATATTACAACACGTATTTTGATTGTCAGATTATTAAATACTACCACGAACGTAATATTTATTTATTTATTTCATTTAAGAAAAAATAGGATTACATTATATTATTATCATTATTCTTATTTATTATTGTTAGTTGTTACGTAGTGAATTTATGACATAAAATTCCCTTCTCATAGTTTACTACCGTAATTTAAATCAGTTTAAATGCAAGTTATGAACCTGAGATTTATTTATTTAATTTGATTTTATTTCATTTATTTACTTAAATTATGTAATTGAGCTAGATTAGTATTGAAAAGAGCTTGGAAAGTCATAAGAATACCATAAGTTGATTATTTAGTATAGTGTTCTTATGCCATTGGGATAGTATCATGTGGATATATCTCAATGTAGTCTGTCTCGCTCCCCGTGTCGTCGCTCCATGTCTCATGAAAATAATAAATTTTTAATAATATAACTGTATTTATATTTTTAGAGTTTAGAGCTAGTAGTAAATTAATTTCATTCATTTTGTTAAGACTGAGCTAGAGAGAGAGAGAGAACCCGGAATATATTTTAAACATTATGATAGATTGTTTTCTATGGAGTACGACGGGGGAGGAGGGTACAATATATATATATGAAAAACAAAAACAAGTTATTCACGTAACCTGCTATCACTTGTTATTTATGTTCAAAAGATGGGGCTTTACCAAAACCACCGAACAAGTGTAAAATTTGTTTACATAAACGAAAAAAGAGTCAGAATTAACTACCTCTTTCATTTGCTCACCCCCAGATCAGCTGATTTCAAGCTGGTTTGCTCTCCTCAGTGAGGGATAGAGTATAGAAACTAGATCTAAACACTGACTCTCAAGTGTTTATGCAAAACGTTTCTATCAGATTGCAAGCGTGAATTTTTCAGACCGGTAAAGTCTTCAAGCTCAGCCTAGCAAGCCAGATATTTATATGGGTCTGATCTCAGTTCAGTATCACCATATAATCAAAGTCTCTGCAATATATATCATTGCAAGAAAACTTTAAAGGTACATTTATGAAAAACAAAAACAAGTTATTCACGTAACCTGCTATCACTTGTTATTTATGTTCAAAAGATGGCGCTTTACCAAAACCACCTAACAAGTGTAAAATTTGTTTACATAAACGAAAAAAGAGTCAGAATTAACTACCTCTTTCATTTGCTCACCCCCAGATCAGCTGATTTCAAGCTGGTTTGCTCTCCTCAGTTAAACGTCTTGGATATAATTATGACTGTGTTTATTGTACTGTTAAAAATTTTAATTCTAAATATAAAAATAATATTAATAATAATGGTAATTCTTCTGATAAAAAATTTTGAATATCAATACCATATATTTCAAATCAACAGGCAAGTTTTATTAAGAAAATTTATAAAGGTATATGTGATATTGCATTTTATGCACCACCTACATTGAATAAATTGATAAATAATTCAAAGGATAAGACTTTATTAACAAATAAAAATGTTATCATTTACAAATGGATATGTAGGTGTGACAGTGGATATATAGGTAAATCGAGGTGCACATTGGAAAAAGAACAAAAGAACACTTATTATTATTAAAAAGGATTCAAAATACAAAACAAAATTATAAAAATAATGATAATTCAGCAGCTTCTGTCGTTTATGACCATATAAATCATGTATATATGGTTTTGATTTTTATTATAGTGATGTAAAAATATTGGAAACTGAACGAAATAATAATAAAAGAAGAATTAAAGAAGTGATGTTAATATATAAATACAAGCAAAATTTAATTAATAGGCAAGCAGCAAACGTTAAGATCATGAAATTATGGGAAAATTAACATCATGGAATTATGTTAAAGCTGGCATTTTAAAGTATTAGTTGATACAGACTACAAAGATAGTTGAAGGTACTTCTGAGTGACGGTTATAGTTATAAATGTTTAAGTATTATATTTTCAAATATTTATTTATAAATTTACATATATTATTTATGAACAAATACAGACATCAATTTGTAATATATATATATATATATATATATATATATATATCAATAAAATATAATATAAATCTGTATTATATAATAATAACAACTTGTAAATACATAAAAAAAAATATGTATATATAAAAGCCTTTTTCTGTAATTCTAATATTTTTACCCTTGTCAATATGATACCTCGTACTAATACTAACATGTATATTACATATATAGCATATATAGATGTCGCTATATACATAATATACGTGTTAGTATTAGTATGAGGTATCATATTGACAAGGGTAAAAAATTTAGAATTATCAAAAAAGGCTTTTATATATATATATAATTTTTTTTTATGTATTTACAAGTTGTTATTATTATATAATAACGATTTATATTATGTTTTTTTGATTATAAGATAAACAACATAAAGGAGTATTATTCCTTAGCATTACATTATATATATATATATATATATATTGTAACCGGACCAGCATTCAACCTCTATATTACCTCGGTTGTAACAATTTCCTGATGAGCATGTTGCAGGAAGGAACTATCGATTGGCATTCCCCAATGCAGATGTTAACCCCCCTCCCCACAACAATATTTCCTGCTCATCAGAGGATGTAGCACCATAGAGACTGGAAGCATCTAGACATTTCTATGTTTGGTTTTCCAAATGGCGCCACTAGAGTTCCCTCTCATTACAACCTGACTTACCTAGGTCTAGTTATGCCAGACATAGCTCAGGAGGCATGAAATTCTCATGTACAAGTGCACTGAATGATGAGTGATATATTTAAATTATATTGTAATTTAAATCTATAAAATCAATAATGATTTATCTTTATTATTTTCTTTTCTCAATTGTAAAAAATAATGATTTTCTTGTAACGTCATAAACTAAACTTTTTTTCTATATTTTTTTAGAAAAAATATAAGATCGACTTTTTTATACATCTGCTGATTTTTAAGGTGGGAGAGTAAAATAGTTTTTAGAATACATACACATGTGAAACAGTGTGCTTGTTTCCTTATATATATATATATATATATATATATATAATAAATAAGATAATTTACTATATATATATATATATATATATATATAGTAAATTATCTTATCTCATTTTGTATATGCTTTATTTTGAATCATTTTGTTTTCTGTTGTAAACAAAAATTGCTTGTGGACAGGCTTCTGTTATGAAATCTGGACCAAGCAGATTTATTGTTTCAAACTCTTAAAATGGTAGAAGACCATCCTTGATAACTTAATATTCTTTCTGTAAATATATGCTATTACCCATTATTGTTTATTAATAAATGTTACTGAGTTGTTAAAATCAATCTGGTCTCTGTTTGATCCTCACCATCATTATGCATTTGCACCATTAAATGTTTAATCATCACTATCATTATGCTTTTGCACCACTAAATATTTAATCATCATCATCATTATGCATTTGCACTAGTAAATGTAAGAACAACACCATCCTCATTATGCATCGGTCTCCTAAATGATTGGTCATGATCAATATTTTTCAGATATTGAAAAATATTCTTTGCTTATACCTAGGAATATTTGGTCGAATATTAAGTAAGTCCATACCTAAAGAGAGCTGACTGCAATTACTCCCTGAGTTTGAATTCTGTTGTGTAATGGGGCCAAAAAGGAAAATGTAATGTACATGCCCTAGGATAAATTACAATGAAATGTCTTAAGTAAATTATAAGGTAGCATACTGAAGGTAGATGTTATTTGGTATAATCATTCCATCATGACATCTCTAGCACTTTATTTTAAGTTTTAGGTCTGACAGTAGTGAGATGTGCTCCCTTTATTATATGTCATTTCAGATTCAGTAATATCTTGCACATCCAAATAGGATGTTGAATCATGAATTTCAGGATATGAATTGTTGTAGGTTGTTTGTTGCATTGTATTCAAATCATGCAATTACTGAGTATTATTTATGTCATCCTGTGGCATTCCTCATGGTTCCATTATAATATAAACTAAAAATCCCAAATCAATTCAAAATAATGTATTCATTTACAACATAATTTTAGTAAGTGTGTTTCTAAAAAAAAAATTAATCAAAAGTTAAATGTCTAACACATTTCACTTAAAATGGTATTTTACGATTTTAATTCTAATAATATATTATTATACACACAAATAATTATGTACACTTATTAAATATGATATATAAGTAAGGGATATACATAGTAACTTATGGAACAAATATTTAGTGATATATCAATATACATTGTGTTACCTTTTAGGTTTTAATCAGATATAATTGAGTATACAATTATAAAAAAAATATACACATAATGTTGAACTCATTATTTCATTTAGATTACTAGCCAATGGAATCAAAAAGAAACATCTCCCTGATCTCATTATATGTACATATATAAAAATAGATTTAGAATTGCTATTCTATATATTTTATTTAAAAGTTTTACCATCAACGTTTGACTATATGCAGATTTTATAATGCATTTCCTTTATTTTTAAAATCATGCAAAATTAACTTTCCCAAAATGATCAAAATAACAAATTTTAACTTCTTTCATTTTATTAAATACTTATGGGGAGAGCACATACTTTGTTTTTCTCTTTTTCTTGATATAAAAAAAATATGCATTAGCATTTTATTGTGGATATTTTTTGACAAAGAATATATGTTTTCATGCATTCACATATACTTTAGTGTACTGTTTAATAGAACATTTATGTTTCATTGGCATCTATGTATTACTTCAAAAATATATAAAATGAGATGCTATATTTTACCATTGTGTTTTTAAATATACAATCAAACTATTATTTTTTTCATTAAGATTGAATGAAAAATCCATCCTTATTTCTACAGTTGTCAAGAAAATCAAATTTTATTTAAAATTAAAAGATTGCATTAATGTAATATTCCTATTTTATTCTCAATTTTTTTCCTCAATATAATATAAATGTATGCATTTACATTTTAATAACACACAGAAGTTGGTTTCCTTTTTAAATACATTATAACAGTAACTACCTTCTTTACAATTGATAATAAAATTAAAAATAAAATGAAAATCACAATATTTGAAAAGTAATTTTTGTATAGCGAAACAATGATAACTTACAGATTTCTGTGTACATGGTTGAGTGACTAAACAATTTTATTTTTAATAGGTAAATTTATAATAGTCACGGGTAATAACCAAATAGAACACACATAAAAAACAAGTTTCTATGCAGATTCAATTATATTTTCTGATTTCTACTCCTTCTTAATACTATTATTAAATAACAAAATAAATAATTAGCTTGGACTTCAGAAGAGAAATAGACAACCAACAGAATTATTAACAATAACAATAAATGAATTACAAATAAAATAATAAAAAGTGTATTTATATTTAAAATTATGCAAAGTATATGCATGAGAAAAAATATTTATGACTTTATGATAATTCATCAAGAATAGCTAATATTAAATTCAGTTAATTACATTAATATCTTTGTGATCTCACATATATTTCTGTCTCCATGATTGTAGATATATGGCCATTAAAATCATAATTTTAAACCTGTACTAGCAATATTAACTTTTTAACTTTTTTTATTTATTCCATGATATATTTTCTATGGGAGTTTCCTAGATATTAAAAGCATTGAAATAAGTAGATTTACAAACTAATTCATAAAATAATATTTCTATATGATAACTAATTTATACAGCAAGATTTTTTTTTATAGGAACTAAGTGTCGCATATTTTTACAGCATTCCATAATAATAAACAAATTTTCAGGTTAAAAATTAATTAGAAGGCATTCCTTTGTTTATAGCTTCATAGTCAGCTACATCATTGAAAAGTTCAGGGAAGATATTCTGAAGTTTTACAACAAAAAAACACATAATATTTTTTAAAATAATTATTACAACTTTTACTGACTAATGTGTAATAAGAAATTTGGACTTAATCAGTGAAATATTTAATAGTTTCACGCTCTCAGATCGAACCCTTCAGCTTCACATATTTAAATAAAAAGTAGGTTGAAGTAAATAAGGGTTCCCTCTTTTTTTCCAAAGAGTAAGCTTGTGGTTTAAAGACCTGTAGAGGTCCCTACTATCGCATTTTTATATGCATGTTCTTGAAGGCTAAAGCCTCAATAAATATAACATACGTAATCAATGTGTGTTTAAATAAATTAATAATTATGACTTTTCTTTAGTAAATGACATGATAAAAAGTTACAATAATTTCTACATTTTTCTTACAAATGCAGATGATTGAAGAAGTTTCAGTTGTTTTTTATAGTAATGTTTTTTTTTTTTTTTAAATAATGTTTTTTATTTAAAAATAAAAATAATAATACATTTTATTATTAACAATTATTATTATCATTTTCAAAAGATTTTATAATTTATTTACACATGATTTTGTATATTCTATAATATATAATAAAGAAAAATATTGACACAAAAGTCATATCTGTAAATTCAAGCAAGAGGGTTACATTTGCCCCACTTCCATTTAGGAATAAAGTAGACTTGATATAGCATAAACATTGTTTGATTTTACTTCTATATTAAATTTTTTTTCTTGTAATTTTATAATAATTTCACACTTAGATGTTATTCTTTGAATATATACTTAGAAGCTGATACAAACATAATAGACAATGCCCACCTTAGTCTAGAAAACATTTACAAATTCACTACATTGGTATTCATATAATAAAAATTGTTTCATTAGACTTGGGCATCTACTTGCAATGCTAAGAATTAAAAAAACCTCTCCCAATGATAATGACAGTATCATGCAACAGAAAGACCAAGAGAGTTAAATCAAGCACAAATATAATATCAATGCAACCATATAAATAAACAACTGGTTTACATTTGAGACTTTAGGCTGATAAATACAAGATTATATCTAGCATACTTTTAAAACTTAGAGGTTGATAAATATAAAAATATGCCTGGAAAACTTTTGAGAATTAGAGACTGACAAATATAAATATATGATTGTGAACAGTATTGAGATAAGGACTCTGAAGTATTAATAAAATATGACATCAAACAATGAAAATATCTCCATTCTTCATCAATACAGAAAGCAACATGATCAGTCATTGAAAAACTCATAATATTAATTTCATTTTCAAACTATATAGTGTTTAATATGCTTTAACAAATATTATTATTTCTAGTTCATTTATCATGACTCACGTGTCAACTATTATTAGCACTTGAATGGTACAATTTATTTTTTTAAACTAGTTATTTTTTGGTGCTCAATACTATCTACTTTTATAATGTGTACTATATAATTACTTGTTCATTCTCCTATATCATGTACCTGTTAACAAGTCCAGAATCATCAACTTAGACATTTTTATTCATAAAAGAATTAAACTTTACCTCTCTCTAAATATTTTTTATTTATATGCAGGCATTCACTTGGAATATCTTAAATATTTTTTAATTAATATATAATAATTCTGATTCATTTTTTAAAAAATGAATATTTTATGTTGGGTTATCTCTCTCTACGATTTACTTTTATTCTCACATAATGAGTTTTTGAACATAATATTTTTTTAGATACCTAGCTTAATTTCTTCATTTATACACCCTACTAAACAAAACATTTCCATATTTAATTCTACTAATTTGATCTTCTTCATCATATACTTCTTTGATATTTAAATAAACTAATTCATTTTGCCAATCAGACATTTTTTCATTTTTTCTTTATTATGTGTGACTTCAGATACACAGGCAACTATAATGTAAACATGACCCTCGAAGGCTTCTGTGTTAACTTTAATATTATTTAGACTATCAATATACTGTACATTTTTAACTAAGGCAGTTGGGAAAATATCACTAGCTTAGTTTGCCTCATGTAACCTAGAATGAATATCTATCCCTGGTAGTTCTAATATTATATCAGAGTTAACTTTATCTGTTTTCTTAGCTACCATAACATTTTTATTAGTTTTTCTAATTAGCTGGGTGTTATCATTTTTATTCAGTTGGACCTCAAGACTAATATCACTAATTTTATTTTTTAACTATACAAAACGATTTTCCAATCAATCTGTTATTTGTTCACTTAATAGCTCAATCTGTTGTTTGTTTTCTATTGTCTGACTCTCAGTTTGGCTTTTAAGTTTTTCACTTTGTTCTTCCATTTGGATTTTTATTTTTGTGAATATTTTTTCCAGGTTATCTTTATTTCTTTTTTCTGTATTTTAAAATCTTTCAAATCTGTGAACATGTTTTCCATGTTCTCTTTATTTTCTTTTTTAAATTCTGCAAACAAGTTCATGATTCTATTAATAACCTCACTACTATGAGACTCAGTTTTGTTTTTATGACTTTTCATTTTTGTTTTAGTTTGGGTGATTATATATATATATATATATATATATATATATATATATATATATATATATATAATACAACTAGATACTAACTTTCTATAACATTAAAATTTGCTTATAAAACTCTAACAATTTTTCTTCTCCTATTTATTTATCAACTGCTATTCGCACTTGTCTTTTCCTCATATATTCTTTTTAAAATGACAATTTACTTTAATTTGATTGCTTTATTTATTTGCCTAGTATTAGTTCTACCAATCAATTTCTATCATTTAAGATATAGGAGTTTATTGATTTTTTTATAACAAAATAAATTATTATATTTTTCATCTGAACAACTATTTATATTTTATAATTCAATGACTAATTTATTTTTTTCAATAATAATAAAAAACCTTTTAAAACTAAGCTGGGTTCAATCTTAGTTTGTTTTGATCAAGATAATCCTAGGCAAGTATAGGCAAAATAGAATTTAACTAATGAAATTTTCTTCATAAATATTTGAAAAAAGTATAATTTATGAATTCCATTGCTTAAGAGATTAATAATGGTGTTTTACACCTAGAAAATAAAAGAACTTATTGTTAATCTTTGAAATAATTTTAACTCACCATTACTGGTTTATACTTAAAAAGCTCAAACTTTGTTTCTAATTACAATATTACAAGCATAACATGTTGTACCACCCATCCATTAGGTGTTTACAACTTAAAACACTGAAGAATTTAACCATCTTCAAATATTTTGAAAGATTGTGCCAAAATAACTATTTTAATTTTAAAAAAAACTTGAATTTTGAATTATAAAAATTATAATTCTTATATCTCTTTAATTGTTATAATATCTAATGTTATCTTGGCTAGTGAAAGTTCTCACAGAAAGCGAGGTATATTAAAAAAAATATACAGTAGTATATTTACAATTTAGTATAAATGAGTGTTATTTATTCTTTGTATTATGTACACCAGATATCAATATATAAACTTAATTAATAATTATTTAGGATAATCATAAGAACTGATATTTTTATACATTTTATTCATCTATTCATTTATTCCTGTTTCTGTAATTAATGATACCTAAAATATATAGTTAACATATTTATAAATATTACTCTTCTTATTTATCCACACAGGATTCTCAAGATTTTGTAAAATTGTATTCTAAATTCAATTATATTTATGGGATTGATAGTTATATAAATATTATTTTAATTGAGTTAATCTCCTGACAATGGTGTATCCTCATTTTATTCATAATGTGAGCTTCATATGCCTCTTATGGTGTGCTATCAATACCTATTGGGATCAGGTTAATTAAAAACATACTTTAGAAAGAATATTATAATTTTGGTTACATTTTTGCTTTCATATGGAGTCATTATAACTAAAAAATGTGGGTGTTATTATTTAATTAAAAATATACTAAAACGTTCTTGTTTTCTGTTTCCTGAAGGTTTGTGATGATGGTATTTTAGTTGTATTTTTATATTGGACTAGTTCTGTCATCAAATATGAGTATTGAATGTCTTTAGAAAAATTTAACTTTATTTAAACATTTCAAATACATTTAACTGTTAGTAATAGCACTTCAAACAGCTTAATATATGCACAACAATTGGAGAGATATTATTCTCCTCTTTTTTTCAGGTGTTTCTGGCCTAACCAGTGACAGTAGTAGCATGTGTTTCGAACCTGAACTCTTATATTCTCAGTATTGAATCTTAAGGTAAGCCAATGGATTAGATCATTACCTTAAAATTCAATATTCAAAATAATATAAGGGTTCAGGATCAAAACCCATGCTAGCACTGTCACTGGTCACTTGATTATAGTGATACCTTAAAATTCAATACTCAAAAAAATCTAAGGGTTCAGTTTCAAAATCCATGCTAGCACTGTCACTGGTCAGGCCAGCAACATCTGAAGAAGAAGGTGTAATAATATCTCTCAAAATGTTGTGAATATACTAACTTGTTTGAAATGCTATTACTAAGAGTTGAATGTATTTGGAATAAGTAAATAAAGTTTTTTTTTTTTTCTAAAGACATTCGATACTCAGATTAGATGATGGAAATAGTCCAATATAAAAATACAGTTCTTTTTGTTTTGTTGATTATTTATAAAAAAATTAAATAGATATTTACAACTTTATGGAATAAAGTGTTTTGTTTTACATCATACCAAGATTCATCACACATTTAGTTATTAATAAAGCAAGAATTATTTTCTTAATTTAAAACATTAGACGACAATTCATAATCATTACAAAAATCTTATTGTCATTTCATTTATTTAAATGAATATTTTATTTCTTATTTTTATTCAATTATTTATATATTTTTTTTAATTATCTGGTCTTTGTGATTAATTAGTTAATACTCATCATCCACTAATTTAATAAATAAATATGATCACATTATTTTATAATTGCTGTGCATTATTTAAATTGGATAATATTTTCTGAAAAAAAAAGTTCTTTATTTTTATATGCTTACACCGTCTTCATGTTAATATTTAGTTGTTTATGATATGGATTTAATACAATGAGATGTCCTTTGCTATTTAATCATATCAATAATAATAATTTATAATTTTAAAGATTTAAAATTTTAAGAATAGTATTTATTATAATATAATCTTATAATTTTGACAACTTTAAATCAAGTTTATGTAATTTGAACGATTAGAGCAAACTTGCTAGCCCACATATACGTTATACGATTTTTCTTTTTTTGTAAATATACAGTTATATTTTAAATTATAGTACAACTTTGAGATACTATTATTATTATTTATAAACACCTATTGGTATAGTTCTTCCTTAAAATAAATATTTGTTTATTGTAAAGAGTCTCCTAAAGTGTCCATCCAAGTGTTTAAAAAGATATATCTGTCTTGTTATTATCCCACCGTTGATAAATTAACACTACTAATGCATAGCTCAAAGATATTTGACCTGAATAAATGGGATGATAGTGTATTATAAAAGTATTCTAGTTATAATTTAATTTACAATATATAAGTAAATTGATTATCGAAACTATAAATTTATTATGTCTATTTTCTTTCTTTTATTCAATTAAAATTTTGATATGACTTTAAATGATGATAATAATAATAATAATTTTGTAATCCTTATAGTAATTAATGAATGTATAACTTAAATATCATTTTGAAGCTTAATAATTACAATATAAAGTGTTTACTGTAAATATGTTTAAAGATATATAGCATTCCATAAATAAGTTATATTTAAAAAAAATTAGTGATAGTAATAATACTAGATAATTTTATTAGTGCATAACATAAAATATTTTGTTCAAGGATAGTCAAAGAGGTTACTGATGACAAGAGGTATATGTTTATATAATATTTAAACTAACATTAAAAGTTTTAATGCTTATTTATTTGTTTATATTATATTTGTTTATAATTACATGCTTGTTTATTTATCTTATTTAAAGTGTATATTTTACTAACATTTATCTGTAAATATGGGTAATACTAATGGTAATCATTTTAGAAGATCTGAAAATGTGGATAAAAGTTTCACACATCTAATAATGCAGATTTTTGTTGTATGCTGCTAGGATTGATTTTAATTGAGTTCAAAGCTAATTCAAGTTCTAAATACTATGAATTCAAAGTTGATATGCGTGCCAAATATAAAGCATCCAAAGTTGATTTTGCTAAATATAAAGCATCTAATGGTGATTTTGAATAACTTAAAACTCAGAAGAATTTGACATAAATTGTGAACAATCTAGAATAGATTTTGATATAAAATTAAATAAAATAAAGGCTCATCTTGAGGCTTATAAAATTGGTTCCGATATTAAAGAATATTAAATTTAATAAGTTAGAAGAGAAATTTGATGAATCTATTCACAACTGAAAGCAGCATTTTTATTAAAAGATGTAAATAATAAATCGGGTAAGGTAAAAAATAAATGTAATAAACATTTTGATGAATTTAAAAGTAATGCTGAGTCTATATTGAATAAAATAAACCAAATTATAAAACTTTAGATGGAAAAATATAAGTATATTAACATAATTTCAAAATAGAAATAATAAAAATAAAGATTTTAAAGTTAAAACTAAAAGAGAGTATAATGATATGAAAGCAGAAATTATAGAAATAAGTATAGATTCTAAGTCAGAATTGAATGTGATTTATAAATCTCAAACTAAATCTAGAAAATAAAAAAGTTACAGAAATATAAAAAAACAAAATATGTGGAGAATGTGAAAACTGCCCTAAACAGATATATAAAAGAAATAAAAATATATGAGAAAAGTTGAAAATTTTAAGAAAGAAATGGAAAGGAAACAACAAAAACTACCTAGAAGAACATAAGAAATATGTAGATGCATTAGTGGAACATATCAATTTCAGGAATTCAAAGAAAAAGTGAATAAACTACATATTAATAATACTCAAACTATGAATAAAATAATTGAAATGATGAAAAAGATAATATATATCTGATACTTTATATGTGGTTATTAACATAATTTATTCTAGTCATCATAAGTATGAATTCACATCACTTTTTGATAAAATTATCCAGAGGCTATATTCAAACAAGAGGAGTTTATACAAAAATAATATGTTGTTTTGAGATTTATACAGATTAAAGTGTTTCATGGAGATTATCATGAAAATCCTACTGAGTATTTGCATAGATTAGAAAAATTATTTGAGTTAAATCAATTAAATTAAAGAAAAATTAGATTTTGCTAGCAACTAATTATAAGAATCAGCAAAAGATTGGTGGCTGTGTGGCTATCTAGTAATTTAATACAAGCAAAGTTATTCAGATTTATTAAATTTTGTGAAAATACGAAAGAGAAAATGTATATATTTTTTTGTTTTTAAAAATTAAAATATTTTCTTTTAAGGATTTTGTTATGTTAAATTTATATCTTTTGTTAAAGATAAATAGTTATGTAAGAATAATAATCGGCTAATTTATTTCTTTTGTAATTTAAAAATCATATTAAAAAAATAGAAAAGATAACAGAGAATTAAAAATTAAAAAAAAATAATTTGTCTACATGTATCAGGTCATGTAATCCAGAAATTGGTTGGCTATAAAATAAATTTATTTTCAATATTCTCTTTCTTCCTGCCTGCAGCTGATCTGGAGTGAAGGACCCAAACTTATAATAAAAGAATAGAATAATTTGCTGCCCTAAATTACTATTTAATCAATTTAAAATAATTTCAAGTAAATAATTAGGTAATAGTCTAATACTGAAATGGAAAATAATGTCTATAAAAAATTGCTAATATGAATGGATGAGTCCACTTTTATAAGTGTTTACCAAATTTATCACCATGTATGGCTGACCTATTTCTCAGAATGTCTTTGCTGCTAAATGTTTTATTTCAATAGTCTGCTGGAGTGTGGTGGAGGAAGAGATTGAAATAATACTAGTAAAAAAACTTTCAAAGCCAATTCTTTCCAAGAAAACAGATCTGCAATCAAATACATTATTATTTCACATATCTGTATGCTAGTTAACTTTGAAAAAGTAATCTATACACCAATAATATTGGATGTCCTTTTTAGTATAATCAATCACTGGATGTTAAACCATAGAAGCATATGTCATGACAATATGTGGATACATAATAGCCAGTACAGAGAAAAATAAGATGTGTATTTTGAACTATGAACTTGAATGATCTCTAAACTAAATCACGAGAGTATGCTATTTTGCCGATTGGTATTTTTTTTTTAATTTATCATGCCAGATAATGCATTAATTGTCAATGTGTTGCTTTTATTTATTAATATTTTATTTTTTTGTAGTTGAAGTAATTGTAAATATATTTCTTTTATGATTATTAGTGTTAGTTTATATATAAATAGAAAATTCTATCTATTTCTAGATGTTAGGGGTTATTATGTGAAAATACTTTTGTAATTTAAAGTTTTTTTTAAATACTATTATTTAAGTGTTAATTTTCATTAAAATATTTACTTTCTTATTCTTGGCAGCATTTCAAAGTAGTTATAAAATCTTATATGTAAATGTGTCCATGATTTTTACACTTAATTATCAAAAATGAGATTAAAAGCTATTACTTTCAATCAAACTTAAAAATTAAAGAACTAATGCAGCAATTTAGTGTGTTTCATTATGCACCATTTACCACTGCCTCATCTGGAGTGGCGTTTCTTATCAACAAGAACCTGGTTTATAACAATTACAGAATTTTATATCTCAGTAAAAAGTTATTGATCACAAATCTCACCTTTGGCAATAACTCAATCAACATAATATATGTCTATATCAAGAATGACCCCAACATTGCTCTTTCAGTTATCTTCAAAATCAATTCCTTACTGTCTAATGATACCTCATCAACTATCTGCTTTGGAGACTTCAACATGAGCTATGATAAGTTTAACATCAAATACCTTCACCTGCTCAACAGAGTCTTCCTGTGTGGAGAAGGATTTTTCCCTCCTGACTCCTTCTCATTCTATACACTTTGAAAAAGATCACTAAATGATATCCTTTATTACACTCCAGAACTACATCATAATCTCAGTGCCAAGCTTCAAATAGTACCCTTGTTTAATTTCACTCCAGTTAGACCCTGCTATATCTTTACACTCAAATCATACACATACCATTAGACTGCTAAACAAAGCTTCTACTCCAGAGTGGATTTTTTCTGAGGCATATTTACTTCTAAATAAAATACATATTTTCACACTTCATCTGCTTCAAGCTTGGTCTTCACTGGTAGGAATACTGAGGTCACATATCGCTGCTCACCCTAGGATGTCAAAAGGTTCCAATCAGCTGTTGAAAGACCTTGACTTCATCAACACTAGGCTCAGTTCTCTCATGCAAACAGACACCAGTATCCAAGATATCATGGATCTCAAAACTCAATACCATGATAAACAGAAGGAACTGGTGCAATATATAGCCACAAAAAGATCCAAATATTCTTATCTAATTGTCACAACTGGACTCACAGTTACATTAGGTGGGCACTTGGTTCTGCAAAGAGGCCTATGCCTACTATGATAGTAATTAATCAAAACTGCTACAGTGGTCCTGAAATGCTTGCAAGAATTCACAAACATTTCATAACTAAACTGCAAAACCAAAATTTTTCGGTTGGTAAAATCTGGAAATCCTCAAGTGATAATCTTCAACATAATATCACAGAGATGCAAATAATTAAAAAACTGCAGTCTTACCCTGAAAGCACTAACACCAGACTTCATGGAATTCCTAGATTTGTACTCCTCCACCTTATCAATTTACTGCACCTATCATTCGTAGGATTATTGATGTTCTTTCAGGAGATTTCTAGTGCATTCCCAATCTATACCCGATGGCATTGGTTCCTTTTTTTAAAAAAAAAAAATCTATCCAGACTGGCAAACCTCTGCCCCATATTCATGATTCCCTTACTTATCAAAACTATTGAATCTCTAATCAAAGATTTGATTCAAGATCAACTTTATTAGCATATCTCTAAATATCAAATTGCTCAGAAAGGGGCTTTCACTCTAGATGCCATTCAACATTTCCTGCTTATTACAGAACACATCCAATCACATAGAAAGCCCAACGCTTTAGTAATCCAATTGGACTTCCCCTCCACATTCGACTCAGTAATTCCATCATCCCTACTCCAAACACTTCAAGACTATCAAGTCCCATAAGTCTACATACACATCATTGGAAATCTCCTGCTTAATCATTCCTGCTTCACCACCCTAGGTGGTAGGCTAACTGATGGAATCAGACTACATCTGTCGATCCCACAGGAATCCCCATTGGCCACCCTTTGCTTCATTACATATATCAACCCATTCCTCATTGAGATTGAATGCAAATTGCCTGGTATCTATGTGGCAGCATTGAAATATTGAGACATCATCAATATAGATACATCACAACTCATACATTGATGATGTCTCAATATTTCTTCCTGATCAAAAGCATCTACAGCTACTTCTGCAAATCATCAATAAACACACAAAAAAATAAATCTACACATTAATTATAACAAATCCTCAATGTGGACTATAAAATCTGGCTTAACAATTCCATCTATATTCACATACCAACCACAAAAATTTTTAGGCTTTCTCATATCCAAATCTAGGTTGGCTATGTCCAAAGAGATCCAGAGCTCTATACTTGAGAAGACTAGAAAGATCACAAACTCATTGTCTACAGTTTCCCTGTCTCTCACTGGGAAAACCATATTACTCAATATGTTAGTGTACCCCAGACTTATCTTCCCATAATAAAGGCGACCAAATCATTTGAGGCTTCAATAAACTTACTATGCTCGAAGTTGCTATGAAAGGGCAAAGTGGTCGCTATAAGCATCATTAAAGCTTACATGCCCAAAGATCTAAATGGTCTGGACTTCATTCAGTCTCTATACTCTACCTACAGAAAGCATTAAACATCATGAGGGCAACTTATCTCAAACACCCAAAACAGAATTCATTCTTACCAGTAATTCCCATGGACACTCCTCCCCCATTCAGCAGCAAATGAATGACAGACCTATGGACTTACATAAAAAGCATGACAAACCTGACAAAACCCATTTTAGAAATAAAAAACATACTGGGAGACTTATAAACTCAGACATCCCAATCTTATGGCACTCCAGAAGATTCTTGGCCTAAATAACAAATAGTTAATTTACAAATCAAAAAAATGGTACATTGAACCCAAATTCATTGACTTTCTCTTGAAGCTTAACCTCTCCTTTCTGCTGACAAACCACTTTATGGTATGCATGAGAGGCTTTGCTAACCTCAATCCACAGTTCAATTGTGTTCAACAGCAGATGAAACCATCCCTCACCTATTACACATCTGTCCTTTCCTCAGTCCACTCAGATCTTTCATTAGTGAAAGAGTGTCTCTCTCCATCCAAAATGACATCATGACCAGCATCTACTCAATTATCAAAATTTTCATTTTTCTCTCCTTTGCATTCTGGCTTACCAAGTGTAAATATATTTTTGGTCAAGCAAACTCCATTGTTACTGAAACATTCATAGGACTATTGAAGAATATTTGTATCAGAGATTGCTTACTAACCCCTGACTAGCTACACAAGGAATCATGGTACAGAGTTGATTTTGCATGTATGTAACTGGCACCTCAACTACTGTCACACACATGTTAGTTTTGCATCCTGGTTTAAAATCAGAACTTTAATAATTTGAAACCTCTGTAAAAAATTTTTTCAAATGTCTCAATAAATTTCCTTTTTAGAAAAAAAGCTATTGGTTTTTGAGAATACCTGTCTAAAAGATGAAAGTATTATGCATAGTGATGGTTAATTTGTCACATTGTAATGAAATGCTATAATATGTTAAATAACTGGTGCTCACAAATTATAAACTTTGCATCATCATGTGATCCATTGGCTAACACCACTAACAGAATTATAGTAGCATATAGTTCATCTCTCATAAAAATTATATATAGGTATAAAAAAGATACTTATTTCAATCTTTGGTATATTTGGTCACATAATTGAGGCAGTATACATTGAGGCAGTAATAACTTTTAAGATCATCTGATTGATTAATACCTATGGCACCCAACATACGGGTCAATTACACGTCATTTTCTATTATAGAAAGGAGTTAAAACATTTAATTAAATTTATGTTTATTCAATGACTTGATATATTTTAAAATTATGCATGTCAATAAACAATACATATATATTCCAATCACTATTAATCAAGAAAACATAACCTATTATACACTATATATATTAAACTTTTTAGAAGCTTAGAATAAAAAAATATATAGCACTGTGCATGTCTCTGCTGTGCATATTTCAATAAACAGAAATATAATTTAAGCTCTTTTTTCTAATAGAAAAAAAAAATAGTGTAAGTTAAGGACTGTTAGTAAAAAAAAAGTCAAATATTTAATAACACTGGCATTATCTTTTTTTCTCTAGACATTACCTGGAATTAACCACAGTTATTTCTTTATTATCATATATAAAAAAGATTAATTATTTGAGGGGTATCTTCAATCTCTTTATGGATATTTATATTTAGATACTGAATAAAAAATTAGTTAATAAATTAATATATTGTTCAGTAACATATCCAAAATCTCTAATTAATATTTTAATGTTTGCTCCCAATTGTGATGTGACTCTTACATTAATCAGAGATTGCAAAATATTCATATACTTAAATGATCCATTGAGAGACATAATAATGTTAAATGAAAATTTATTTTTAAACTTATATTAATGACCAGATAAAATTATATAGATACTTATCATTATATAATCTAGCTTTTAACAGTTACAATTTTTTTATTAATTTACAAATAATAATTTGAATAAGAATAGTGTGTATATGTTACAATTTATATTGATCCATGATCTCATACTTGCTTCTAAAGAAAGTTCAACCAAATCTAATTCATAATACCAAAATATAATTTATGGATGGCTGTATTAACTCATATGCTATCATTAGCCTTATTATATAGAAAAGAAAATTATATTTTTTTTTTTTACAATTACTATTCAGTTTTCTGTAATAAAATTACTATTTTTTGAAAATATATATTTGTTTTAAATTATATTTGAAATATTGAAATATATGAAAATTCAAAGGTCGGAATTTATATATTTATCTTGTATTAAGTAAAGAACAAACATGTAACTTTTAAAAAAAAAAAACAGAAATATATTTAATATGTGGTGCACAGAATAAAAACATTGAACGACAGATGTAAATAATGATTCGTTTTTAAAATTTTTATAGATAGATAGATGGGTCTTTGATGAGATTGACAAAAAATAATGTTGTATAGAAAGGCAGATTGATAGATAGATATTCATAAAAGTACATGGATGGATGAAATGTTAGTTAGATTAATCCATTGACAGTTAATAAGATTTATATTTATAGACACACATAGGTAGAATATTGAAAATATTTGACAAATAAACATATAAAACTTTAGATATATAAATATATTTATGTATCAGATAGATAGTAAAATGAACAATTGAATGGATATAAAAAATTAACAAAATGTAATCAGTGACATCATCATCAACAACCATTATTAATCCACTGCAGGATGAATGTCTCTCCAAGTTCAATCCATCTTTTCGTATCTTCAACTTTTCTTCTCCACATTACCCTTGTACACTGTTATTTCATCCATCCATCTCACATGTGGTCTCTTTCTGGGTCTTTTACAATTTCTTGGAATCCAGTTTAAAATTTCATATGTCCATCTGTTATCATCTCTCCTAACAATATGTCCAGCCCAACTTCACATGAGTCTTTTAATTTTGCAATGAGGCATGTAACACCTGTTTATTCTCTTAGCCATACATTGCATTTTCGATCTCTTCTTGTTTCTCTCAACATACATCTCTCCATACTTCTTTGAGAGGTCTGAAGTCTCAAGTATTACTCTTCTATTAAGTGTCCAAGTCTGAGATCCATAAGTAAGAATTGGTAAAACACATTTATTAAATACCTTCTTTTTCAAACACATAGGCATATTTCCCTTTAATATCAAGTTATTTCTACCAAAAGCACTCCAACCAAGTTTAATTCTATGATTAATTTCATCCATTATATTTCCATCTGTATTAATAATCTGACCAAGGTATTGTAACTGTTAACTACTTCTAACTCATCATCATAAATCTTTATTTTTATATTTTGAGAAAATCTATTAAACATTACTTTAGTTTTTTTAACATTTATCTTTAGTCTTACTTTCCTACTTTTGTCTGATACCTCCTGCAACATTTGCTGTAGCTCTAAAGCATTACTTGCAAAAACAACTACATCATCTGCAAAATCTAAATGACGTAAATAATCTCCATTTACTTTCACTCCTTTAGGTTTCCATTTTAATCCAAAAAATACTTGTTGCAGCACTGCTGTAAAACGTTTTGGAAAGATGTACTCACCCTGTCTTACATGCTTTTCAATGTTTATTTAGCTACTATCATTATGTAATCTAATTGTTGCTGTTGTATTTTTTATTCTTAAAATATGACAATATCCTGGATCTACACCTTGATGATACAATCCTTTAATCACTGAAGAAATGTTTATATAATCAAATGCCTTTTCATAATCCACAAATACAAAGCATAATCACAACTCATATTCATTTGTCCTTTCTATAATTTCTCTCAATACCTGGATATGATAAACTGTACTCAAACCACTTTTAAATCCAGCTTGTTCTCTTGGTTGGTGAAAATCCAGTGGTTTCTGTAGACAAGTTGGAATTTATCTTAGTAAAAAATTTGTATAAAACCGATAAAAGACTGATAGGTCTGTAATTTCTAATATCTTCTTTATCAACTTTTTTAAATATTAATATTAATACTGCATTATTCCAAGCATCTGGTACATCTTTATCATTTAGACGTTTGGTATGTAACTTTGCTAAAAAAATTTTCTATTTCTTCATCTGCTTTCTTCAATATATCAATTATAATTCCATCATTAACTGGAGCCTTCCCTTTCTTTATAAATTTAATTGCACGCCTCACTTCTTCATTCAAAATTCTAGGTAATTCGAAAGATATAATAGGTATAGGAGGCATTTGTTCTTTATTACTATATAATTCTTGATAGAAGTCTTCTATAGATTTCATGATGTCATCTCTCTTTTTAGTAACAATGCCAACTTTTTTCTTATTGCAGATATAAATTTCCTACCAATACCAAAATGTTGTTTTAATCTCTTTAGACATTGATTTTCTTTTACAGCTTTGCTTGCTAGTTCACAATTATACTTTCTTATATCATTTTCAACTCTCGATCACACCATTTTACAAAATTCGAGATATTCAATCTTTTTTAATGCATCATTGTTGTATATCCTCATATTTCTTATTTTATTCATAAATTCTCTAGTCTCAGTAAAAATTTTATTGGTCAATTGCTGCTTTTTTCTAACAGCTATCTTTATTGCTTATTTTAAAAGTGTATCGGTTATTTTCCTATTAATGTCATTCAAATCTGAATCATGTTCAAAATCTACTAATACTTGAAACCGATTTGTAAGTTCAAATTTAAAATCATTAGAATGTTTCTGAAGATTAACAATATCATCAGTAAATATTGTTTTTTTTAAATAATTTTTGTCTCTCTAGTTTTTCATTAACATGTATCTTACATCTTACTAATCAATGATCACTTCCTGTGTTAAATTTATTAAGAACATTACAATCTTGAATTATGTATTTTCTGTTAGTCAAAATACAATCCATTTCTGCTGTACTTTCTTTGGGATACATCCATGTCCATTTCCTTTTAACATTTTTCTAAAAAAAAAAAAACAATTTATATTGTAAAGTTTTTTCTTTTTCTGCAAACTCCACAAGTCTATGTCCTCTCTCATTTCTATTACCATAACCAAAATTACTTGCAGCATTTTCAACTTTCATTTTTTTACCAATTCTAGCATTAAAGTTTCCATAACAATTTTAAAATGTTGTTTACTCTGAGCAAAATCCTTTTGTACATCCATATAAAAATCTTTTTTAACTTCATCACTATGAGAATTGTTGGTGAACAACCTGAATTATCTATATTTGGTATCTGCTATTAAGTTGTAAAACTAATCTTGCCACTCTGTACGATACACCATCAATCTCCATGATGTTATTCTTTCATTTTTTATTTATAATGAATCCTACTCTACTTGTATTTCCAATATTTGTGCCTTTATTGTAGAGTATATGTCCACTTTTTAAATCAATTTTTCTTCACCTTTTCTTTTAACTTCACAAAGTCCAATAATGCCCCATTTAATATAAGACAATTCTTCTTCTAACTCTTGCAATCTTCATTCACTTGAAAGTGATCTGCAGTTGTAAGTACCTAAATAAAAAGTCATCATAAAATGGCAGCCTCAGTCTGCAATCAGGGGATTCGTAGCACCCTCCACCTTCAGCCACCAACTGCTGCCTTGGTTGGTGACATTACAGCCCCCTGGGAATAAGGGCCATGATTTATTTTTGTCTGTCATGATTGTATATATTGGGGAAAATGTTTTTAAACTAAGAGGTAAAAAGCCAATAAACTCACCATGCTGGCTAATGCATGTTGGTGAGCAGCCATCCATGTTTGTATACTATATGAATAATCACACAGTAATAACAGCTGCAATGACAAGAACGTATGGAGTGGACATTTTCTGCAGCCAACAAAATGTAATATACTAATATAAATATGGTGTGATCTTGAGCTATTTGGAATGATAAAACAATCATTAGAAATTTAAATCCACAAAATGTGCATTAAATATTAAGTTACATAGATAAATGTAAAATCAGTTAATAAATATATTATATAGATAGATATATGAATAAATAAAAATCGATAGATAGATAGATAGATAGATAGATAGATAGATAGACAGATAGACAGATAGATAGATAGATAGATAGATAGATAGATAGATAGGTAGGTAGGTAGGTAGGTAGGTGGGTGGGTGGGTGGGTGGGTGGGTGGGTGGGTGGGTGGGTGGGTGGGTGGGTGGGTGGGTGGATGGATGGATGGATGGATGGATGGATGGATAGATAGATAGATAGATAGATAGATAGATAGATAGATAGATAGATAGATAGATAGATAGATAGATAGATAGATAGATAGATAGATAGATAGATAGATAGATAGATAGATAGATAGATAGATAGATAGATAGATAGATAGATAGATAGATAGATAGATAGATAGATAGATAGATAGATAGATAGATAGATAGATAGATAGATAGATAGATAGATAGATAGATAGATAGATAGATAGATAGATAGATAGATAGATAGATAGATAGATAGATAGATAGATAGATAGATAGATAGATAGATAGATAGATAGATAGATAGATAGATAGATAGATAGATAGATAGATAGATAGATAGATAGATAGATAGATAGATAGATAGATAGATAGATAGATAGATAGAAAGATAGATAGATAGAAAACAATATATAGATAGATAATAGATAGCAATATAGGTAGATAGACAGCTAAGTAGGTACATAAGTACATTTATATTTAGGTAGATGTATGCATTGTTTTCTCAATTTTTGAATGGGTAGATTGAAGATAAAATCACAGATGCAAATAGACTAGGATGAATGGTAAAACAGATTATAAGAAAGTTAATAAATATGTTGATAAACAGAATATGTTTTAAAAATAACAGCAGAATTACAACATGTATCACTATGGTTTCGAATCTTGTGATAAAATGTTGAAATAGCAAAAAACCTACAAAAAATAAAATAAAAAAATAGAGTTCCAAATACCAGTCAATATACTTTTAAAGTCTAAAATCTTACCCCACACTTTTTTAATATATCAAAATAAGTGCTATTTTTATGGGTACATTGATGAAACATGGACAATAGAAAATTATGATTGATTATAATTGACAAATATTTTCTAATCCATTGACAAGGTATTAAGTGTTTAAACCCATATGTACTGATTTTATATATTATTTACATGAATAAACTAAAATAATTGTTGGCATATTTTTTTATCTTATTTAACATCATTTCCAATCGTTCGCTTAAACTTTATTGGTCAAACTATACTCTGAAAGCAATTGATTTGATCCAAAAAATTATGGCATAAAGGTCAAGTTAGTTTCATGCTTCTAAATGCATTTCATCTTAAGGTACTAATCTTTCATCTACAACTGAAACGTAAACCATTGTCAACATGTCCAAAGTATTGTGATTTCAACTTATTTGTTTATGTTCAAATTTAAAAATATAAACATCCCAAGATGTAGCCTATAATTGCATCATGTAATGTAACAATGTCAACAATATAGAAAGTTTTTTTTTTTTTTTTGTAAAATGCAAAATCTGTACATTTATTTTAGGGTTTATTTAATTTAAACTTAATATTTGCCTTTCTATAGATATTGAATAAAACTTGTGATTTTTTAATGGTAGTCACATTTTATAATATAATTGAAATTTAATTATAATCATAAGACTCAATTTGACAATAAATGCCATTCAGATATTCCAATTAAATGTAAAAGTCATACGTCAATGTTTAAATGAATATGTTTCAAATGCATGTCTATTGTAAAACAACAACAGTATAGTGGCTTATTAATCTTAGCTATTATAAAAGTCAATTCTAAAGTATTTGTCATGTTCAAAATCCATAAATCAATATTTAATTAAATATATTTTCAAACGTGTATATATTGTCAAACAACAATAATATACTGGCTCATTAATCTTAGCTATTATAAATTTAATTATAAAGCACTTGCCTTGTTCAAGTTTATTTTATTCAATAAAAAAATAATAATTCATATAACAGTAGTTGATACCAGTTAAAATTTAAATTACATTCAACATTAAATATATTTTTAGAAATCTTATTCTAATAGTATTTTATATTGCCAAAACAAATACCCTTTATATGATTGTACAATAACAAATATAGCATATTTGAACTTTTTATTTGAATCATAAAATCCATAAATTCCACAATCTTTTCTATCCAGTACTTTCCCAATTTTATAAAGGAGTTTTTCTAAAAATGTATACTAAAAATACTAATATATTTGCTTATTCCTATATATAATTTCATATAGAGTGAATGTTTCAGCTAAAAGTAATTTAATATGAAAACACTAATATCATTTTTAAATATTTTCTTACTACGTTTTCCCTGCACTTGCATTTTTTGCTGCATTTTTTACTTTTGATAAGCTCACATAAATAAGACGATGTTCCAAAATGTTCACTGTATCAAACTACTAGGTTTAGATTTTTGATTTCCTTTTAGGAGTACTTTTCTTAGGGTTATAAGTAAGCCTATATTCCAAATCTTAATTAATCATAGAATAAAGTACAGTAAATAAAGAAATATAGACTATTCATAAAAATATAAGCTTAGTATAACAGTTTAAAATAGATTATTGAGATGGTTATGTGCGTCATGGCATACAGCAACATAATAGTGTGCGTCCATATATATATATATATATATATATATATATATATATATATATATATATATATATATTGTGTACCAGTCACATGTCACCAATAACAACCTAAGCTGTGGTCTGGATTCAAACCCAGTTAAACCAAAGAATTTACTCCATTACCTAAACTGAGTTCAAACCCAACTCACAAGCTCAGATCAAATCAATGGATAACATATGTCAATGGCACATGACTGTGGCCAAGGAACTAGCTCAACAGATGATAATGATTTCTGAGACACCTAATCTGACATTATTAATGACTATGAATATTTATAAATCAATTCATATATGTATGTTCAGGTTGGCAATACAGAATTTGAGCACACATTCTCATATGCCAATAATTAATATGCCATTATAGAGGAGAAATATATGTATCTATGCTGCAACAAGTAAAAAAGGCAAAAAAAAAAGGTATTTGGCTTGGACAGAAATTATTATTCTAATTTTAAAAGAAAAAATGGGAGATTCATTTCCACACATCCATAAATCAACTCACAAAAAGCATGATAAATATTAGGGCATAACTTTACTGTTTAACAAAGAACTTATTTAATGATAAATGAATATGTAGTTGTTTGACTTTAATAAAATCAATTCATTATTATTTATGAGCATGAGAGCAGGTCTTTATTTCAGCTGAGAAATAAATGGTACTGATGACTCATGAGCATTAAAAACAAATACAAAATATAATGGCTTGTTAGTAATTTAAGAAGTAAGAATGGTGGCATGTATTTTACAAGTCTTTTCTGCCCTATAAAGAATTCATAAAACACAAGCAAAGCATGGCCAAAACATACCCATGAACCTTTGGGGTTCCAATGTAATAATGAGCAAGTGAAGAAATGATTTTTTTTCCTAGGTAATTAAAGTAACAATAATATCACCGATAACAAGCCCATGAAGCAGGAGATGGCTCGTGACAGCAATATTCAGAAAGTGATGATGTGATGAATGATCACTGTATTTAATTAATAAAACCAAAATTACAGAATGAATGCTCTACATAATGACCTAATCATGTCAGATTAAAATCAAATGTGCTTAAACATAAATGTGATTAATGCAATTATATAATTATACTAATCATGTCCTAAACATCATGCCCTCCCTGAATACTAATATAAAACATAAAATTTAAATTAAAATATATTGATATTATTTCCTTTATCAATCTTTAAATAAACACTTTAACATTATTAATATGAATAAATAAATTTTGTGAACCCAGTAAAATAGCCAGGAGCATAGGTTAAAAAATGGGCTAATAAGTCATCATCAGCCAAATTTGTATAAATCCTTCAACTTCATAATTAATAGAACTGTCTTAAATTAGTTCCAATGGGCAAAATATTACTATAAACTTAATACTATATTATTTTTAGAGGGTAAATGTAACGAAAAAGATTATTACTGAGTTGAAGCATTATTGGCATATAATCAAAAATAAATGACATTAATAATCATTCAATAAATATATAATAAAGTTAGTGAAATGAACCGCCATCGTAAGAAAAAGGAAAGTTAAAATATTTAGTTTAAAGACTAAAGATCGAAATAGAGAATTACTTATACAAATTAAAATATTTTAAAACAAGAAGAAATTTTAACAGTAATTAATTTAAAAGGGGGTTTAAAGGAAAGTTCAGAAACTGGCCCAAAAGTTGCACTTCATTAAAGAAAGATATTACCATTCTTTCCATGGTTGGTTCCTTAGTTTACATGGCAGAGTCTGGTTGGGTTGAAATGTAGGTGCACATTTTAACTTATATGAACAGCATTTTTGGATTGATTTCTTCAGAGTTTTGGAAGTTCATGATTGGTGTGGAAAAGATTTAATTTTCAGCCACATTGAAGATCTTGTGGGGACTTTGGTCCCAGCAACCAGGTGTTCGATGTTAGCCCTGCACTATTCATAATTTAAGCAGTCATAGCTTCTAGTATCACGTTCTCTAAAAAATATGGCTTCTCCTTTCTTGAAACTTTTCCGGGCTATTTATACCTGTCCTCTGGTTTCCCACCTATTCTGAATCTTGATGCCTTCAAGCTAAACCTTACATTATCAAAAGTTACAATTTTTTTAATTGATTTCATATACATTCCTCCAATAAGACTTTCAAACTCATTAACTTTGAATTCATTTTCTAATTAGAAAATGAATTTGTAAATATGAAAAATGATTTTAATTAAGAACCATTCTTACATTTTAAATTATTATTATTTTTGCTAATTAATAAAAAATTCCCCATTGTCTTTGGGAGCGGGCAATCTGAAAGCTTATCAAAAGAATGTAGCTTTTAATCACGGAAATTTGAACAAACTGGTAAAAGTAATAATAGAACATTCTCATGCAATGTAACCTTCTAACAAATATATATTTAAATTTTCATAAATACATACACACAATCCATGCAGTTATAATATATATATATAAACATATAAACAAAAAAATAAAGACTTATAAATTCAATAAATAATATAATATTTCAACCAGAGGACTGGTTTTCATCAGAAAGAAAAAAAATACACAGTAAAATGGCGATAATCAAAAATTACAAATTTGGTAAAAGATTAAAAATTTAACAAAAGCCCCCTGATTGGTCACAAAACCTAACACAGAATATCTACCTACTCAATGACAAAATTCAAACAAAAAAAAAAACTACATTCCCTCCTAATCAAGCTTAAATTCTATTTAAATTAAAATAAATATAAAAATAAAAATAAAAAATCCAAAATTAAAAATTAAAATATACATATGTGCATACATAGAAAAATTAAACTATGCTCACACACAAAAAATAGCTGTGCTCACATTAATATTCATTAAAAACTAAAATACTTATACATTTTAAAAATTATAGTTAGTGCAAAGTACAATAATTTATAACTAATTATTTATCTATAAACCAATTAAACACAGATATTAAACATCCATGTAACCAATCTTTACATAAAAAAACCTCATATAAGAAAATTTTCACATAAAAACACACATATAGAAATCATTTAGGAGACCAGGTAACCCAGAGATGTAATAGTTCCAGTGTTCAAATTCAATCCATGCGGTTCTAAGGTCTTGAATTTAAAAATAAAAAAACTCTCCTTTTGTTTCCTCTCCCGTGTAGAAGAAAAACCTTCCTGAAGAATCACTACTTTTAAATCATCAATTGAATGATTCGGTAAGTTAAAATGTTTTGAAACTGGTCTATCTTTATTCTTATGCAAAATGTCAAATCTATGATTAGTCATTCTGACATGTAAACTATTTGCTGACTCACCTATATACTGGTTTAAACATCTACTACACTCTATCAAATATATCAAATTAACACTTTTACATGTAACATAATTAGGAATATACCATTTGAAATTACAATTCTTAGTACTAAAGACAAAATAATAGTATTTTATATAATAGATCGCTCAATATGAGGTATCCTAAGACATTGTTGGATAATGCAGTAAGGAGATCTTCTTTAATTGATAGAAAGAAACTTCTTTTATCTGAAAAGAGTAAAAAACAATTAGATGTTCCACCATTGGTTCTTACTTTTAATAGAGATTTACCTAATATTAACCGGATATTGGCAAAACATTTTAACATATTACAGTCCACAGATTATTTAAAATCTATTTTTTTTGATCCACCTAAGGCTGTATATCGAAAACATAGATCACTTAGAGATATACTTGTCAAAACAAATTTTATTAGTAGTTCTGTACAGGAAAAAGGATGTTCTCCATGTAAAGATAAAAGATGTTTTACATGTAAACATATTGTTGTGACAAAAGTGGTCTTTAGTACTAAGAATTGTAATTTCAAATGGTATATTCCTAATTATGTTACATGTAAAAGTGTTAATTTGATATATTTGATAGAGTGTAGTAGATGTTTAAACCAGTATATAGGTGAGTCAGCAAATAGTTTACATGTCAGAATGACTAATCATAGATTTGACATTTTGCATAAGAATAAAGATAGACCGGTTTCAAAACATTTTAACTTACCGAATCATTCAATTGATGATTTAAAAGTAGTGATTCTTCAGGAAGGTTTTTCTTCTACAAGGGAGAGGAAACAAAAGGAGAGTTTTTTTATTTTTAAATTCAAGACCTTAGAACCGCATGGATTGAATTTGAACACTGGAACTATTACATCTCTGGGTTACCTGGTCTCCTAAATGATTTCTATATGTGTGTTTTTTATGTGAAAATTTTCTTATATGAGGTTTTTTTATGTAAAGATTCGTTACATGGATGTTTAATATCTGTGTTTAATTGGTTTATAGATAAATAATTAGTTATAAATTATTGTACTTTGCACTAACTATAATTTTTAAAATGTATACGTATTTTAGTTTTTAATGAATATTAATGTGAGCACAGCTATTTTTTGTGTGTGAGCATAGTTTAATTTTTCTATGTATGCACATATGTATATTTTAATTTTTAATTTTGGATTTTTTATTTTTATTTTTATATTTATTTTAATTTAAATAGAATTTAAGCTTGATTAGGAGGGAATGTAGTTTTTTTTTTTTTGTTTGAATTTTGTCATTGATTGGGTAGATATTCTGTGTTAGGTTTTGTGACCAATCAGGGGGGTTTTGTTAAATTTTTAATCTTTTACCAAATCTGTAATTTTTGATTATCGCCATTTTACTGTGTATTTTTTTTCTTTCTGATAAAAACCAGTCCTCTGGTTGAAATATTATATTATTTATTGGATTTATAAGTCTTTATTTTTTTGTTTTTATATGTATTTCCTTTGGTTAGTTTGTTATATATTAATATTTTGATATATATATATATATATATATCATCAACCATTATCAATCCACTGCAGGATGAAGGTCTCTCCAAGTTCAATCCATCTTTTCCTATCTTCAGCTTCTCTTCTCCACATCACCCCCACACACTTTCTTATTTCATCTATCCATCTCACATGTGGTCTCTTTCTGGGTCTTTTACAATCTCTTGGAATCCAGTTTAAAATTTCAATTGTCCATCTGTTATCATCTCTTCTAACAATATGTCCAGCCCAACTCCACTTCAGTCTTTTAATTTTTTCAATGAGGTCAGTAACACCTGTTTGTTCTCTTACCCATACATTGCATTTTCGATCTCTTCTTGTTACTCGCAACATGCATCTCTCCATACTTCTTTGAGTGGTCTGAAGTCTTTGTATTGCTCCTCTATTAAGTGTCCAAGTCTCAGATCCATAAGTAAGAACTGTCAAAACACATTTATTAAAAACCTTCCTTTTCAAACACATAGGCATATTTCCTTTCAGTATCAAGTTATTTCTACCAAAAACACTCCAACCAAGTTTAATTCTATGATTAATTTCATCCATTATATTTCCATCTGTATTAATAATCTGACCAAGGTATATGTAACTGTTAACTTCTTCTAATTCATTATAATCAATATATATATATATATATATATATGTTTTCATGAATAATTTTATCATGAATTCATTAATAGTATTGGTTAGTTAAACATTAAAGTAGTTGGTGTTAACACATGTTTATATAATAGTGTTTTAATTGAAACTAATGTGTATTGAATGTATAAATCCCCATTGCATTTGGAAATTCATGGTTAGTGCTAGGAATTGAAGTGGGCTACAGGTGAGATATCATGAAGCTAGGATCGAACTTAGATCCAACCGCTTCATTTTTTTCTGCTTCAAAAAAAAAACAATGAAAAAAAATTTCTTTACTTATATTTCATACATTTTTATAAATTTATTTAATTAATTGGTAGACTTTGGGAGAACAGTGTGAGTGTGAATACCAGCATCTGTACAAAAATGCAAAATTATACTTGTCTCATTATGGGTCATTATGTTTCATATTAATAGCTTATAATGTGCAGTAAGTCTGTTAATCAGGTCTCATTATCTCTATGGTTGTGTTAGTCTTGCCATCTGTATATCAGTCCCTACACTTAATATTTGTCCTATCATTTCCCTGGATCAGGTGGCCCATATGATTTAAATTTTTAATGATGGTCATAGTCTTGGTCCTTTATTGTTGGTGTCAAGTTCCCTTAGTCTATTACAGTTAGTATTTCTATGGCTTTTTCTAATGACATTGGGCACATCCCACACATGATTCTTTGCATCCATGGTGGTAAATTATGTCTTATTTTCTGGATGATGTGTTGATCATTATATTTGAATGCCATGAGGGATTTGAAGGTGGTGACTTGTTGGATGAAGTAGGCTGCATATTCCTTCCTGCAATCTTCTTGATATCTCTGGGTGGTGAATCTGTGTAAAATACCCTTCTGCCTTTCTTCACTTAAATATTTCTTCAATATGGAATTCTCATATTTTTGGATTGTTGTAGGTGGGTGTTTTAGTAACTTCAACCATACCTTTGCAGCCTCTTAAATAATGGCTGGCTAATATAGTCTTCTCCTTCTCTGCAAGTAAATGTAGACAAAAAAATTCCTTAACACTATCTAAATGAGATAAGGGGTTCTCTCCTAGGTCTCCTTTGAAAATTTGAACAAATATAGAGGAGCCAAAGAATGATATTTGTAAATTCATAAGACTAAGTTGAGGATTCATTGTCTGTCCCATTTCTATCTTTGGTTCCATCTTCCTTGTGGTATCTTTGTCCACTCTTAGTATTATGACCTTGTCATCTTTTTCCATCTCTGCATTTAAATCAGTTTTACTAGCTTCTTCAACTATTTCCTGACTTGATTCCTCTTCTCCACTATGATCTTTTTTACTATCAATGACCCTTTATGGTGTGGTCTGAGCATCTCCCTCTCTTTTTGGGGCTACATAAGGGTTTATTGCTTGATGATGCTTTACCCTCTCTGGGTTTGGGTTGGTTTGGATGCCTCATTTCCCCTCAATTCTTAGAATTCTCTCCATCATAATAAGCATTAACTTTCTCTCTTCTTTCATCTCCCTGAGGAGTGTAATCCCTCAATCATTGTGATAATCTTTAGCTGCCTTCCTGATTTGATGGTTGGGTTCTTTTAACTGGATTTTCAAAGGTGATCTCTTGCTTACTAGATGCTGTTGAAGGTGCATCACTATCCATGTTTGATGCTTTGTCCACTTGCTTTCTTTCTATTTATTTTTTTAAATATATATACAATACAGATACTAAAATTATAAGGCCCTAACATTGTGAATATTTATATATTGACTTAATTTGTTTAGTGAGAATTCAGACTACTGGTCCCCAATTGCCCCCATCTTCATCAGCTGCTACATTTTATTTTACCAATCTATCTGATCTGCCTTTTCTAGTTCACTTACGTTTGTCTCAATTGGCTTCTGCTGTTAATTATTTGAATGAGACACGTATTTTCTTAAAAAATATTTAATATAAGACCAAATATTACTTACTTTCCTTTCATTCTACTGTTCTCCCCAGTCTAAAAAAACTATACAAGTGACTAGTAATTATCTATATGTAGGATAAATTTTGTTTTTTTTATTTAGGCAACTCACTCACTGCTGTACTGACATTCATATTTGCTGACAAATTTATTTATATGGATGCCAGCCAGCAAAATGAGATCAATAGGATATGTATAATAACCCATTGACCCCCAAGCCATACATAATTTACAATAAAATAATTTACTTCATAAATACTTATTATTGACTATAAACTGATGGAATGTGTTACTGATCTATGTTTGAATATAGGAATTTAACTATTTCATTTTCAAGAAGTATGAAGTTGTCAAACAAAAAAGTGTCAAAATTAATATTTTACAATAACTTTTATTTGTCAATATCAATTTTCACTTTTGCTAGCATAAGAACATGTAAACCATTGAAGCATTTTGCCAACTGCACCTGGATACTTGGTGTTACATAAAGGGTCTTCACCTGCTTTGAGGTTACTCTAGAAATCACTGTCATTAAAGGGTGATGTCCACTACATTATACCGCTTGACATACAATTCCCAGTTTAAAGGTCTTCACCTGCTTTGAGGCTACTAATAATAAAAAATGAACATTTAAAATATTTGTTAGCAAGCAATAATTTTATATGAAAACTTTTAACATGATATCAATATTGGATACTTATAAATATAAGACTGAGAAGTACACTTTAATTTTGACAAAGAAAAATATTTCATCTACTTTACCCTTTGCTTCAATTTACTCTTACTACTTTTCTAACAATAATTGTCTTCTCTCGTTATCATCACAAATGCATATTAACAAATGAATAATATATATATATATATATATATATATATATATATATATTCATATATTATATATATATATATATATATATATATACTGAGATAATATAAGATACACATTTACTTATACATATTATTCACCTTATTACTTTTTTATATAATTATTTTGACTAACATATTTAACCAACAAAATTTATTGCTGAACCAACATTTAAGTAATGTTGGAAACATTTAAATACATGAGACTGAAAAAAATGACATTTTAGTGCATTAAATCATTACTGCTGAGTGTTATAAATCGACTAACTCTTTTTTTTCTTTCAAATATATCTCATTCTACAGAAACATAATCATTCTCTACAGAGTGTGGGGTTTAATAAATCGAAGCCCCAATGATTGGGCAGCCAAAAACATAACCACTGTCTACAGGGTGTAAAATTTAATTAATCGAGGCCTCAACAATTGGGTTGCCAAGAAAATAACTACTACCAACAGGGTGTAGAGTTTAATAAATCAAAGCCCCAATGATTGGGCAGCCAAAAACATAACCACTGTACCAGTCACACATCACTACCAACAACCTAAGCTGAGTTCCGGATTCAAACCAAGTAAACTAAAAAATTTACTCCATGACCTAAACTGAATTCAAACCCAACTCACAAGCTCAGATAAAATCAATGGATAACATGTCAATGGCACATGACTATAGCCAATGAATTAGCTCAATGGATGATGATGATTTCTGAGACACTAATTTGACTTTATTAACGACTATGGGTATTTATAAATCAATTCATATATGTATGTTCGGGTTGCCAATACAGACACCGAGCATTGATATTAAAATAGTTATTAAATAATTAAGAAAGTCAAAACCAAATGTGTTACATAAAATGTTTAATAATAATAAATATTTTGTTCAAATTATTTATGATTAATATTATATATATATATATATATATATATATATATATATATATATATATATATAACAGGAGTTACAATTTGCAAAAAATAATGGCGGTCATACTCATATGTCAATAATAAATATACCATTATAGTAGAAATATATGTATCTATGCTCTGACAAGTAAACAAGGCAAATAAAGGTATTTGGCTTGGACAGAAATTATTATTCTAATTTTAAAAAAAAGAATGTGAGATTCATTTCCACACATCCATAAATCAACTCATGAATAGAATGATAATTATTAGGGCATAACTTTACTGTGTAACAAAGAACTTATTTAATGATAAATGAATATGAAGTTGTTTGACTTTAATAAAATCAATTCATTATGATTTAATGAGCAGTGAGAGCAGGGCTTTATTTGAAATGAGAAATAAGCAGTACTGATAACTTATGAGCATTAAGAAGAAATACAAAATATAATGGCTTGTTGGTGATTTAAGAACTAAGAAGGTAGCTTATATTTTACAAGTCTTTTCTGCCCTATAAAGGATTCGTGAAACATAGGAAAAATTGGGCTGGGACATAGCCATGAATCGTTGGTGTTCCAATATAATAACAAGCAAGTGAGAAAGTGATTTCTTCCTAGGTAATTAAAATAATATCACTGATGACAAGCCTGTGAAACAGGAGATGGCTCATGTCAGCAATGTTCAGAAAGTGATGATTTGATGATCATCGTATTTAATTAATAAAACCCAAATTACAGAAGGAATGCTCTACCAAATGACCTGATCATGTCAGATTAAAATCAAACATGCTTAAACATAAATGTGATTAATGCAATTATATAATTATACCAATCGTGCCCTAAACATCATAACCTCCAAGAATATTAATATAAAGCATAAAATTTAAATTATAATATATTGATATTATTTCCTTTATTAACCTTTAGGAAAACACTTTAACATTATTAATATGAAAAAAATAAATTTTGTGAACTCAGTAAAATAGCCAGGAGCATAGGTTAAAAAATGGGCTAATAGTTATTATCAGCCATTAATAAATCCTTCAACTCAATAATGAATAGAACTGTCTTAAATTAGTTCCAATGGGCAAAAGATTACTATAAATTATTATCAAGTTGAAACATTATTGGCATATATTAAAAAATAAATGACATTAATAATCATTCAATAAATATATAATAAAGTTAGTGAAATGGTTTTATCACAGATTTATATAATAATGTTTTAATTGAAACTAGCATGTATTGAACGTATAAAGTCCCATTGCATTCGGAAATTCACTGTTAGTGCTAGGGTTTGTAGGCTACAGGTGAGATATCATGAAGCTAGTATCGAATTTAGATCTGACTGCTTAAATATATATATATATATATATATATATATATATATATATATAAAGTTGAAAGGAAAAGTAGAAATAAACACAAACAATTTTTTTAGAGATATTTATTATATAATACTGGAATAACAGTTAAGAGTTAAATAATAATTTTTAATTAAAAAATTATGATATATTAAACATTTAAAAATGTCTGTTTAGTGTGGTATTCTAAGTATGATAATTAAAAAGAAAACTAAAATTAAAAAAGAAATTTAAAACAAGCTTATTTTATGTTTTAGTAGACATACTGGTAATTATAAAATATCCCTATTTATTTTTAATTAGATTAAGAAGTTTTTTCATTAAATCTTGTGCAGTATATTTTGATAAAATTTAGTGTAATATACTGTGATGTTGTTCAACAGATTAAAAATATTTTGAGATAAAATTTTTGATTTTAATTAAGATTTATTAAAAAATAAAGGCTTTAACTTGTTTTTTTTTAAAAAAAAAAAACAAGATAAACAAGAAAAAAATAACTATTCTTTCTTATTGCCAAATGTATAACATATAATACTAAATCATCATTTACACAATGCTTTATTTACCATCTACTTTTAAAAATTTGGAAAAAAAAATGAATTTAGCAGTTGAGGTTAGGAGATATAAAAAGTTCTGAAGAAGATTGCTGGAGCAATCGAAACTATAAACTGTAAAAGACGGTGGTTAATAATGCATCGTGTAACAGTAATAAAGTGTGTGGATGATTTTGTATTATAAAATAAAAAATACTTGTTGTTGTTTTTAAATTCCACAACTCAGTATAAAAGATGGATGAATAACACAAATAAAATGAATATAAGTTTATTATATCCTTGATAACATATATATTGGTAAGCCAATTAATTATTCATTTTTAATTGAAAGTCTATAACCTAAACATTATTTGTACTAAATAAATTACCTCCGTATACATATTGTTTGAAGTAAAAAAGTATTCATCTGATTTTCTAAGCTTTTGCTCAGAATATTATTCCATTTGCTGCTGCTTTTTAGTGTGTGAGTTATACACATTTATATGTTTTTCCTAAAGGTTTGTGATGATAATATTTGAATTGTATTTATATGTTGGAATATTTCCATCATCTAATATAAAGTATTGAATGTCATATACACACTTATATGTTTTACCTAAAGGTTTGTGCTGATAATATTTGAGTTGTATTTATATGTTGGACTATTTCTATCATCTAATATAAAGTATTGAATGTCATTAGAAAAAAATAACTTTATTAAATTTTCCAATTACATTCAGCTGTTATTAATATCATACAGATTAGAATGATAATACTTTCATGGGAATCAAACATGTACTTTTAAATTCTTAGATAAGTGATTAGAGTATTGCCTTAAAATTTAATATTCAAAAATTTAAATGTCCAGGTTCAATTCACATACTAGTACTGTCATTGGTTATACCAGGAACACTTGAAGGAAAGAGGAGAATAATACCACGCACAATGTTATGCATATTCTATTCTAAGTACTATTACTGACAATTGAATGCAATGTAAGCTGATAAATTTTTCAAAAGACAATCAATCCTTAATTTTAGATAATAAAAATTATTCAACATTTATATATAGTTAATTTGCATAAATAATTTAAGTTTAATCGTTGCTAATTTCTTGTAAATTTTGCTAAAGTGAATAACAGAACAATTATGTATGAGTTGTACCATAATTATTTTCATATTAAAATTTAATTTGCATTGATGGTATCATATTCTTATTTATAACATAGGACATATTTCAATTTCTCCTATCGTTCTAAAAAATTATATATTTTTCTTTTAGTATAGACAAAACTAATTAATTAATTTTTCTCCTCGTGCTAGGTAACTTTCACTTATTTCTATAAAATCTGTTTTAAAGATGACAAATCCACTTCAGGCAAAATATTCAATTTATTTGAAGAACAATGTTTTTGAAATAAATGCTCCTGTGTAATTTAACTTAAGTCCAACAGTTTTTATGCAGTATCAATACCTTTTTAGTGAAGTAGTGTCATTTATCATTGAATTAGCGCTAACACTTGATACTTTTAATAATTTTGGATAATGAGCATTTGAATTATTTTTATGTCTTTTCACTCTTCTATCATTTGAATTTTGCACTCCTCTTAATTATTTTGAAGTAATTCTGTTTATAATTCCTATAAAATATTTTATTTTTAATGTATTTCCTTCACAAACAGCATATCCAAGTTTATAATGTTCTAAATCCAAGTCCATTTACCTCAGTGTACTTTTATTAGAATCTAATGCAAACAGGTAGTGGATTTAGCATTTTTGGACAATGCATACAAAATAAAAAACCCTAATGAATCATGAAGGAAATGTTGATAGATCACACCTTTAGCTTTGTTAATATAACTGTATAATGTTTTCTTTAGCATCTGGTTTAAATGCTGTACTGTTTTCATTGCCAGGCCAGTAGACTCAGAGTCATATGACCTCTCAGCACATGGTAAATTCCCCCAATTATTAACAAGTCTATAAATAAATCAGAAAAAAAAACTAGTTTCATTGTCTGACACAATGATTTTGGGGACACTGAGCTATGTGAAAATTTCATTTAAAGCTTATACTTTAAACTCATTGTATTTTGTCTAACCCAATAAACCACATCATCACTGTTTCTTATACTTGCTCTTAAATGTTACTCAAACAGGCAAAACTTTCCATGTGTCTTGTCACACAGTGCAAGCCAGAGTAATCAATGGATACTAGAAGGCTTGTGCATAAAATCTCCATCTAGTGCCTACTCATCCATTATCCCCAGACTAGTTTCTGACTTATGGCCTTCATCAGTGAGGATCCATGAATCTGAGAGAGCTGCACCTAGATCTTAGGATCTAATGCAACCCTCCAGAAGCCACCTTTTATTTCTATTTAACTACAAATCTATGTGATTTAAATTGAAAAATACTATAATATTTTCAATCTAAGCTCATCAGCTTATATAGTCATATAGGTCTAAACTCAGTTCAGTACATATACATTTTGGTGTATTTCATTATTTTATAACCGTAGCCACCACTATCCTATTAGGCAGGATTGGTTTTAAGCCAACAAACATCACATGATCACTATTTCTTATGCTTGTTCTTAACAATTACTCAAACAGGCAAAACTCTCTACACATATTGTCATCCAGTGCAAGCCAGCGTAATCAATGGATGCCAGAAGGCTCGGGCATAATATCTCCATCTAGTGCCTACTCATGCAATACCCCCAGTCTAGTTTCTGGTGTATGGCCAAATAGGATAGTGATTGCTAAGGTTATTAAAAAACCAAAGTCACCAAAATTTATAGGTAATGATCTGAGTGCAGACCTATATGATTATATATGCTGATGAGCTTGGATTTAAAATATTATAGTGTTATCAATTTAAGTCTTCTAGTATTGTAGTTAAGTAGAGATAAAAGGTGACTGCTTGTGGGTTGCATTAGATCCTAAGATCTAGGTGCAATCCTCTCAGATCCAAGGCTCCTCACTGATAAATGCCATAATACAGAAAACTAGTCTGGGTATATTGAATGAGTACACAATAGCTGGAGAGTTTATGCACAAACCTTCTGGCATCCACTGAGTGACAATATGTATAAAGAAATTTTAACTGTTTTTTTGTATTCTGTCTAGTTTGGGAACATGTATCAGTATCAGTGATGTACATACTGTCGTTTTACAGGGCATACTCACTTTACTCCAAGACAGTAATTTCATAGAAGACAACTTAGCAGTAGTATGAAAGTCTTTACAACACATGACAGATTTACAATCTTACTGTTTGAGCTCTTATTGTTACTGTCTCTTTTACTAAAGCAGACTTCTCCCTGCAATTTACAATCCCTTGTAAATTAGCTGTTTTTTTTCTAATTACTTAAATTTCTAGCAGTTTAAATTATTTTCTCCCCTAACATAAGAATAAGATCTCTTTTAATATTTTAGTAAAGTTAAGGACAACCCAACACAACTCTCCGGGAATTTATATTTTTAAACAAAAGTCATTTTTATCTACTTTATTTATTGCTTTTACATCAATTTTACTTTTGACTTCTCCTTCCTGTGATTTGAAATCTTCTCAGGACTCCTTTTTACTAACATCTTTTACATAACAAACATATTGAAAATGACTTGATTTGCACGTATTAGATATTTGACACTTTTCAATTTATAGGACTACTCAAATATCACTCATCACAATAGTAGCATACAAATGGCTTCACAGGCTTTGACACATCTCTCTATTTCATCATCATAATAATACCTTTCAACCATTATCATTCCAGAATAATGGTCTATTCTATTTTAATACATCTTTTCTGGTCTGTGGGATTTTTTTACATGAATCTAGCACACTTTTATATTTTAATCATTAATGTCACATTTCTCTTTCTAGGTCTCCTACAATCTCTTTCAATCCAGTTTAATATTTTAACTGTCCAATTACTATCATCTCTTATATAAATATCTCCAGTCCAACTCCACTTGTCTTTTATTTTTTTAAATAATGTCAGTAGCACCTGTTTATTTTTTCAGCCATGTATTTCATTTTTGATCTTTTCTTGTTACTCCTAATATGCATCTCTTCATAACTTTGTTGTGTGATCTGAGATGGTATCTCCATTTGCCTTTTTGTTATGTATCCAAGTCTCAAATACGTACATAAAAACTAGTAAAGCATATTTATTTAAAAACCGTTTTAAATACATATTTCCTTTTAATATTAAATTATTTCTATTAAAAGTTATCCAACCAAGTTTGATTCTATGATTTATTTTATTTATTGTTTCCATCTATAGTAATAATCATACCAACGTATTTGTAGGTGTTAACTTCGAATTCATCATTATAAAACTTCCTACTTTCTTCTTTTGAGAAAATCAATTTAAACTTACTTTTGTTTTTTCTAATATTTATCTTTAGACCTACTTTTTTACTTTCATCTGATAACTCTTGCAACATTTCCTGACACTCAAAATTTTTATTTGCAAAAACTACATCGTCTTCTAAATTTAGATGCTTAATTAATCCCCATTTACTTTTATTCTCTTAGTTTTCCATTTTAATTCACAAAATACTTCTTACAAAACTGCTGTAAAAAGATTTAGAGGTATCAGATACCCTGTTATACAATCTTCATAATGTCAATTTTTCTAGCATTATGTAATATAATTATAGCTGTTGCATTTTTGTAAATAGTTTTCAAAATTTAACAAAAACCTGGATCTATATCTTGATGACCTAATTTTTAATCACTGAAGAAAGGTTTATAGAATCATATGCATTTTCATAATCCTCAAATACAAAGATTAATGACAACTATTATTCATTAGTCTTTCTTATAATTCTTTTAATGCTTAATAAGATCCATTGCATTGAAGCCATTTTTAAATCCAGCTTGTTCTTTTGGTTAGATAAAATCTAAACTTCTCTTGTAGACAAGTTTTAATTGCCTTCATACATGTTTTATATAGAACTGATAAAAGAGTGATAGATGTATAATTTCTAATGTCTTATTTCTCCAAAGTTTTTATCATCGTTTTATGTGAAGCTACATTGTATTATTTTGGCATTCTGCAGTATCCTCCATAAGTAGCTCTTCTATTATACAATAATCCACCTCCTTCTTATACATCAAGACTACTTTACTGTGGAGAACTTTATGTAACTTATTGGCAATGGTTCCCAGAGCCATTGATAAAAAACCATGGCATCCAATTCGAAACTAAATTGACAGTGTTGCACTAATTTGTCAAGTGCTATGTTATGCAGCTGTTATTTTTTCATTTAGTACTTTGTTTCCTACTTCTTAAATATAAATGTGACACTCAGTTATAATTCTTTTTTAAGCTTAATACATTTAACTTCTGGAAGATATGGTTTGCAATATCTTTTTGGTATTTGCAGAACATCTTTGCCTGCCAGCCATGTTAACATTGCTACCTTTTTAGGTAGTCATTCTCTATCTTAATGATCTAACATTATTCATGTGTTCCACACACAACCACAAATTGTCTATGTCATTAGCATCAATTTTTTAACATTATTGTGGAATGTCATCTTTGAACTATGTGTAATTTATATACAAATATGGCAGTTTTTTTTTTTTTCAAATACATGTTTGATAAGTTAATACACCATGGCAAACTTTTGTTAATTTACACATTCAATTAATTGCTACATGTATATACGGCATACAGCCAGATAAAAATTAAATTTAACAAATGAAATGATTATAAATTCAATCTATGCATATATATATATATATATGAGAGAACTAATTATCATTAATTAAAATAGTCGATATATATATAAGAGCAGGTGAACTTGGTCAACTGATGAGTGCTGGTTCATCACAAAATGCATCTTGGGGGTCATTTGTCTTTGATTGTATCTTTATTTATATAAAGAATAAAAAAGAAGAGGAAGTATGGCGATTATTAAATAATCAATGAAGCAGTCTAACATAAACATCTTTTGTAGTATATATATTACTTCTGTATACACATTACTTCAAATAAGAAAATCTACATCTAATTTTCCAAGCTTTTGCAAACACTAATATTTCATTTGATTTTGTTTTTTAATGAAGTTATATATACTTACAGTTAATTTGCATTAATAATTAAATTTCAGTACAAGCTAATTTATTATAAATTTTTCAAAAGTGAGTAATAGAATAATTATATATGTATATATTGAATGGCATTTATTTTCCAGAATAGACTTTATTTGGTGCTTGTCTTATAGATTCTAAAGACGCTGTTCGATGGTGCCGTTTTCATGCTAAAACTATAAAATATGACAATTCCCGGGCCGTTGATTTTAATCATTTTGATGTGTTTTTTGTAATGCAAAAATAAAAACAAAACAAAATCATCTTTAACTATTATTTTTTATTAACGTATAAAAATTAAATGATAATAATAAATGTAAAATAAAATAAACAAATTACAATTTGATTTGTGTTTTTTATTTTGCTTTATTAGAAAAATCAATTTTCTATCGGAGGGTTAGGTTTAGGTTTAGTTTTAGGGTTAGTTTTAGGGTTAGGTTTAGTGTTAGTGTTCTGTTGTTTGTAATGCTAAAATAAAAATATCAACATCGTAACCGTAGTCATAGAAAAGAAAGAAAGTAAACTTTTTTAAACAACAACAAACACATATAAATGTTTTCTTTACTTATTAACCATGTTTATAAGATATGCTTATTAGGAAATTTACAAAAAAAAAACGTGCATAATTGTACTTTTCTTACTGGATATTTTTGTGTTTCCACTCTTTTTTATTTCAAAAATTTACACACAGTAGAATCTTGTCTGTCTCATGAAATGTTACGAACCGTACGTTATTTGATGTGTTACCTAATTCCAACTCACTTTACACATATATCTACTCAACATTTTCCCAATTAAAACTTCAATACAGTACATTGTAAAAAGTCTGATAATTATTACTTTACAAAATCTGAACATTTCATTAATTTAAAATAAAATAAAAATCCAATGAAAACAACATTTCCATCCAATTCAATTCGTGCAAATTTGGAAAATGTATTTGCTGCAATGTGACATCCATGCTGTACTGAGATGCAACATAGCAGCCTGAAATCTGTAGCACAACAAAAATGTTGTATAATAGAAAACGCGGGTTCGAACATGTTGCCGCAGAAACGGCATTTTTATATGTTTTAGCGTGAAAACCGCGCCATAGAGCAGCGTCTTTAGCTATAAGACAAGAACCCTTTATTTACATTGATAATATCATGTATATATTTATCTGTTTAATGTGGCTTACTTACGTAAACTTCTTTTTATCAATAATTTCAATCTCTGTCATCAAGTTGTCATTATATATAATACATGGGACCATTAATAAAGATGATATTTCATCTCTATTGCTAAAAGGTGGTTTCCTTGACAACAGCTTGATATATATATGAGATTGTCTCAGTGTGTAGACTGGTTTCTAATGGTATATATAGGCACAATTATTACATCATTATTTAATAAAATAATTATTAAATTAGTTACATAATTATTTTCTTATTTTACTTGTTAAATATAATTGAATAACATTGGATATTGCCCTCATTTATTTACTGTATCCGCATTTTCATCTGTAGTCAACACATATATTTGTTTTGACTTACATGTAAAATTTCTTAAAAGAAAGAATTACTATTATTATTATTTTTAATCAAAAAAAATAAAACCATTTTTTCCTTTTGTTTTATAGACGTATATTTGGAATGAAATATACTTTTAAATGTTATATATTTTGTTTTCATATAACAATATTCTCAGTGTTTGGTGTACTTAAAATATGTAAAATACTTGTTAGTTTACAAATAATTGTGTGTTTAATTTTTTATTTTGAAAAAAATATTATTTATGTTAGTTATCTAAATTCCCTGGAAATTTTTTGTATCATTAAAATTTGACTGTTGGTATTTCAAACCAGAATAAATCCACAGAAAACAAAATTTATCCACTTTCTAAAAACAGAGATTATTAAACACTTAGCTTAACATATAGTTCCACACATGGATTCATTGTTTGATAAAATTGTGTGACTAATAATTATATAGATGGATATATAACTAGGAAAATAAAAATAAAATTACTTAGACAGTTGAATAAATATACTGAAAAATAGATGCAGTTAGATAGGTAATATATAGATACATTATTAAGAGTGTGCTTATACTTTTCTTGAATTCAAGTAAATAATTGGTTATTTGTGTAATAATATCAGTAAAAGAAAAGTTTGAGCTTTAGAGTTCATATATTAATATATGTTATGCACTTTTGCGAGCTTGCACTTTCATATAATCGTAGCTGGGATAAAACTGTAATGTATTGTGATTATATGTGGTAGTAAAAATTTTATTTTGAGTGAAAGTGTGGCATGTTAATTAGTGTTATAAAGTGCATTTTCTGCAGAGGGGAAGGATGAGTCTTTTGAGTTAATAGCTTGGGGAAAGGTAGCTATAAATAATGTTTCTCTAATTTTTCAGAATGAGCTGTCTTTCTCTATATACTGGATAGCTACTGTGATTGATATAAATATGTGTCAAGTTAGTTTTTGGTGCTCAAAAAATACTGAACTGCACTGTGGCTTCATGGTTGCTTTCTTGTAGGTGTATTGGTGTTGAGATAAAAGAGTGGCTAGTGATGCACAAGTTTCACCGAAATTAATAAAATTACACCTGATGTAGTGGCATTGAATTTTATAAATAACGCAGAAAGAGAAAGCAGATTGTGTTTTATCTGCTAAGTTATTTAAAAGTATATTGGAGAAAGAGGGTAAGATAGGCAAGGCAGTACATAGATGAAAATATTTTCTTGTAAGTTTTAGCAAGAGAGGAAATATATGTGAGGAGAAATCATGGTCTGTTGTTTGAGAAAAATGGAGTTGATGTTTTGTTTCCTATGAGGCTATTGCTAAATCCAATAGAAATGAGATCTTTTATGCCTTCTTCCAGTTGGTTTTCCAAGAGACTTTCTATTATAAATAATCGATTTCTTTGATAAAAATACTTAATTATAAATTTTGAAAATAATTTTATTTTTCATTTATAGTTAAAATATTGTGATATTTGTAAATTCAAAAATGTGATTTAATACATAATCAAATGTTTCAGTTAAAAATACTTTCATTTTGTAATAATAAGCCTTCGATTTTTTGGCTATATTTTACACTGCACATATATTTATTATTGATTCATATGTGTTTCTTGTTTAAAATTATAACATACACAATTAAAAGATCTTTTTCTTCAGTATTTAATTCGTCAAAATATTGCTTCTAGTTTTTGACAATTGGTATCTGAAACATTTGTTTATTGAATATTTGTTCAGTAATCAAATATATAGAATCTGTGCATTAAAGTTTAAATATTGTATAACCGTTATTTTTCTAAGTGGACAAAATATTTTTTACAACATATTTTCGTTTTAATTACTAGAAAATGCTTAACAAACCACTGGTTTTTGCAGTTATTTAGTCTTTAATTTAAAAAGTATAATTTAAGCCAATAAAAACAAAATCTAATCTTATGTTTGTAGTGTAAATATTGAATTATTTCTATTAAATTCAGACATTTTCAAATCTATCTATCTATCTATCTATCTATCTATCTATATATCTATCTATCTATCTATCTATCTATCTATCTATCTATCTATATACAGACTAATTTACATTTGTTGAAAATTTTAATAAAACATATCATTATTATTTCAGCAAGTATAATATACATAGTTTGAAATTATATATTGATTGTTTTTTTTTCCTATAATTTCTTTTTATTTAACTTAACTCATACCTTTAACGTAAGTAGTGACTAAATTTTATATATTAGCATTTCATTTAATGGGATATTTATGATTTTATATTTATTTATGATTTTATATTGTTTCCCTTTCTACAACTATAAATTTCAATTATTAGCTTATTATTTTATTAAAAATTTAGTTTAAGTTGTAACTACTTTTATTTTACACTCTTTAGCATAGATTGAAAATAGCCAATAATTTTCAAACTTTCCACTTCACTTACAAAGCAAGCACATGTAATAAATCACAAATATGTAGTTTCCATTTTGATAAACATAATAATGTTTGGAAAAAAAATATTTTAACAATATGTTTTTGAAATGAAAACAAGAGCTATACAATTAATTTTATTATTATTTTTTTGTAAAGAAAGTAAATCTATTCGACAACAGGAAACGAGCATGAATTATCAATCACAAAATAAAGAAATTATTAGATTTTATTTTTCTATAAATAGAGCATTTTCGTTAGATTGTGAACATAACAGTTTGAAAGCACAATGAAAGTAGCCCAAATTTTCTTTTTTCTTCTGCTCCTTGCTTTGACTACTAGCGAAGATAATCCTGTAGGTAAGTCTGACATTTAAAATTTTAATTCTTTTGTTATTCCATTTATAGATGTTGCTTGGTTGTTTATAATATTGTTAAAATTATATTTAATTATGGACATATCTAGACATATTATGATATATGGAAAAAATCCATTATCAATTTTAGCTGTTACTCACCTTTGTCTTTAAATTGAGACAGATAATTTATATTATATAATTATTTATTTATCATAATATTACTACTATCATTACCACTATTACTCTTACTATAATTCATTAGTTTCTTATTCCTAAGCAATTGTAATTGACATTTAAGCACTTGGAGATGAAGGCAGAAAAGTTAACAAAGAAAGTTTCAGTATAGGGAGCTTAGCATGCTTTGAATACCTTTGTCTTATCATAACCATAGCAATGAAAAAATAAACCATCAATAGATGATATAATATAAGTGTTATGTAAATTATAGATTAATAAGCTTAAAGGCTCCATTTTTTAGAAAGAAGGAAGCAACATTCTGTGATTTATATATAGTGTTGGCATTATTTGCTATATATATATATCAAGCCTGTTTTATTTTAAATTTTGCACCATTACTTTCTGTATGTATAACACTAGCTATGATAGGTCAAAGGCATGGCCAAATTGCTTTTTGTGCTCAAAAGAATGGATTTTGGGTCTGGGTTGTTTTTTGTTCTTTTGTTCATATATTGGTTTTGAGACAAACTTGTTGTGAGGGTACTCATGGGATTCACCAATATACATAATGCCATAATTGGTTTGATTGCATGAAATCTTGTAAATAGCATCAGGGTTTGATCAAGAGAATGTTTATCCTTAGAGTTATTGATTACTAGGTCTAGTTTAAGTGATATTAGAAGGCTGATTCTATATGATTGGGAGCAAATTTTATTTATACCTTGAGACATGTTGGGATATAAGAAAGGGATATGTCCACTTTAGTGTCAGTTGGCATGGATCCAGATTTAATTTTGATATAAAATTTGTTGATGATGTTGGCAAGTGCCCTGTCTTTATATCCAGCATAGTATAAATCATTAATCTATTTTTTAAAGTTAGATATGTGGTCAGATTCTAGCTTGTGCAGATTTAAATTTCTGTGTAGAAAAGTTTTTTATATTGGCAAATTTGTATGAATTAGGATTTATAGAATCAGGGTAAGAGTGCACATCCTGATTCTATAACACCTAAGTCACACAAATATAAGTCAGAACAGATTTCTACACAGAAATTTTAACCTATGCAAACTAGAATGGGATAGCAAATTTAATATAAAAAATATATTAATGTTCGATGTGATGCTGGATGTAAATATAAAACCCTGGACAATAGCCTTAACAAATTTTACATCAAAATTAGATATAGAACCAGGTGAACCAACACTAACCACTGCATATCCCTGCTGTATATCTCCAATATTTCTCAAAGTATAAATGAAATTTGCTCACAATGATGCAGACTCAGCTTTTGAACCTGATGCATTCTTGAGCTGTTAATCAACAATTTAATGGATACAATTCTTTCTTAATAAACTCCCCATATGGTCTACAAGTTTTTATGCAATCAAATCAACTGCAAAACTATGTATTTTGGTGAATCTTATGCTAACTTTTATGACAAGATATTCACAACACCAATATCTGTCCAAAAAGCCAAAAACAATCCAGCAAACAAACCCATATTGTTTGAGACTGAACACTAACATAGCCTGACTTTTGAACCTATCACAGCTACTATTGTATGTATAGAAAAAAACAATGAAAAATACAAAATAAAAATGGTTTGGTATATAACCACCAATGTCAATGCTATAAATAGAAAACAATCCTTCTTTTCACTTTTTAAAAAGTAGGGCATTTAAGTATATTTTCATATAATTTAGGTAACACATATATTATATCCTTCATCTACAGTTCATTTTATCATTGCTATGATTATGAAAACACAAAAATATTGAAAGCATGCTAAACATTCTATGGTAATTCTTGTTCACTGTTAAGCTTTTCTTACTTGGGGCCACCAAGCACTTAATTGCCAACAAAAATAATGTTGTTGTTAATAATAATAATAATAATAATAATAATAATAATAATAATAATAATAATAATAATAATAATAATAATAATAATAATAATAATAATAATAATAATAATAATAATAATAATAATAATAATAATAATAATAATAATAATAATAATAATAATAATAATAATAATAATAATAATAATAATAATAATAATAATAATAATAATAATAATAATAATAATAATAATAATAATAATAATAATAATAATAATAATAATAATAATAATAATAATAATAATAATAATAATAATAATAATAATAATAATAATAATAATAATAATAATAATAATAATAATAATAGAGGAGTCACCAGAGGTCACCTCTAGCTTACCACTCGTTCAGATTGTGCTCTTCAATTTATTAGAATATCATAAAATATACTTATTACAGGTAAGAATTTTATATCTCTAATAACTATAAGATAGACAACTAATAGATTAATCAAAAAAAAAAGAAGAGAAATACAAAAAGACAACTCAGATTGATTGCATAATGGACTTAGATGTCCAACATCCAGCCATGATGTCTGCCAGTTCAGAAACATTTAAAAGTTCCTATGCACAAGTTGCAAAATCACCATCAATGGTTATAAAAAACGTGAAAATAATCCGTGATTGGTTTTCTCAAAGAAAACACAGCTAACACCTAGATTTCACTGTTCTACAGCAGGAGATCTGATGAACCTAAATCTTACCCCTAAAACTACTGAAACCTACATTAACGCTATAAAAGAGCCTTGGTCTAATGATAGCCTTAAAAAAATCTCTGAAGTTTTTAATCAAACCCTCCCTAGGGATCTCTTCAATTCATTTAAACGTTTTTTTCACTGAACACTCTGTTGTCATAGCAATTACGGATACAAACTATTCACTTTATAGGTTCCCTAAGGAGTTTCTATTCGAAGACATTAATAATAAAAAACTATGGAATTTGACAGTTTATGTGGCAGATCATCCGAATCTGCATTATTTGGTTATTGAATTTTGTAAACAAAGAAGACAAATAATTGTTCCGACAAGAAATGAAAACTTTGGGGCAATATGCATTAGTTATAGTCAATCCCAAGAGAGAAAACTTTATTATGGGTTTAATTAAAAAAACTTACTTAGGTTATTCAGAGACAGATTTCACTAAACTTATGAAACCGTTCAGGGAGGTGATTGATTTTTAACCTTTAAAAGTTAAATATACACCCATCCCAATATTTACTAACAATTATACTCTAAAGTAAAATTGGGAGAGAACATAAATCCCGATAATATTCCAACACAAATCGGAGATGAAGAAGTGACATTATTTCTTGTTATAAATTGTCTAAAACCACATTGCTTTCATTGTAAAGAACGTGGTCACCTTCTGAGCAACTGTCTGGCTTTATATTGTAATAATTGTAATATGAGTGCATCCCCCTTACATCAATGCCCCCAAAAAGATATCAATAGTTATCAAGAAGTGACTGCAGATGAAGATGTGCCATCGACAGATCATAATATTGAGGGAAAAATGATATTGACATCACCAATAGTGGAAAGATGATTCTGCATACTACAGGGCTCAATAGCATTGAAGTTTCCTTCTCTCCTAACCCGGAAATCTCACCCCCTCTTAATAAAACATCCCTCGAAATAATGGAATCACTCGCGGTTTTGTCATCCCAACCGGTTCCAGAAACTTCTCCAATTACTAGAAAACAGAGTCCGCTGGCTAAAAAAAACTAATAATAATCCGAAGAAATTCAAGACTCTTGAATATGAAAGTAGTGATAATGATTCCTCTCCTCCAATCTCTAGAAAAAAAGCCAACATCACGCAAAGTTACAACACCTCTAATTGCCACAAATTCTATGGAAAATAGTCCGATGGAAGAAAAAACTGATAATATTACAAACATAAATAAAGTTTCATTTGAAAACACTGTCACAGACAGGAAAATGAGATCCAGTGATATTTCTCTCAAATCTACAGACAATTATTGAACAATGCATATTTATTGAGTCATTAAAATATACTATAGATACCTTTATTAAAATATTTAAATTTATCTTAGATTAAAACTTTCCTTTTCTAGGCTTAGATTCTGATATATACGTGCACACCCATACAAATAATGGATATTAAAATAGGAGTTTTTTATGTTAGAGGGTTAAACTATCCACAAAAAATTGATCTCCTTGCTAAATGGTATGACATTGTTAAACCGCAGATAATGACATTATCAAAACAAAAATCTACAGTGGCTCACTAATCAACCCTACAGATAAGCTAAATTCCAAGGGCTATACAGCCTTCTCAAACACATCTGACACTCTATCAGGGGTACAGGCATTATTATTGATAAAGCCTGTCCATTTAGTTCTTTCAAAATTCTACATATTGATGCGCACTTTCTAATAATTACATTTACGCATAAAGCCATCACCTTAAACATAGCAATTGTTTATACCCCTCCAGGTCTCATTATTATAAACAGAATTATACAAACACTTAACTCCCGGTTCACAAGTGCTATGTATCTGATGATTATTTTGGGAGATTTCAACATGACATACCAGACCTTTACTGGAAAATGGTTACATCAGCTGTCCTTTCCAATAATGAGTGTTGGAGGCTTTCTGCCAGAGAAGGCCTTGTCAATTAACAATGATAGTCATTCATCACTTATAGATCTGGTTTTCTATTCACCATCATTACACAACATGATATGCATTCAATTGAAGAATTCCCCCTGCTCTGATCATGCAGCTGTTTTAGTGTCACTTGAAATTAATTTTAATAATAGCACAACAATTATTACAGGAAGAATCATCAGAGTTCTACTACCATTACGCACACCAAAATATCTTTTTTCAGAAGTATACATATAACTTCACAAGTTGAAGAATATTACAATGGATCCAGTCCAAGCATGGTATGCTTTTACTAATCTGCTTTCATTTAACATTGATCATCTTACCAGAACAACAACACCACCTACAAATCTACTAAAGTTTATGTATGATACCTATAAAAAATATTGGCACTTCCCAATCAAATCTTGATCGTCCCTGTCTGATAGCTCTAAAGAAAACATATCAAGAGTTAACAAACCAGCTTAAAGAATATATCTCCATTAAAAAGAAAAGGTTAGAATTAAATAATCCACACATGTATACTAGAAACTTCATTAGATGGGTGCATAGGCCACTCCTCCCAGGTGCAAGTCCCAATGGCTATTAAAGTTCAAACCAAAGTTGTCTACGGAGATTTTATGTTGGAGTGGCTTTACATATTGTATAGAGAAAAATTCCAGAGGGTCTACTCACCAAGTATAATGGCCTTTCACAAGCTAGATCAGAAAATGAATTTAATATTTCTTTAAAAGATTTCATTCAAAAAATAGAAGCGATGCCAGACTCATGTCATCCTGGCATAGATGGAATTCCCAAGTTTGTATACAATCATATTGATAAAATCACAGCACAATATATGCTTAACCTACTCTCCTACCTCACTAGAGACATCTATAAAATACAGGGATTAAATCAAGTTTTGCTTGTGCCATTCATGAAAAAGAAACAATTAATTTCAAACACTACTAACCTTCATCCAATTTCAATGTGCTCCCTTGGCATAAAGATAATAGATTCAGTGATAAAAGATAAAATAGAGCCACTCATTTTATCAAAATCTATCAAAAATGCAATTTTCCAAAAAAGAATCATCAACAGGGAAGGCAGCCTTTCTATTCAAGTCAACCATAGAAACCGCTAGAGATATGAAAAAATACAGTCCAATTGTTATTCAACTAGATATTGAAACCACTTTTGACATGATTTCCATCAGTACTCTTCTTAAAACTTTGCAATTACACTCAGTATCCAATGCCTATCTAAACTTGCTTGCTAACTTACTTTTAAACTGTGAGATTTATGTTTCCCTAAATGGAAAAACTGCACCTCCAATAGTGCTATATCAGTCCATTCCTCAGGGCTCACCCCAAGATACTTAACAAATTTACAAAAGATTATAAACTAATATTTAATATGGAGAAATTGTGTGCATGGTAGATCTTCACAGATAATAGCATTACTAAAGTATTGAAAGGTAGACCAAATGCATTTCTTGGGTTCACCTTCTATTTACGTCATTTACCTATGAGATCGCTCATACAGAAAAATTTAATAGAGAAAGTAGAAAAGACTGTTGATTCACTCTCCAAATCCTACCTCTCTATATATACAGAAATGGCTTTGCTTAACATGCTAGTGATTACAAAAATCTCTTATTTTACTCCAACAATCATTTATACCAAGGCATTTACAAATAAGATAGACTCCTTATGCAGGAAATTATTCTGGGGAAAAAAGATTATCTAAATATAAGTCAAACGTCTTAAAAAACCCCTTTCACAAAATGGCATTGGCCTTCACTCAATACATGTCTTCAGAATACAAAAAAACATTGAACATAATATCTACATGTGCACAAAAATTCCCATATTTAGAAATATCTGCCAAGATTACCTCTACAGATAGACCACCTCCTCTCTAAGAATATCTGAACACACTACTTGCACCATTACTAACAATCCACACTCTTAACTTCAAACCACCACAAGCCAAATATAAATATTGGGAAGTTTATCAACTTCTACATCCAAATCAAGATGATGTACAAACTCCACTTTATATTACTAATAAACAATTATGTCACAAATTCAAACTATGGTCACTTGAACCAAAATATTTTGACTTTCTCCTAAAGATAAATCTGGATTGGCTACCTACACAACATTTTTTTGAAATATCAAAGAAACTATAAAGATATAGATGATGTATATAATCTTTGCCATAGGGCCTCCTAGACACAAAACCACCTTTTTTTCTCATGTCTAAGTCTAGAAAACATTTGTGAAATTATTAGTACTTCACTTAAGGATAAAAAAATCAATATGAAAACCCTTTTTGACTCTTTTAAAAGGGGTATCTTTGCTGAAATAAGAATCTGTACATTTATGCTCTATGTCTTATGGTGTACAAGGTGTAATTTCATATAAAATTATAACCCCAGAAGACCTCCAAACATGTTCAGAAGTAAACTGCAAACCATACGTGAAAGAGACATGAAGATTACAGATATTACTAAGTACATTGACCCTGAAATATACAAGAACTTAAAAACACTAACAGAAAAACCATATCTAACATGAACCCTTGTGCCAGGTCTGAAGTCAACTGTCCCAAATTAGATGCATTTCTGCTTTAGTTTAATTGAAGTATATCTAATTGTATATAATCGTATGATTGAATGATCATCATTGACTTTGTTGAACTGGTTTTTTTCTTAAATACTTCTAGTTTGATAATGCATACAATCACTGATCAAATCATTGTACATATGTAGTTTTGTGAACCAATTTATATATAAGAACTATGTTGTCAAATGTAACTTGTATAACCTTTTAGAATACTAATAAAGCTTATCCTTTGAAACATAATAATAATAATACTATTGAGCTGATATTTTAAGTCAGCTCATATATATATAAGCTCACATATTTATAATTTTGTCATAGATATTTTCCGAAGTTAAATAGTTGTAAAATAAAAATTAACAAATGATTTTAATTTAATGGGAAGGGTAAAATCTTAAACTTTTATTTTTGCTATAGATTTGAGCAAAAAATTTTTTTTAAAAAAAAAAAAGAAAAAAGATAAAATATAATTTATCGTCAAAAATGTTAAAAGTGTTTAATTAAAAGGGAGAAAACTCGAGAGATAAAAGGGTGGGGGAAAGAAAACAAAATTAGATTGTTGGTAGTAATTAGACTCTATTGTTGAAACTTTCACAAACTAAAGGTATTTGGTTAATAATTGCTGTTACGCTAATTAAAAAGAAAAAAAAAGATAAGAAAAAGAGAAATAAAATCGTTTTTAGAGTAAGTCAGTTGACTTGAGAGACCAGCAAGGGACAATAAAAAAAAAAAAAGCTGTGCTCCAAATCAAAAATTATTATAGAAATTTATTTTGCGGACTCTTTTCAAATGCATAGTGGCTAAAGCTATCAAAACCTTCCCCTTTGGGGAATTGGCCACCACTCCATCTGAATGAAGCTACTGAAAGAGTCAAGGAATGGAAAGAAATGTATATTGCTAGCCTGACAACCAAGGGAACACTCATGGACACACCAGAATTCTCATATACAAGGACAAAGGCACGACGAATGGAATGTGAATCTATGAAAGTCAGACCACTTCGCTCTGATCGATCAGGGTAATTATAAACTTTTGAATTAATGGGAACTTGAGTTAAAGCGTAATAGAACTTTATTTATGATTTATCTTTCGTTTGTTATATTTGTTACGAATGTTTCAACAATAGAGGTGGGGAAATAAATTTATTTAATATTTTAAACTATTTATGTTAATTCTCGTTAAATATTTTTATGCAATATTGGTATGACTATATTAAATTATTTAATATCTGTTAGATCTAGAGGGTAACAACAGGGTGGGGTATAAAAGTGTGCTGCCAAGCAACAGAGAACCTTGGGGCGTTACTTGCTTGTTAGCACAAAATAAGGGAAGTGTTGAAAGTATAAGAAAACAAAAGACACATACGTTCATTTTAAGTTTTTGCAAGTTATTTATTTACCAAATAAAGTGGGGTTTAAAAATAAACTTCAGGAAAGATTATATACTATAAGTCGCCTTTGTATACATGCCTGCTAGAATCTGCAGTGTTAGTGTCGGCGTGAGTAAATCCATGGTAGATATTTGGGAAGAATACTTAGAAAGTTAACAGTTTGAAAATCAGAAATTGTAAGTCAGTTCTCTCTGGATCGGGCAGAAATATAAGGTTATTAATAATAATAATAATAATAATAATAATAATAATAAAGGAAAGTTTTTTTTGTATCCAATGTATATTTGAATTCTTTAATTGTTTATGATAATTAGTTAGTGTCCTTAAGTGAAAACCCCTGTCAGATTATAAACAAAATTTGTAATCGGTGAATTGCCGTTCGAAAATAAATAAGACCAGGTTTACGTAAAGCTTCGTGGCCAGGTTCCAAGAGAGAAATCCTTGGTGGTGCCCTTGGCAGCAATTCTAATAATTAAGATTCAGTTATTAGGGGAAGGAAAAGAGTTGTAGTGTCACAGAGGAGGTAAGAGGAGGAAAGTTAGAAAATGGCATCCAACATGTCGGGCTCGTTAACAAGAGAAATGCCCAGAGACCAGAGTTTAAAAAAAAATTTTTTTTTGAGTAAGGGGGTGGATTTCAGATGGGATTATGGGGTCAGTACTCCATCGGGGGAGAGTTAGTACTACAGGAAGTAATTGAAAATATGCTTGAGTAAAAATGCAAGATGGAATGGAGATAATAATTTTCGAAGAGAAAAATGAGGGAACATTATTCGAACACATAGAAAGTCTAGAAGAGTGTTTCAATATATACAAAGTAGGAGAGAAGGTAAAAATAATCATAGCAAGTAACTATCTGGAAGGCACAGCAAGAGAATGGTGGAGAACTATATATGAGAAGCCCAATAGTTTTAAACAGTACACTATAGCTCTGATACGAAGATTTTGGAACGTAGAAAGGCAAGAAAGATTACAAAGGGATGTAGAAACGGAAAAATATTCAAAAGAAAAGGGGATGGGTATAGACAATTTTTCTTGAAACAAATGGCAAAGTTAAGAAGAGTAATTGAATATCCAATTCCAGAATGCCAGATTATGAATATAATAAGCAGAAATATGCCAAGAAATATACAGAATAGATTAACGACGTGCATATACAAAGAGTTAGAGGAAGTCTTGAAAGCACTAAGAGATGAGGAAAACATGCAGCAACAAGATGAGGGAGAAGAAACGCATCCCAAATTATTAAACGTTATTATAGAAGAAGAAGAAAGAATTCAGACAATGGCGGAGCAAACGTGCCCTGTGATTGCAGTAATATTACAGGGGATTGAAGTACAAGCACTGTTGGACTCAGGAAGCCAGGTCTCCATAATCTCGAACAAAATGCTCAATCAAATCAGGAGTCAGAAGGGATCACTGCATACGTTACCATTAAAGAAATCGGAAATAACTATGGCAAATGGAAAAAAAGTCAAACTCGACCCCATGCAAGTATACGAAAAAATACAAGTGGGAAAAAAATATAATACAACATACGCTATTATCTATGTCAGGTTTAATAGAAGATATGATACTGGGGTCTGACTTTATGTATCAAATGGGGACAAAAATCAATTTTAATAAAAAGGTAGTAATAATAAAAAATGAAAAAGTACCCTTTAGTGATCGTAGTAAACTAAGTAATAGGATAGAATGTGTGAGACTAGATGATATTGATATGGAGATAGACAATAAAGTAAGCAAGTTAGAAAAGAATAATAGTGAATGGAAAGACCGACTTAGAGAGATATTGCAGTGGCACAAACAAGTGTTTGCTACGAATCCTGGGATTATAAAGGGTTATATGCATCGTATCAAAGTAAAAACAGAGACTCACTTCCAGGGCAGGTCATACCCCATTCCAGTTAAATATAAAAGTGAAGTAGACAAACAAATACAACAGATGGAAAAATGGGGTATCATAAAAAAACAGCAATCCCCATATATTAATCCTCTGGTGATCGTAAAAAAAAAAGACGGTTCAATGAGAGTGTGTTTAGACGCATGTCAGTTAAATGCCATTACGATACTTGATAGAGATGTGTCACCGTGTATCACAGACTTACTATTGGAATTTTGAAAGAAGAAATATTTTTCATCTTTCGATCTAACATCGAGTTATTGGCAGATGCCACTACATGTAGAAGACCAAAAATACACCGCATTTAGATATGAGGGATATACATATGTGTTTCAGCAAGTGCCATTTGGATTGGTTAACAGTGGATCGGGGTTGCTTCGATGTTTGGATCAGGTGTTATCCGATAGGATAAAACAACTTATTGTATATTATATGGATGATGTTGTCATAGCATCACGGTCATCTCAAGAACATTTGGAAAGTTTAAATATATTTTTTCAAGAATGTCAGCAGAAAAATATGACAATAAATCTAAAAAAAAGTAATATATTGCAAAAAGAAATTTTGTTTTTAGGGCATCTCGTTTGTGCTCATGGAGTGAGACCTCATCCCAATAAGATTGACGCTATAAGTCATTTTCCTCAACCTAAGAATAGAAAACAAATTAGGTCATTCTTAGGTATATGTGGTTTTTATCAGAGGTTTTACGAGAAATTTTCTGTAGACACGGAAGCACTTTTACAACTGCTTAGAAAAGAAAGCAGGTGGGAGTGGACTAAAAAACAAAGCGAGGCATTCAACAAAATTAAAGAAAATTTTGAAAAAAACGTCACACTCGCGTACCCGGATTTTAATAAACCTTTTATGCTCCAGACCGATAGCAGTAAAGTGGGGTTGGGGGCTGTATTATTTCAAGAGAATAAAGAAAAAAGACCGCAAGTCTTGTATTTTTTAAGTAGAAATTTAAACTCTGCAGAAAGAAATTATATGACTACGAAAAGAGAAGCACTGGCCATCATATGGGCGTTAAATAAACTTAAACATTTACTATTAGGATCCGAGATTATTATTATTATGGATCACAAGAGTCTAGAGTTTATAAATAAATGCTACTTAACAAATGATAGGCTTATAAGGTGGGCGTTATATTTACAAAGTTTAATTACTGAGTGGTTCATTGCTCAGGGAAGGAAAATATCGTGCCGGACATATTGAGTCGGAATCCGGTACCAGACACAGATTAAAACTTAACATTAGAGGGAGCACATTTATCTCCACTTATAATAGATGCAGATAAGTCAATGGAAAGGGACATTGAAGAGGATAAAAATTTTTCAGTCATCCGATCTCACATGCAAAAAGATAATACAGTGTTACAATGATACCGACCTACGCAAGCAAACCCACGCAAAAAAATAGTAATAAAATAAATCGGTATAAAATGATAAACGGAACATTGATGTTTCAGGTCAAAGAAAGAACTGATTACTGGAGAAAAGTCATACCCAAAAGCTTAAGAATGCGCTTAATAAATTATGTACATAGGACATATGGACACTATGGCGCACTTAAAGTGAATAAAATTTTGCAGAGGTGGTATTATTGGCCAAATATGTATAGGTCGATTATTAATACACTTCAGATGTGTCATGTATGCAGACAAAATAAACCGGCGAATAAAAATTATGCGGGAATATTGACCCCTATTATAGCCCAAAACCGAAATGAATTGTTGGCCATCGATTTTTAAGGCCCATTACCTTCGTTTCGTCGATATAAATATATCTTGGTGATGTTCGACGTGTTTTCGAAGCTGGTACAAGCCTACCCATTGCACAAAGCTGATATAAAAAATTTTATTGCTGTGTTAAAGAAGAAACAATTCGTTCAGGTGGGAAGGCCGCGTGCAATTTTGAGTGACCATGGGACGCCATTTATATCGAAGGAATGGAAAAGTTGGATACAACAGGAAAACATACACCATATCCTAACTTCTATAAGAAATCCCCAATCTAACCCATGTGAAAGAGTTATGAAGAAATTGGGAAACTTATTTCATGCACATTTGAAGGAAAATCATAAACATTGGGTGAAAGTACTTCCTCAAATAGTGAAAATTATTAATTGCACTAACCATGAGTCTACGGGGTTTGCTCCTGAATGATTACATTACGGCCATCTTGAACCTTCCCTTCTCAAGTGTCGCTTGCCCACTGAGAATGAAACAGTAGACATAGCGAAGGATCGGAGTTGCGCCAGAGAGCGATTAAAGAAAAAAGCTGAACAGAGAAAGAAAAGAGGGAATAATAGTCCAATACATTTTAAGATAGGAGATTGCGTTTATGTCAAAACTCAGCCTGTGAGTAAAATGAGCGAGAAGCAATATAAGAAATTTTTCCCTTTATTTGAAGGTCCGTACAAAATCATTCAAAAATGTGGTTTTAATGCATTCATGATTGTAGGAAAGAAAGGTAAGAAGGGAGCGTATAATGCAAGATCTTTAAAACCTTGTAAGGGAGAAGGGGACAGGTCACCTCGGGGCAATTAAAGTTTTTTTTTATTGTTTTTTTTATATGACAAATGGGGCAATGAGCTGATATTTTAAGTCAGCTCATATATATATAAGCTCACATATTTATAATTTCGTCATAGATATTTTCCGAAGTTAAATAGTTGTAAAATAAAAATTAACAAATGATTTTAATTTAATGGGAAGGGTAAAATCTTAAACTTTTATTTTTGCTATAGATTTCAGCAAAAAAATTTTTAAAAAAAAAAAAAAAAAGAAAAAAGATAAAATATAATTTATTGTCAAAAATGTTAAAAGTGTTTAATTAAAAGGGAGAAAACTCGAGAGATAAAAGGGTGGGGGAAAAAAAACAAAATTAGATTGTTGGTAGTAATTAGACTCTATTGTTGAAAATTTCACAAACTAAAGGTATTTGGTTAATAATTGCTGTTACACTAATTAAAAAGAAAAGAAAAGATAAAAAAAGAGAGATTAAATCGTTTTTAGAGTAAGTCAGTTGACTTGAGAGACCAGCAAGGAACAATAAAGAAAAAAAAAGAGAGAAGCTGTGCTCTGAATCAAAAATTATTATAGAAATTTATTTTGCAGACTCTTTTCAAATGCATAGCAGCTAAAGCTATTAAAACCTTCCCCTTTGGGGAATTGGCTGCCACTCCATCTGAATGAAGCTACCGAAAGAGTCAAGAAATGGAAAGAAATGTATATTGCTAGCCGGACATCCAAAGGAACACCCATGGACACACCAGAATTCTCATATACAAGGACAAAGGCACGACGAATGGAATGTGAATCTATGAAAGTCAGGCCACTTCGCTCTGATAGATTAGGGTAATTATAAACTTTTCAATTAATGGGAACTTGAGTTAAAGTGTAATAGAACTTTATTTTTGATTTATCTTTCGTTTGTTATATTTGTTACGAATGTTTCAACAACAGAGGTGGGAAATAAATTTATTTAATATTGTAAACTATTTATGTTAATTCTCGTTAAATATTTTTATGCAATATTGGTATGACTGTATATTAAATTATTTTATATCTGTTCGATCTAGAGGGTAACAACAGGGTGGGGTATAAAAGTGTGCTGCCAAGCAACAGAGAACCTTGGGGCATTACTTGCTTGTTAGCAGAAAATAAAAGAAGTGTTGAAAGTATAAGAAAACGAAAGACACTTATACGTTCATTTTAAGTTTTTGCAAGTTATTTATTTACCAAATAAAGTGGGGTTTAAAAATAAACTTCAGGAAAGATTATATACTATAAGTTGCCTTTGTATACACGCCTGCTAGAATCCGCAGTGTTAGTGTCGGCGTGAGTAAATCCATGGTAGATATTTGGGAAGAATACTTAGAAAGTTAACAGTTTGAAAATCAGAAATTGTAAGTCAGTTCTCTCTGGATCGGGCAGAAATATAAGGTTATTAATAATAATAATAATAATAAAGGAAAGTTTTTTTTGTATCCAATGTATATTTGAATTCTTTAATTATTTATGATAATTAGTTAGTGTCCTTAAGTGAAAACCCCTGTCAGATTATAAACAAAATTTGTAATTGGTGAATCGCCGTTCGAAAATAAATAAGACCAGGTTTACGTAAAGCTTCATGGCCAGGTTCCAAGAGAGAAATCCTTGGTGGTGCCCTCGGCGGCGATTCTAATAATTAAGATTCAGTTATTAGGGGAAGGAAAAGAGTTGTAGTGTCACATTATTAATACTAATAATAATAATAATAATAATAATAATAATAATAATAATAATAATAATAATAATAATAATAATAATAATAATAATAATAATAATAATAATAATAATAATAATAATAATAATAATAATAATAATAATAATAATAATAATAACAACAATAACAACAATAGAAGATTACTTCACGTTATATATAAATAAACACAAAAATTTACCAATGAAGTTAAAAAAGAGAAGTTGTACATAAAAAATAATAATGAGCTAAACGTTTTCGAGGATCCATGCCTCATAATCATAGCTTTCTTAAAAATACATAATAAAATATATACAAAGATATTTAAATTAGCACGTTTTACATGGACCATTTCTTTGATATATCAAAGCATGTGTCTTTTCTATTTATAGCATTAATATTTCCATTAATATAGAATGCTTCTTTTATTTTTTTCTTAAGATCATTTGATTCAGTGCATATAATTACAGGATTGGCAGGAGTAAAATTGTGTCCAGATTTCATGGAATGCTCCAAAAATACAGAAGATATATTGTTGTTCTTCTGAGCTCTCTTGTAAGTGTACACATGTTGAGCAAGCCTAGTATTAATAGTAGTTTTAGTTTCACCATAATATACAGCAAGACATTTTTCTTGAGGACATGAAATGGAATATACTACATGTGGGGTGAATGAACGATCAATATGATCTTTTGAGTTGTTGATCAATCTGATAGAAGTAAGAGGAGTTCTAAATCCTATTTTAAACATATTGAATAATGCTTTAGTTAGTTTGTTAGATATTTTGGAAATGTAAGGAATGGCGATTCTAAGAAGTTGAATATGTGGTACAATATTATTTATTTTATTATAGAATTTAGTAATATTATTTTTAATAAATTTAAATTTAAAACCTGCTGTGATTAAATCTTTAATAAAACTATTCAGATTTTTTTTTGTCTGCTTCATATTTTCAAAGATGCAAATTTCTAAATAAGAAAGAATTTAAACCAGCAAATTTGTGTGATGCAGGTGAGTTAGATTTAGGGTGGATACAGCTTGTAATTTCAAAAGGCTTAATTATCATCTTGTAATCTATACTGTTATTATTTCTTGATAATGAATGGTCAAGATATTTGATTTTTTTGTTGTTATTTTCATATACAATGAAAAATTAGATAAACGTTGAAGTTCTTCTCATATATGTAAAATATTATCCATAGAGGAAATAATAAATATATCTTCCCCATACCGAATATATGTAAAATCAAGAGTGGAATTGTTATATTTCGGTATTATAAAGCTCTCAAATTTATTTAAGTAGACATTAGATAAAATGCCACTAACAGGATAATCCCATTGGTCATCCATTTTTCATAGTATACCACTTGTTTTCAAAAAGTGTAAAAAATGTGCAAATCAAGCCAAGAAAGAAAAGCAACAATAAATTTAACTCTATCAATAGGGCAATGTGTTCTCAAAAGATTTTCATGTACTATTTGAATGGATAATTTTCTATTAGTGGATCCATACAATTCTTTCACATCCATAGTTGCCATAATAGATGTATTTATAAGTTGAATGTTTTTAATTTTAGAAATAAATTGAAAAGAAGAATTGATAGTATATAAGCCAAAATCAATATATTCTATAAGTAATTGATTTACCAATTTGGCTGCTTCAAAATAATGCACTCCACCAAAATCCATCATCAATCTTAATGGTTCACCTGGCTTGTGTAATTTAGAATTGACAAACATTCAGCGAGGTCTAGTGGAAAAAGGATAAATCTTATAATATTCAGATTTAGTAATACCTTTGTTTTTAAATTTTCGAAGCACATTATTGATAAATTTATCTCTATCTATTTTAATATTAAAGTTGTCGACTTGTATTAGATTTAATATCTTTATTTGATCATACATTTTATTTTTATAATCTATATTATTTAGCAAAACAAACGGTTGCCTTTATCTTCCCTAAGGCAAGTAATATTGTGAGATATAAAATATTGTTTAGTCTTTAAAAAATCTTTATCCCATACTTTACTTTCTGTATTAGACAAGTTTTTATTAAATAATTTAGATAAATCTGATATAATAGCATCTCTTTGTGAATTGTTAATGAGGCTGACTTCAATGTCTTCAATTAATTCAAGTTTAGGAGATCCCCAACTACCACCTACAAATTTAGGTCCCAAAGATAAAAAAAAATTAATTTCATATGGTGGTGTAAACGATGTTTTATTAACAAAAGAGTTTTTATTATTTATATAAAGATTTCTATTTTTCTTAAAAGCCAAAAAATTTATTTTATGTTCAAATTTTAATATATGAAATCTTTCAGTTTTACAAAGTTTATCTTGAATCCATTGAGGAATCGCACAATATGCAGTCATTCTATTCCATCTCATTGTTTGTTTTTTAAAAATAATTTTACATTGATTTATGATATATAAAAGAAGCTGTTTCTGAAGTAGGTACTTCATTTTAAAATTATTATAAATTGTTCAATTAATTTTAATAATACAACAATTAGATATAATATTATAATCTTTGCATTTATAAAAGAACGAGAGCCTTGCTCAAAAATGTTCATAGAAATTCCACAATTTAAGATCTGCTTTTCTTGACCTCTATTCATAATGTAATAAAATAGATTACTTCACGTTATATATAAATAAACACAAAAAATTAAAAATGAAGTTAAAAAAGAGAAGTTATAAATAAATATAATAATAAGCTAAACGTTTTCGAGGCTCCATGCCTCATAATCATAGATTTCTTAAAAATATGTAATAAAATATATACAAAGATATTTAAATTAGCATATGTTACGTGGACCATTTCTTCGATATATCAAAGCAAGTGTCTTTTCTATTTATAACATTAATATTTCCATTAATATAGAATGCTTCTTTTACTTTCCTCTTATGATCATTTGATTCAGTGCATATAATTACAGGATTGGCAGGTGTAAAATTGTGTCTAGATTTCATGGAATGCTCTAAAATACAAAAGATATATTGTATTACTATATCTGAATATTATAAGGTTTATTCTTCCACTAGACCTCCCCCAATGTTTGCCAATTCTAAATTACACAAGCCAGGTGAACCATTGAGATTGATGATGGATTTTGGTGGAGTGCCTTATTTTGAAGCAGCCAAATTGGTAAATCAATTACTTATAGAATATATTAATTTTGGCTTATATACTATCAATTCTTCTTTTCAATTTATTTCTAAAATTAAAAAGATTCAACTTATAAATATATCTACTATGGCTACTATTGATGTGAAAGACTTATATGGATCCATTAATAGAAAATTATCCATTCAAATAATACATGAAAATCTTTTGAGAACACATTGCCCTATTGATAGAGTTAAATTTATTGTTGTTTTTCTTTCTTGCCTTGATTTGCACATTTTTACACTCTTTGAAAACAAGTGGTATACTATGAAAGATGGATGGCCAATGGGCTTACCTGTTAGTGGCATTTTATCTAATGTCTACTTAAATAAATTTGAGAGCTCTATAATATTGAAATATTACAATTCCACTCTTGATTTTACATATATTCGGTATATGGATGATATATTTATTATTTCCTCTATGGATAATATTTTACATATACGAGAAGAACTTCAAAGTGTATCTAATTTATCACTTAGCATTGAATATGAAAATAACAACAAAGAAATAAAATATCTTGACCTTTCATTATCACAAAATAATAACAGTATAGATTACAAGATGATAATTAAGCCATTTGAAATTAGAAGCTGTAGTCACCCAAAATCTAACTCACTTGCTTCTCACAAATTTGCTGGTTTAAATTCTTTCTTATTTAGAAATTTGCATCTTTTTAAATATGAAGCAGACAGAAAAGAAAATCTGAATTGTTTTATTAAAGGTTTAATCATAGCAGGTTTTAAATTTAAATCTATTAAAATAATATTACTAAATTCCATAATAAAATAAATAATATTGTACCACGTATTCAACTTCCTAGAATCACCATTTTTTACATTTCCAAAATATCTAACAAACTAACTAAAGCATTATTCAATAAGTTTAAAATAGGATTTAGAACTCCTCCTAATTCTAACAGATTGATTAACAACTTAAAAGATCATATTGATCGTTTGTTCACCCCACATGCAGTATATTCCATTCCATGTCCTCAAGAAAAATGTCTTGCTGTATATTATGGTGAAACTAAAGCTACTATTAATACTAGGCTTGCTCAACATGTATACACTTACAAGAGAGATCAGAAAAACAACAATATATCTTCTGTATTTTTGGAGCATTCCATGAAATCTGGACACAATTTTACTCCTGCCAATCCTGTAATTATATACACTGAATCAAATGATCATAAGAGGAAAATAAAAAAAGCATTCTATATTAATGGAAATATTAATGCTATAAATAGAAAAGACACTTGCTTTGATATATCAAAGAACTGGTCCATGTAATATGTGCTAATTTAAATATCTTTGTATATATTTTATTATGTATTTTTAAGAAAGCTATGATTATGAGACATGGATCCTTGAAAACGTTTAGCTTATTATTATATTTATTTATAATTTCTCTTTTTTAACTTCATTTTTAAGTTTTTGTGTTTATTAATAATAATAATACTAATTAACAAAGTATTTTATAGATTTTATTTTATGCAATTCAGTATAAGAGTGACTTTTTAAATGTAAATATTAATTTAAATCGAATTGATTTTGTTTTTTCTTGCCTGCAAATTTTTATTAAAATATTAACATTATGTTAACTATTAGAAATGGAGAAATTTGTGATAATGAAACAAATGTCATACAGATTAACTTCTTATAATAAATGAAAGATTTAATAAGAATATCTATTTTTAAAAAATAATCATATTTATGTAAAGATTTTTAAGTGCACATAGTTATTGCAATATATATATATATATGTGTGTGTGTGTTTTTTATATATTTAACCCGTACAAATCTTCGTTTTAACAGATAGATATATATATACAATAATTAATACAGTAAAAAATATTTTAAAAACAAATATATGCTATAATTTAATAGAAGTACTTTCAACTATCTAAGTAGTCTTTGTAATCTAAATTCAAACTCTATTACAAAAAAACTGTTACAAATGTATACAAAAACAATTTCCTCATACATCAATTTTCCCACAATTCATTAATGTTTATATTAGATGCCTGTCTATTTATTAAATGTTGCTTTCCATTTTCTATTAATGTAGCTTTTTTAATTTTATGTTTATTATTATTTCTTTCAACATACAAAATCTTAACTTTATTAAAAATCAAAATCAAAACCATAATTACATGTTACATTATGATAAAAAAATCCTGAAGGTGATACATCATCATTTCTAACATTCTCTTGTCTTGATTTTTGCATTTGTTTATATAACAACCAATGCTCTTTTGATCTTTTCTCCAATGTACAGCGAGATTCATCTATATTTGCCTTTTCACAAACACACAGCTATTTATATATTGCACAACTTTTATTTAAAATACTACATCTATTTTTTGAATTATTTATTAATTTATTTAAATTAGGAGTATATAAAAATATATGTAGAGTCACATTTTATACCACAATCCCTTCCTATTGAGTTTTTTTTTTATTGTTCTTCTCGCAAGACAGACATAGCATTCCTGTACTGGAAGAGGGACATTTCTTCTAGATAACCATGCTGTTCAGATGTACATTCCTGACAGTACAGTATTGTGATGTCATATTAATGTTGCATTGAATACATCAATATATCAGATAGATTGTAATGAGATATATATTGTAAATATTTTTATATGTTGCATAAATAGCTGAGTTGGGCTGTGCTATATTCCTATTTACACCTACCATACAAGTACACATATTATATGTATTATTAAACTTTTAGGTGCACAACAAAGCTATATAGTTGTGTTATATTATTATTTATGTGTTTGTAGTAATATTTATTTACATGTTGGAACACTTTTTGTATTTATATGAATAATTGTAATGTCTAAGTCTATGTATTTTTTTATTATTTTTAAAATATTTTGTAATATGAAAAACTTAAATTTTTTTTATTCATTATAGTTTGATTCATAATTAATTAATCTTGATTTATAAAACTTTTTATAAGTTGTAATTTGCTTTTAAAAAAAGAAAAAAGGGGGAAAAGCAAAAATATTTTTTGTATTAAGAGAAAATTTTATCTTCTTTGTTTGTAAAGATAAAATCAAAAGAAGTTGTTTTTATCTAAAGAATGAATGTATATTGGGTGATTTAATTAGCCAAGATGGAAACTATATAATTTCCAAAATTAGAAAAATGTATACTTTAAAGCATAAAAATTAAAAGAATGTATGTAAAATATAATTAATGAGTTGTTGGCTGATGCAATAGTTCATAGGGGGGTATTAAAATTGGGCTGATAGGTGGACCATGTGAGCTACCTACCAGGTGTGAAAAGAAGTTAAATGCTTGCTTGTCCAAGTAATCAGATGGTCTATTTTTGTGGAGGATTCTTTGATTATTATAGTTTGTTCCTGCTATCACCATTGGAGAGCAAAAGAAAGATGAAATGATAGTTAAAACTTAATCATTCATATGCAGTATTGCTATTAAAAAAATATTGGGAAAAAATGTCAAAATTAAAAACAAGAAAAAAGAGATAATAACTATTTCTGTCATAATTATAGCTATGGATCTCCAAAAAAATGATTCCATTGTTTGACATGAAGCAAAAGTTTCACAATGCTTGTAAATAGTCAACAAATTGTCTCAAAATCTTGGCAATTCATAGTAGAAATCTTTAAACTATATTTGACCAACTTCTTATTCATAATTTGAAAGTTGATGAAATTATAAGTAAAGTTGATTTTTTACAGTAAAGTCTTCTGTGGAAAATATGCAGATGTAAAAACTATAGCCAAGGACTCTAGAACAGATATTAGATTGAGATGGCCTTAATATATTTTCAAGCTTACCAGATCATCATGGAGTAGACTACTAGGTACAGTACACCTGCAAATTCATTCCTGAAGCTCAGAAATGATTTAAGTGAAGTCAACAATCCCTGATGTAAGAAGGACTTTACTATGTGTATTGGTGAAATGAAGCCCTATCCATCCTGTTAGGTGGTTATATGGTTCACTTTGAAGTCAAGCCCAAATGGAAGTCAGCTAAGAGAAGTGTATAAGTTACAATATTAATTTTATGTTTCTCTAAATAATTTATTTTTGTCTTTGCTTATTATAACAATTAATCTGTTTTATTTAATCTTTTAGAATGTATAAAATATTAGATAGTACTTGCATGTATGTCTAACCTAGATCTGCCATGTGCAGAATCTGTCTATTTCCTAATCATTCAAATCACTATGGTAACATCTCATGTTGAGTGTTCTATGTCCATCTTCTTTATACATCACTTTATACATCCAAATTAAAGATACATAGATGTTTGTCATATATAAAATATAATATGAGCACAAGAATATTGAAGTGCTCATAATATTAATATTTATAAACTAAACAAATAGACTTTAGACATACTTTGTAAACCCTGAATTTTTATTCTTGTTGAATATGTTTGTTGCATATATTTAATTTATTAGTTTGTTACTTTTAAAGTGAGAAGGGGAATATAGACCACACCCATTATGTGATCATCTTAAAATATTTTTCTAAAACAGAAAAAAAGTGTATTTTTATGTGTGTTTTCTATAAATAAATATCCAATTTGCTCAATCAATGGCACATCATGTAAGCCAGAGGCTATAATTTATATAACTGAGAGCATAGATATAAAATTTGCCATTATTTAAAATATTAAAAATATTACATTTTATTATATATATGTACTTGGTGGAGGGAAATGGAAAAATAAACATTATATTTAATATTTAAATCATTTGCTACATAGTTTATTTAATTTGATAAATTACCTACTTGTAAAATATAACTATTATACTCATAGAACCTAAGATAGGAGAAAAGTAAACCATATAACAAGCTAGTTATTGGGGTAATTTACCGGGGAGTTGGATTGTTTCACTTTTATGTCTGTACTACCTATTAACCTATTAAGATATATGATAGTGGTCATCTATATTTGCACACTCTCTCAGAAAAGAAAAAGGGAGTCAATAATAAATTTAATAGAGGTAGAGCATAAAGGCTGAATATAGAATATTTCAGTACTTTCAAAAATGTGTAAAGCAAAAAAAATCTGACAAAGTGGGATATTTAACAAGGAAGGTTTCAATTGACCTAATTTAGGTTGAATCTCCTTCCTCTAATAATTCTTTTGAAATATTTTTTTTTATATTTAGTCAACAATATTTTCAGAGAATTATTATTGACCTTTTACTTTATAACATATTTCACTTCATGCTCAGTACATATGTAGGTCAAAAATATATAAGACAGAGGGTAGAAGTCACAGACAGTATATATATATATATATATATTTAATGTGCTACTCTTTATCTCATTTTAAATTTTATTTATTTAGCTGACTACACAACACTTTTATTTTTATCTATTTTTTGTTGTTTTTCATTTATATTGTTTCCATTCACCACATATTGTTATTATTAGCATAACATCTTATAATCACATCGTTTCAAGGCCCCATAGTTCAGCATTAGATGTAATGGAATTCTATTTTTCCATGAGGGTTGTATTTAACTATGGCCACTCATTGGGATTCCAAGGTAGAATGTGAAACTATGATAAAACAGATGGGTTTATTCATTATTTACTCAAATTTTATGATGTGGCCTTGAGATGGAATTCACACTTGCACAACTTTCCTCACTTAATCTCTTATTGATCATTGTTATGCCCAATATTTGAACTCAGTAAGAATATACATATACTCTATTTCAAGATATGGTTATTTCGTGATTGGTAAGTTAATGAGATAGGAATATGGCATGATTAATTACAAAATAGATAGTGACAAACAACCAATTAAATTTAATATTGAATGTTGACAAATTTATTCCAATGACAATTTTTATTCATGTTTATTTTATAACAAAAATGATATTCTTTGTTATCATATAATGGTTGGATAGATGTGATCATCTATTATTTATCCTTATCAAGTATTGACTCACTCAGACATTTAATTCCTGTGAAGGATGGTCATTAACTATCTTAATATATCAATTTTAAGTTAACAGAAAAGACAATTTAAATCTAGATCCTAATATTTAAATCTTGGCTAACTACATTTCCTTTTATCATTTTGGTCTTTAATTTCTGATTCATTTATCTACATTTTGATATTTGTTTAATGTTATCTTTGCATTCTGAATTCCCCCCAATTCTGGTATTATATGGATCTATAATAGAACAGACCAAACATTCAATGGTTCTAGTTATGCATTCTGAATAACAAACAATTAAGAATTAAATTAATTTAACATAAACATTGAACATCAAATACTTTAACAGTCAGAGTGTGAATCCTTGATATTGTATAGAAACAAAGGGTCATCTTTTAAGTCAGTAGATTGTTGAGTCTATTAGCAAGCAAACTTATTAGTCTGCATCTATATTTTATTACTAAATAAAAAATAATATTACCATTGAAGACTACCCTTTCCTACAAACTTAGCTGATGATTTGATAAATTCATTATTTATTCCCAAATGAAAGAAATCAAAATAAACAAAATAAAAATATATAGAAACATAAATATAAAATATTAATCCAGTGTATTCAAACAACAGTTCAAAATGTAATATGTTATTTGGAAATTATCCTCATATATTTGTCTTTAGGAAAGCTTTTTGCTTTGATGGAGTGGTAGTTCATCTCATTGTATTAAGTTGATCTTTGGATATTTGCAATGATGACTTGGACTTTTTAAAAGCTATCTTTCATATGTAGAGATATTTTTCTTATTTGATCACAGTACATTGTAAATCATTTTCCTGGCATGGCTGCAGAGATTTCGAATTTGATAAGTACTCATATTGGAAACCCATGGTTGTATGATGAGCAGTTCCATCCCCAAGAATGCTTTCTCATTTCTAGCTGCACATAATTTTTTTCTTTTCTAGATTGCAGTTTAGATTAGAAATATTACTTTTATGGAATTATTGATGGGTTACTTTAATCATTTTTCTCAGGGTGCCATTATAATAACTTATGAACGTTGGCATTGAGGATTGTTAAAATTATGAATAAATTATCTTTATGAGTTTATGAAATAAAACCTTTTGAAAATGTAATTTATTTGTCTTAGTTTTGGTGATTTCCCCTTCTCTTCCATCATTATTTCCCACTCTGGAGAAGTTCTTATTTTTCAATGGAAATCAATCTATGCTTTTGAATGACTGTATTGAAGTTGAAATTTATCTGAGTATGTGTTGACTCGATGGAAAAGTTAAAATCTCTATTGAGACATTCATATATATCTTATATCATTTCTAAAATCCAAGTTATTGTATATGGTATCATATTTGTCTTTTTTATGTATTGATTTAAGAGTATTCTTTTATTTCATTGTTCTTGTCATTTACATATTTGTAAAATATTATATTGGATTAATAAACAATATGTCAACATGGGTGTGACAATAATCTCGGCCTCAGGGTGGCCTTTGAGCATTCCATCATCAGATTTGCAATTGGATGGATGGTTGAAGAGTTGGAGTGTGGAGTGGATTGAAGCCTGTCCATTAAACTATGAGGATAGTCTATCTTAATAGATATCTGAGCACTTATACTGTATATGTGTGTAAATATGATAGTCTGGACCAACTGATGATTGCTGGTTTAGCATGAAATACGTATATTGGTGATTATTTATTTTTTCAGCATATATGTGTTTAGGTGTATCAGTGTTATTAGATAGATTGGAGAGAGGTGGGTGGTGTGAAAGTCTGTGCTCACATACCCTATATTACATATATATAGCCACAGGTATATAACAAGCCTGTGTTTCAGTTATTATATTAATTGTTGTAACTTTCTTTTGTTTTTTGAGATTTTGGTTGCTTGCATTTATGGGTTTGATAGTATTTTTTTTGCTCTTTTCTTTTTAAAGTCGGTATTGTTATAAATATACTTTTAATTGATGTATTTACAAAATTATTATTATATAATTAATGATTTATATTTGTTTCTTTAATTGTATGGTTCTTGCTTGAATTATATGTAAAAGGGGCATTGGTTAAATTATATTCCTACTTAATTTTGTCTCTCTCTCCATCTCTCTCTCTCTCTCTCTCTCTCCAAATAAATAGGTGATCATTATCCAAATGAAAATGGATGACACCAGTCTACAATATCTGTGCTACAAGGGCACCACCTAGGCATTTGAGCCTAGAAAAATTTATAAAGTAGGCAGATACGCACTGTTAAGATTCCACTTTATTTAGATATTTAGACCATTAGCCCATTGTCACTAGCTCATGGAGACACAGAGATAAAAAATAACTTATTTAGTTTGTATACATAAAAAAAATAAAAGCCACTGCCAGTAAATAACAAACATTTATTTACGCATATATAAATTTTGAATCATTTAAATTTTGAGGAATATATTTATCATTTTAGATTTTTATATTAACTTTTAATTTTACATTTAAATAGATTGCAATGAGTTTAATATTTTATTTAGAGGGTCAAGTATGAATAGACTACATAGATCTGCATTTGAAAAAAAAAATATTTCCCTTATTTAACCTTAGGCCAAAAGTTCGCAGTCAAACCAGTGTCAATCCATCTGATACATTTATGTATTCAATGTAGCATGAAAATACAACAGCACAAATATACTATACTGTCAGGAATGGACATCTGAACAGTATAGTTAGAGAAGACATTGACTCTTGACCGATACAGGAATGTTACATCTATATGGCAAGAAGAACAATAAAATAAAAACTCCATAGGAAGGGACCATGGCCATTTTTGCCGACTTACAATCCCATTCATAGGGGGTTGGTGTGGGGTATACAGCGATTCTGCACGTAGCGAAACTCATACTACATCTACTAATTACACAAATATATCCAATCCATTGACCTAATTCAACTACAAAACGAATAACCTAAGATTACCCTCTTTTAATATAACTTTACAAAACTATATAGCCATTCACGCCCGACTTAAATTTAACATTTGAATACGTTCGCACAGATGAATTTTATAAAATTTGTTTTATAATGTTGAGAATATATTGGCTGCACAGATTCCATGGTTAAAAACATTCCAAAATAAACATAACCAATCAAAATACAAAGTCATCGATAATGTCAATTGTAGAGGGAATACAAGAAACTTAATAGCATTCATCATAAAATGCCACAATGATATCAATGACCTATATATTCCAATTGAATATGGAACAGCAACATAATTAACTGCTAACGAATCTATGCAACATCTATACCCAACTTAAATTTTATGCATTTAAATAATTTATATAATAAGAAAAAAAATGGAAATGATTTTTATCAAATGCAAAACATATAAAATTAAACATTATTAATTGATCTGAAAACTTATAAAAGTCAGATAAAAGTCCATTCAAAATTTAGGTTAGCTTGTTTATTAAACTAGCCAACTCTTGATGGAAGTTCTTAATTAATTTTATGATTTTAACAATTGTTCAGTTCATATAGCTTATGGTAGAAGAGCTCCCGGTTCCTGGTGTTAATTTCCACAGAAGACAGCCTTAGCTGGAACAATCTTGGTATTACAGTCATTTCATTTGAGATAAGTGAGAGAGCGATATGTGTGTCCTATCGCCTTTCTCACAAAAGCAAGCTGGAAACTCTCAGGAAAACTGTGTTTCTCTTTTTATAGTATCCACACAGATTCAACCAACAAAACATCACTAATCCATCATTTTCATTATGGTCTGGGCTGAGGCTTGGTGCTTCTATTGGTCAAGCTAATTTCTCTTTATTCTTTTATCTAATTTTCATCTGACTTTTTAATTACACAAGAGCCCCAAGGCTAGCTTGCTTTTCAATTAATAAACAATCATTTCCATTTACAGATTACAGGAATTAATAAATACCTGTTTTTTATTTTTACTTACATTATTTTTTTATTAAAAAAATTGTATATTTAAACATGTATTTTTTTATAAAAAAAATATGTTCAAATACTTTTTTTATTTATAAAACAAAAATATTTTTGAAGTTTTGCATCTGTGTGAATATATATATATATATATATATGTTTAACAAACATTTTAATTTTAGCATTTAGTTTTTTTTTTAATACATTTATTTTTATTTGTGAACTTTTAAGTTTTTATTTTAAATTAATGTAATGGCATATTTATATATCGTTACAATATATATATATATATATTGTATTTTACAACTTACAATATATCTTCAGTAAATATGAATACTCCATCAATTATATTTGATTATAATAAAACATGTAATTATGGATTTAAATTTAATAATAGAGATATAAAAATTATTCAAATTGAAAGGTGTAGTGAAAAACGTAAAATTAAAGAGGCTATGATGATATCTAGGAATAGAGGTGGTTTGATGAATAAACAATCGGCCAATATAAAGACAACAGAATTGTGGGAAATTTGAATAGATTGAATGATGGGTAATGCAAGTTTTTATTTTTTGTACGTTTGTATTAACAGTTGATAAAGATTGTCCGTGAAACAATTGAAAGTACTTCTGGTAAAGAATTGATTATTTAATTTTGAATACTGTGTTAAATATATTTGTTTGAATTATTATATATATATATATTGTACCAGTCAACCACTCATTCCATTAATATAAGCATGTGCACAAATCAAACATGAAAAGAAATATGGCAACATACCAGAATAAGAAGAAATTTAAATACTTTACCATAATAGTATTACGGACACAGAAGATACTTATAAAAAGATTGATTCTTACATATCTTTGGGGAATGACTTTAAACCAACCCCTCACACCACTCCCAAAAGAAAAAACTAATTCTCCTCCTGAAAGGATATGCAAGGTCAAATATCATTGGACATATATAAATATAAATAATTATTCAAACAAAACTAATAATCTAGTATTCTCATGATAAATAAAGATTTAAGACCCGGTAAGATGATGTCCCATTTGCTAGCTCAATGTACTCTATTCTCAGTTAAAAGAATGGGGATCGGAAAACACACAATTAATTAATAATATGGTTAGAGAAAGTAAATGTCATAGAGAATAAAAAATATATGGTGTTAGTCACTTTAGTATTATAATATAAATCTTTTATTATAATATGAATACAAATTTACATCCCCAGATTGATTAAATATACAAGCAAATATTACACACTACATAAATCATTTTAATAAGACAAAAATTATGATCAGAAAGAAATACTTGACAATGCAATAATTAGATTAAATAAAATAAAATTTCTTTTTTAATAAGAAAAATGGATTAAATACTATATGTGAAAGATTAGATCTGTGGATTATAAACTCATATACATGCTTTAAGCAAATAAGAAAAAAATAAGTTACATAAAGCTGTGCTTATGTATGTATGTACACGATATATATATATTTATGAAATGTGTATTAAATTTAAAATAAAATAAACACAAAAAATAGTGTACCTGATAAAGTCTATAAGCTTCATCCTTCTATGGGTTTTGAGTGGCTATACATCTATTCATCTACTGTGGCAAGGGCTGGACTTGACCGTGGCACGAGTTCATGGAATTGATCATCACTTGGTGTTTAAATCTTGGCATTTACATTCTTTTGGGATGGCAGGAGTGGAGCTGCATGGATGCGCTGAAATGGGCTTCTACCCCATAATCATTCTATATACAGGAAAGTGCTTGATTTGCATCTTTAGGCTGGACAACAGATATTATACATGACAAACAGTCTTTTTTTGTTTCTAACTCTAGGTTAATTAGTGGCTTCACAGGTGTATTGCAATTGAACTTCCATCAGCAGTAACAGAGTATTGGCTAGATAACTGAAGCTACTAAACAACACTTAATTGTTTGATGTTTAAACTGTTGACTACTAACTAGTTAACTGCTCGAATGGTTATTTGAGTGACTGCATGAATTAGTGTCCATTGGTTCAGAATGACTGAATAAATTTTTAATTAGAGTAAGCCCCACAGTTTAGAATGACTAAGAATCTGCATGCTTAATCAAAGATTGCAAGACTCCGTGTGGTTCCATTAACAATAAAATTAGACTTAGGCTCCTAATAAGATTTGCCTTTGAAAAACAAAAATGAACTGCCTTCTCACAACTTCATAACAGATATGTATAGCCCTTCAATACCCCCTCAATTTAGGTATCCCCTCCAAGAAAGTAAAATCAATTAATTAAATATTTTTTTTGTTTTTACTAATTGGTTTAGACGATTTATGAAAAATTCCAATGCAATTGCCTAAGTACTTCAAGAATTTTATTTCCAATTAGTTTTTTTTATCTCCATTCAGACCACAATATCACTAATGAAAATTTAATGAATGATAACATCTTTTTTATTTTTTTAGTAATTACATTATTACAATCAAAGTTTTAAAAAATATTTCACTTATATTGGACATTCCTCTCTTCTCACATTATCGCAAGTTTTATCAAGTTTGTTTTATCCAGTTGAAATTATTTTAGAATGAACAGGAAATCAGAATGCCTTTAACCTTTTCTTAAATTTAAGACAATGACCCCCCCTCTCTTGTTCAAATGCAACTGAAGAGAAAAACAACCATTAAAACTTCGATCTTGAAATTATTTTTAACTTATTTTTAAATAGTAATATTTCAATTTTTTCCATTCTACATTAGTTGTAAACACTCAAATAAAATAAATATACAATCACAACTTGTAAATAAATGTCATTTCTTTAACAAACAAAAAAATTTTAAATTATAAATACATTTTGGTGTTTCCTTTTCTTTTTTTTAAAAAAATAAAAAACAAAAATCAAAATTACAAATGCATATTTCTAAGCCTTTACACTATTAGCTTTACTCATGTATGTGTGTGAGTTTATATTATAGCTACAGTTCTCTCAATTTATAAAAAGTTTGATTATATAAATTGTATACCCACTCCCCCATTTAATGGCTTTTTATGTATTTTAGGCCATTATTTGTTTAACATTATCTTGTGCTTGTCCACATCAAACATGCCTGGCACAATATATATATATATATATATAAACTCACAACTCAACCAAAATACCCCAAAAATTAAACTATGTTTTCACTGCTACAAGCATTGAAATCAATAATTGTGATTAAAGTTTATGTTTAGGCTAGTCTGGTTGAGTTCCTAAATTTTGATTATTTATTGACTAGTTTAGCTTAAGGCTTTGAATATATATATATATATAATAACAGGGCTGAGATCAAACTCTGTTCTAACTCTTAAGACGATACACCCGAGCATACATATATACTCAAATCAAGTGTAATATTAAGTTAAATTATTTTTTTCCCTCGTTGTTGTTTTGTATGGTGTGTGTATATATTTTAAGTAAGTAAATAAAAATAGATGGAAACATAAGAGGGATGGGGGATTATGTGGTTTGTGCTCTTATATTTTGTTTATACGCGTGTTTATATTGCTGCATGAGTGAGTAAATGTAATAGTTTTGTAAAAAGAAATTGATTCCAAGATGGTCGACTAAAAGAAAGATTTTACAATTTCTAAAAGATATGTTAATTGGAAATAAAGAATTCAGAAAGTTATACAATGCTATCTCAAGGAATAAAGCTATTTTAATATAAAAAATAAATTGATTCCAAGGTGGTCGACTAAGGAAAGATTTTACAAATTTTAAAAGATAAGTTAATTGCAAACAAAGGCCCCTGAAAAGTTGCAGATCGCTATCTTGAGACAAAACCATTTTAATTAAAAGAAAATGTTATAAATAAGAGACAATGAACAGTCGAGTGTGGATCTCAAGGTAAAATTGAAATTCCTGAACATAGATAAAAAACAAAGTAAAGAAAAGTTATTGAAAAGATTTTCTATTTGCAAACCACGTGATTTAATTAAAAAGAACAGAACAATAACATGATTAATTGGAGTTGGAAAGCTGAACTTTGGATGAAATTCTAGAACCGTGACTGCCACGAGAAGGAAAATTAGTAAAAGAAAAAAGTTTATATATCTTAAAATCATGAACAGGCTGGGGTAGAAGAAGAGAGTGGACCAGGCTATGCCATCCATCCTGTGGAGATACTATCATCACTGTCCATGTAAGAGTGAAGCCCTTCCTAAAGTTATGGAAAGTTCGGCATTCACTGGACACCATTGATTGCCTTACGGAAGCCTACAAAAAAAAAGAAATCATTTACTCATAACATCGCAGCATGAAGCCAGTGAAAAATTACCATTAATTTACATCTGGGTGAGATAAAGTAGGTAACTCAAATATTTTTGTAAATGACAGTAACCTCTTGAATGAGATTATATCTTAATAAAATAATGTGTAAAAGGGTTGAAACTAATCAAAGAGACAGTTGAAATAATGCCCTATATAACTATATGCCTAAATAGACAGGATAATGCCTGATTGCAGTTATTTTTTATGTTATGATATATATGTTTTGTTTGTTACATTTAAGAGCTTATGCGAGTGTGTATTTACATGCATGTCATTTAAGTATTAACCCTTTTCCCGCCTCTTACGAGGCCTCTCATCGACATCTGATGTCACTCTTACTCTGCCAGTTCTTATGCTAAAATATTCGTTTGACAGGTATTGATTAGGTTTTTAAAAGTTCTGTAAGATTGTGCCCTCTTCCGAATTATTTTACAAGTAAAAAATCAAAAAAAACGCATTTAAACCTAAACAAAGAAAGAACATTGTCAGTGATTGGTTGTCAGCGAGCTCTCAGCCGAAAAAGACATTCTGATTGGCTGGAAAAAACAAAGAAACCGCCTGATCAAAGAAAATAAAGAAAAACGCTGAGATTTTTATTTCGAATGCAATTTAAGTATTACAAAAATATAATTTGAGAAATTAAACTAGTTTTTTAAAAAATATACCAAAAAAACAAAATTATTTTCGAAAAACATTGAAGATTTTAGTAAAAATATTTAAGATTTAGCAAAAAAAAATCTTTACTTTTTGATATCGTAAAATTGAAAAAAAAAACGTTTGCATCATCACTTTTTTGTTTAGACATTCGCTTTATATTTGCCGAAATTGAATATATTTTATAATAAATAAATAGCAATTTATTTTTGAAAGAACTTTCGTTCTCTTTCATAACCTGAAAAATTTGTAATATACTTTTTATAAACATATCTGAGTTGAATTTAATATTATAGGCAAATATGTTTTAACAATAGGCTTTGTCTTCAGTTTGTGAGTTGGCCAATTAAAAGATTTGATTTTTACCTCATACAACCAATAATATAATTAGCAGTTTAAGGGTTAAGGCACAAACTAATATCCAATTGCAGGATTCTATTGGGTTTTATTATTTTTTGTATTAATAAATGTTAAGTAGTGTTTTAAATATAATTGTGTGTGCTTAGTATTAATTTCTTAGAGTAGCATTAAGAACAAAAGTAAGAAAGTAAAACAAATTGTTTGTGCTCTGTGCACATTTGATTTATTCCCTCCACCTTTTTCCCATGGTCAATGACCACTACCCCTGAGGAGCTAGCCATAGGGATAAGCTGTATCCACTAAAAATAGATACTCATTCTCTCCCAGCATAATTCTTACCTACTCATAAGTAAGATTGGTGCTTGGAGTCAAATTGAAATCCATAAGTCTGCTGATCGAGTAATTTAGAGTACATTGCAGAACCAACTACATATATATGTGTTCGCATCATAATTTTCGTTTAAATAAAAAGAGCAAAAACTTAGATTGAAATACTTAATAAGTGTATACCACCTATATACGTGTTACACTGGGTACAAACTGTTACAATGGTGCACAAACGAAGGAGCTTTCAAAGAGTGGAAAGTAGGTGAGGGGGACAGAAAATAAGTTAAATAAGACAGTTTACTATGGAGTTTTGCTTTATATGGTTTTATATAAAAAAGGAAAGAAATACAGTATAAGAGCTGTAAAGTATAGCTTGTGTATATAAATTATTGCTGGCAATTTTACTTTATCTATATTGAAATTAATTAGGTTAAAATGGCATTCGAATTAATATTGTAGTATATATGTTTATGCATTGAACAGTCCATGGAAATTTTGTTGTTTGATTTGCGGTGAAATAATATTATATATTCGAGTTTTATTTTCTGTTTAAGATTTTTTCTATTATATTAAATATATAACTGCTTTTGACATTTAAAAAAGTGAATAAATAAAACCTTCATAATTTTTAATTTGATAAAATTGAGAGTGATTAACTGTAGAAAGCATTGTATTGACTCTGTTTTACATGAACTCTGATACATATATTGTAACCTAGTGTTATTGACACTTGGTTTACTTGGCATTATTTCTGCAGGAAAACAATGCTATTCTTTAAAGAAATAAAAATATAAAATAACAATAGTAATAATTGATTAATAAAGTATGCTATTCACTCACTTTGGCATGTTTTGGGTGAATAACTAATAGATTTAATAACTCCATGTCATTTTTAAAGAGAGAACATGAATAATTTAATTGAGATATTAATAATTAGAGCAAATTAATATGGTATAAAAGCTAAACAGTAATTGATTTTGGATGGGTAGAGGGGAGAGTGGATGAGTGTCTTATCATAAAGCACAATAACTTCTGGTAATTTCTTTTTGTAAAAAGAAAAAAGAAAGAAAAAAAAAAATATAATGTTTAAAGAATTATACATCACTGATTGTTAATTTAATGTATTTATTATTTTTTTTTATATTGTCAAATTACTTTGTAATCCAGGTAGATAATACTGAAAACTATATGATTGTAATAAGTTTTTCCTTTCATTTGTTTATGTTATAATCAAATGATTATTTTTCTGGAAGAGGTCGCTAAAGTAAAAAAAAAAAAAACAACAACAAAACGAAACAACCAATTTCATAATCAAGATCATTTTTTTTAAAAAAAAAATAGTCTGCTTTTAGTTTTCAAGGAAGGAACAGTGCTGAAATTTGGTAACTCATTTTTTTCATTTTATTTTGCAGAAATAAATGTAATCAAAGTAAAATTTTAATAATATAATGTGTGGCTAAAATTTTTTGATAAGATATCCTGATTTTCTTTGCCATCTACCTATTTAAAGACCTTTTATACTTAAAAATTTATTGTCTCACGCTAAAGTTAAAAATGACAGAATTAACTAAAAGAGTCACGAAAAATTATATTATATCTAAATTGAGGAAAAGAAGCGATTTCCAAGAAAAGATTAATTATTTATTAACTTTATGTCATTTATTGATATTTTCTTGGTATAGAAAGAAAAAAAATAATAATAATTGAAAGAAATATTTTGAAACCAAGGAAAATCAACTAGAAACATTTTCGCGCTCTTTCTCAATATTGTCTGCCTTTACAAGTAATGTAGTTACATACGTTAAAATATATTTTATTCACCAAGAATTGTCTGGAAATAATAATAATGATAAATAAGATTAAATTATGCACCTGTATATTTTTTTAAAATATATATATATATATAAACTTTCTCAGAGTAAATATAGAAAAAGCCATATAGGGGCATTCTTACGGAGAAGTTACCGTTAAAAAAAAAAATTTATAATTCATAAAGTATGAACAAAACCAAATATCTTAGTGACTTAATGATAAAAATAAATGATATATTATACATCAGTTGGAATTATTAAAACTTCCTGTACACGTAAATTGACTGCAGTTATTATCATAATAATCTCTCAGAAAATTGCGCATTTTCATCCATAAGTAAGCTAGCTAATAAGTATACGTATCGTCAATAAAAAAAAAATATTGTGTATGTTTATCGTCTATAGTAAAATATTTGTCTATATTAGAAGTCTATTTTTTTTTCTTGGATCCCAAAATTGTAGTAGTTTAATTCAAGTAAGAATTAATCTTCAATTCTGCTATATGTTTCTTTACCTAATTTATTAAATGCACAAAATAAGAGAAAACTTTTATTTAAAGGAAATAATACAATGCGTTTATTGTTTTTAAACTTGCTTCATGAAATACGACTGGATAAAGCTCTTCACCTGGACCAATTGCTCAACAGAAAAACATTTTTTTAATGAGAGAGTATGCACTCGTTAATTAATGATTGTTTAAAACTAAGTTATAAATGATATGTATTTTTGTTATATCACATAGGTTAAAGTCTGTATGGTCAAGTGATATTTAATAGCCTTGTAATGACAAAGGTATGTTTTAATATAATTATTATAGGTTAAGTTGATATTTAACATGAAAGAAAAAAATCTATAAAACATGTTTTAATTATTACATACAATTGTAGGTAGAAATTTTGTATGTTAGATACGTAAAAGAAAAAATATTTAGATATTTAAGGGGTAAAATCAATATTGAAAATTATCAGAAGTAACTAAAAAAAAAAAAATGCTATAACAAAATATTTCTTGTTAAAGTTTTGAAACGAATTTATACTGTATTAATTGAGGAATTTATTCCTAATTATTCTTAAATAACACATCCACTTTATTTAGTTTAAGATAGTATGCTACCAACTATTTTTCAATGTTCCTTTATTAAAATTAAAATTATTATACTTTTATTCTATGATGTTCATTGATTTCAGATGTTGATCAAAGTATACCCGGTAACATAAGTTTATTATAATCAGTGTATTTACTTATCCTGCCCAGATATAGCATTGGTATATGCTTAATATTCGCATAGGTATTAATTATAATGTATTTATTTGGTGGGATGAAAAATGATCTCCCCAAAAGCTTTGTTTTCCATGAGAGGAAGATTTTAAATATAATGTTCGGATATGTTTATAGCCCAAGTGATCGATTCTCATAGATAGGACAATCAAAAATTTATCTAGCATTTAGTATGCTTCATTCGTTTAAATCCCAGGAGAGGATTGTATTTGGTGTGTGTTCGTTGTATGCCCAAGTAAGAGGCAAGAAACCACCAAAATATTTTAATGTAGTAATTACTTTACAAACCTTCGTGGTTATTCCATATTCCTCATGTGAAAATAAAGATAGCTCCACCATGGAAGGTGTTGATTATTGTGCTTAATTTTGAAAGTTCTTGCAAGATAAAGGTTATATTGGAGGTGTTAGTTCCTCAAGATCCACTTTAGTATAAATAGTGCGTTAGTAACTAAGGTCGATATCTGTATTGTGCTGCTAAATATTGCTAGTATTTGACAAGTAAATCAATGGAGAAAGTAACTAAAATTGCGTAATTTAAAACGCTTATTTACTGAGGGAATATTCAAATGCAGTATTTAATTCTGGTTAGTAATTACATAATACTCATATTTAAAATTATACGTATGAATAAAATTTGTATCATAACTTAAGTTAGCATTAAGTTAAATATAAGATGGTAAGTGTAACTTCTGATATCTGGCCTATAATTAGAATAGGTTATCCCATTAAAGACCATAAATAAAGTAAATGTATTAGAAATAAATTTAATATTTTGTGTATTGCATATGATGGGATTAATCATTTAAAAAAAAAAAAATGAACAAAAAAATAGTTAGTCAATAATTTTGAATAAAAACTTCTACAAGGTTACCAAAATTTAATAAACAATGTATTGGTAATGAAATGTACTTTTAGTTAATCAATCCATATGATTGCATACAGGAGAAGTAGTAACCTCTAGTCCATAACCAAAAGAGTATACAGATTAATGTCAGTTATATTTTATATTTTTGTATTACTATAGAATTATTGAATAAATGTTCATATATTTTTTTTTGTGATAATAATAAATTATAGTCTTGTTAAAATTTGTTGTAGATTCATTTTTTTGTTTTTATATGCTAAATATAAGTGTTTGCACAATATTTGCAAAACCTTTTCTTGAGTCCGAAATCATTCCAAATTCTTAAAAACTTAATATACCAGATAAATAAAGTTAAGCAGATCGGAATATGTGATTATATTTTAGTTTAATGATAATTATTTATGGATTTGATTAAACTTAAGACTAAACATTCACCTTTGTATAAAAAAAAAAAATGAATTTATTCCCAAACCATTAACTTTGGTTGCACATTATTCCATTCCCATTTAGTTAAATTGTCTAAGTAATAAATCTTAGTTATATTATTGTGTTGTCATGGATGATGGAAGGACACAAAAAGCACCCTTGTCTTTTTATTATTCTGACTGAGATTCTGAAAAAAAAAAAGGGCTGTGTTATTCAAAATTATATGTCATTATTGAATAGAATTATCATCTCTTTAAATAATATAGCAGTTGATATGAGAGATGAAGACACATTGAATTTAAGTAAAATAAATGTTTCCTATAGCCGACCAGAATGCCAGTCATATCGACAACACAATACTGCCGAGCATTTCCTTACATGAAACAAAGAACCCTGAGATTAATATTATTATAATTATTCTTTAAATTAATAAGTGATCAATTATTGTTGTTATTACAATCGTGGCATGGCTTAAGAGAATTGAATGTACAATTGTATTATATGAAAAGTATTTTAGATCATATTGGAAAATTAATGGATATGTTGTTTTATTTTGGTTGCCTTAACAACAAGTGCAAATAAACTAAACTAATAAATATATTGGATTAGAAATAAATAAATAAATTTCTAATAAACTAATATTAAATAAATTTTGGGTTAGAATATATACATCTAAACAATATATCTGAATTTTTTTTGTTCATCCATTTCATATATGTGTATGCAATTATGAGATTAATATTTGTTGAACAGTTTTACCCATGAAAGGGCATATTATAATATATAGCTAGTGCTAGAAATCTGTAGATTCATTTCGAATAAGTTACTATTTTAGTTTAATAGGCAAAGTAACATGAAATATTAATTGTCTCAGTGAAATATAAAGAAAGAGGTTAAGGAATAGGGTTGAAAGGGTCTAGATAGAAAAATTAGACAGAGGACACAGTACTTCGGGGATGGAGAGTAGGTCTGGTGTGTCTGACATAGAAATAGTAATATAATGTCTACAAAGGCAGTAAGATGGAAGGGGTAAAAATAAAAATGTAGAGGGCAAAAGGAGGAGTGGCCAATAGAGCATATTCAAAGACTACAAAGATATTTTGATTGCCACAGAATACCAGATAAAGATAAAGTAATGATAGCATGCCACCACCTTGAAAGATATGCTGAGGCTTGGTGGAATTCACTTTCACACCAGCCACAAACATTCACAGATTATAAAAAGGGTCAGAAAATGGCCTTCTGGAGGAAAGAGCTGCAGGAGCACATTAAAGTACAGTTAATGAAGGAGAAGTTTCAAGAAAATAATTGAGAAGAATATGTGCATTTTTTCAGGAGATAGGTGGCCACACTAAAGACATTAGAAGCATGCAGACTGTCTGAAAAACACATTCTAAGAATAGTGTGCAGAAATCTACCATAGGAAATCATCTGGATGGTAGGAACCAGAAGGGAGAAATCAGTAAAAATGGTGGATAGACTATTGAGTCAGATAGAGGTAAGTAGACAGATGAGACAAATTTATGAGCAAGGATTGAGATTGGGGGAACAGACAGGACTTCATGGAATAAGTAAAGGATATGGACAAAAAAAAGAGAAATAGGAAACTTAGTGTGTTCATGGGAAGACAGAGTCCCAGGTTATGCATGTCACACATGCCCTAAAATTCCCATAACAGTGGATCAAATCAAGATGGAGGCCCTTTTGGATTTGGGTAGTCAGGTTTCGGTGATAGCAAAAAAGCAATACCACAGAATTAGGAAAGAACAATTGGATGTACCTATCCTACCATTGAAATCAGCTCATGTAACAATGGTAATAACTGAAAAAGCCAAGATTGAGTCCAAACAAATATGGCTAGATATTAAAATTGATGGAGAAAGCTGTCTGCACGTCTTTTTGATAATGAAAGACTTGATATGTGACACTTTGTTAGGGTCAGATTTTTTGCATAAATATAAATGCACTTTAGATTATGAAGGCAGGCAAGCCATGTGTAAAGAAAAGGTAGTTGAGTTTCTGAGTGAGGGTTTATATAGGTCAGTCAGGACATTATGCATGGTGGAAGATCTTATGAATGACATCATTATGGAAAGGGTACAAGAAGCAAGATTGGGAAAGCACATTGATGCAAACATTGCAAGAATACCATCAAGTTTTTTCTGACAAACCAGGAATAATACTGGGTTTTGAACAAAGGATTAGAGTAAATGAAAACCAATCATTTAAAGGTTGGTCATACCATGTTCCTTATAAATATGGAACTGAAGTGAAAAAGCAAATAAGGCCAGATGGTGGAATGGGGCATTGTTTCAAAATGCTCATCAGCTTACTGCAACCCATTGGTGGTCGTGAGAAAGAGAGATGGTACAATCAGGCTGTGCCTTGATGTGAGACAACTGAACAAAATAACAGTTCCTGATTTTAAATGTTCCGCTGCCCATAAAAAAAACTTCTGGGAAGATTCAAGGGAAAAATAATATTTTCTATGTTTGAATTGACTGCTAGTAATTGGAAGATCAAGCTACACACAGATGACTGTAAATATACTGCATTTTGATATGAGGGCTATTCATATCAGTTCAACCGGATGCCGTTTGGCCTAATTAACAACAAGGCTGGATTGCTACGATGTTTAGATAAGGTGTTCTCCCCTGAAGTAAAAGATATCATGATGTATGTGGATGATGTGTTAGTGGCATCAGACACCATAGAATAGCATATAGGGCATGTAACAATGTTTTTAAAGGAGAGCAGGGAAAAGGGGATTAAAATAAACTTAAAAAAGTACATTGCTTCAGGAAGAAGTTACGTTCCTAGGTCGTATGGTAGGATCACAAGATATTAGACCCCACCCTGATAAGCTCTCAGCTATTAGAGACTTTCCAGCACCCAAATCCAGGAAACAAGTACAGTTCTTTTTTGACATGTGCAACTTTTACAACCGGTTTCAGGAATGATTTGCAGAACAAATGGAACTATTGGTGAGGCTATTGAGGAAAGATGCAAGGTGGGAGTGGAAAGAGGAACAAGCCTTTGAAAGGGTGAAGGCAGGATTTATTGTACATGTAGAGTTGGCATTTTCTAATTTTGAGAGGCCATTTGTGGTGCAGACAGATAGTAGTGGGTATGGTTTGGGAGTAACAGTGTCACAAGTGCAAGCAGAATGTCAGATAGGTGTGTTGTATTTCCTGAGTCAATTGCTTAAGGGACCTGAACTCCATTATACGGCAACTGAAAAGAAAGGTCTAGCAATTGTTTAGGCTTTCCAAAAACTTCATACACTCTTGTTAGTATCAGAAGTCATCATGGTCACTGACCACAAAAGCATGGAATTCATCAATCATAGTTACTTAACCAATAGTTGGTTAGTATGCTGGAGTCTATACCTCCAGGAATATAAGTACAGTGAGGTATTGCAAGGGTTCAGAGAATATAGTGGTGGATACTCTCAGCAGGAACCCAATGCCTTCAAAATCACATTTGCAGACAGAAAATTTATATATTGCTGGCATGAGCTCAGAAATAGATGGGGTTGAGAAATTACCATAAATGGCTGGCTCAACACCAGAGAGAAGATGCCCTACTGAAACAGGTAATTGAGGATCTGGAGGATGGGGAGACCAAGGTTGTAGGTTGGTATGAACATAGGATTGGACATTGTAGAGTAGAGGGATCCATACTTCAATATAAAGTCATGAAGAACCTGGAAGAATGGAGCCCAATCATACCTACACAGATGACAGAGGCAGTGGTGACTTATGTCCACCAAGCATATGGACACTATGGGGCATGGAAGACCAAACATTGGCTCAGGAAATGGTTTTATTGGCCCAGCATGCATGCTAAAACAGTTGCTGTCATTGGCCAATGTGAAGCTTGTCAGAGAGCCAAATCAGCAAACAGAAATTATGCATCCGCAATGACATCCACAATACCAAAGAAACCATGGGAGATGGTAGCAGTTGACTATTATGGTCCATTGACAGTGTACAATAAAAAGAATTATTTGTTGGTGGTATATGATTTGTTTTCCAAATTCATGGCTGCATACTCAATATCTCAAGCAAATACAAGGAACATGATACGCATATTAGAAAAGGAACATTTTCCATTAGTGGGAAAACCTCAGATTATCCTCTCTGATCATGGGACTCCATTTACATCTGGAGAATGGGAAAGATGGGTCCAGATATCAGGGATCCGACATATACTGACGTCAAACCGGAACCCCCAATCAAACCCATGTGAACGAGTGATGTGTGAGCTGGGTAGATTGTTCAAAACTTATATCCCAACCAACCATAGAGGTTGGGTCAGAAAAATTAGTGAGATACTCAATTATATTAATTGGACAGTATATGAGTCAATGGGATTCTCTCCTATACAGTTGGACTGCGGCCATCAAGAAATGATGAAAAGTTAGTAGATACTGAAAGTGATCAAAGACAGGTGTATCACAACCTCATAAGAAAAAGCCAGAAGCAGAATAGATGCCAATGATATACCATAGGTTCAAGGTGGGTGACTGGGTGTTGATAAAGACACCACATGTAAGTAAGCCAGGGAAGTTTATATGTAAAAAATTCTGTAATTTATATGAGGGAGCATTTACCATTGTGAGATGTCAAGGAAATCATGTGTTTTGGGGAGACACTGGACAGGATATAAAGGGATCATATAACGCTCGGTCACTCAAACCTGTACCATCAGAGTAATAAGTGGAATTATTTTGGCTTTTAGGAGTGAGCCATTCAAATACTAAAATGGTATTTAAAGGCTTTTGAAAGGCGGGGGGGTATTATAACAGGGCTTTGTTCAAACCCTGTTCTAAGTCATAGGACGATATCACCAAGCATACATATATACTCAAAAAGTGTAATATTAAGTTGTTTTTTTTCTCGTTGTTTTGTATGCATGTGTGTATATATTTTAAGTAAGTAAATAAAAATAGATTGAAACATAAGAGGGTTGGGGGATTATGTGGTTTGTGCTCTTATATTTTGTTTATACACATGTTTAAATTGCTGCAAGAGTGAATAAATGTAATAGTTTCATAAAAAGAAATTGATTCCAAGATGGACGACTAAAGGAAAGATTTTACAAATTCTAAAAGATATGTTAATTGGAAATAAAGAATTCAGAAAGTTATAGATCGCTATCTCAAGGAATAAAGCTATTTTAATTCAAAAAGAAATTGATTCCAAGGTGGTTGACTAAGAAAAAATTTTTCAAATTATAAAAGATAAGTTAATTGCAAAGAAATGACCCGAAAAGTTGCAGATCGCTATCTCAAGACAAAGCCATTTTAATTAAGAAAAGAAAATGTTATAAATAAGAGACAATGAATGGTCGAGTGTGGATCTCAAGGTAAAATTGAAATTCCTGAACATAGACAAAAAACAAAGAAAAGAAAAGTTATTGAAAAGATTTTCTATTTGCAAACCATGTGGTTTAATTAAAAAGAAGTGAACAATAGCATGATTAATTGGAGTTGGAGATTAATTGGAGTTGGAAAGCTGAACTTTGGATGAAATTCTAGAACTGTGACTGCCACGAGCAGGATTGAAGGAAAATTAGTAAAAGAAAAAAGTTTATATATCTTAAAATCATGAACAGGCTGGAGTAGAAGAACAGAGCAGACCGGGCTATACCATCCATCCTGCGGAGATACTATTGTCACTTTCCATGTAGGAGCAAAGCCCTTCCTAAAGTTATGGAAAGAACAGCATTCACCGAACGCCATTGATTGCCTTATGGAAGCCTACAAAAGAAAAAAATTATTTACTTATAACATTGCAGCACAAAGCCAGTGGAAAATTACTGTTAATCTACACCCAGGTGAGATAAAGTAGGTAACTCAAATATTTTCATAAATGACAGTAACCTCTTGAATGAGAACATATCTTACTAAAATAATGCGTAAAAGAGTTGAAAGTAAATATAGACAGTTGAAATAACGCCCTATATAACTATATACCTAAATAGGATAATGTCTGATTGCAGTTATTTTTCATGCTATGATATATATGTTTTGTTTGTTACATTTATGAACTTATGCAAGTGTGTATTAACATGCATGTCATTTGAGTATTCGAGCACAAACCAATATCCAATTGCAGAATTCTATTGGGTTTTATTATTTTTTTGTATTAATAAATGTTAAGTAGTGTTTTAAATATAATTGTGTGTGTTTATTATTAATTTTTTAGAGTAGCTTTAAGAACAAAAGTAAGAAAGTAAAACAAATCAGTTATGCGATCCATGTGCATTTGATCTGTTCCCTCCATCTCTTTCCCATGGTCAATGATCACTACCCCTGAGTGAGCTAGCCAAAGGTATAAGCTCTATCCACTAGAAATAGATATTCGTTCTCTCCCAGCATAATTCTTACTTACTCGTAAGTAAGATTGCTGCTTGGAGTCACATTGACATCCATAAATATGCTGGTCAAGTAATTAGAGTACATTGGTGAAACAACTACATATATATATATATATATATATGTGTTTGCATCATAATTTTCATTTAAATAAAAAGAGCAGAAACTTAGATTTGAAATCATAATAAACGTATACCACCCATATACATGTTACGCCGGGTACAAACCGTTACAATATATATATATATATATATATATATATATATATATATATATATATATATATATATATATATATATATATATTGTAACCCCTCACACCTATCACCAACACTCACAATTACCCGGGGGCACCAATTCTATGGATCATAGAATAAAATATTTATTTAACTTTACCTAAATCTATTCATGAAGCTCTTAATTAAAGCTTTCACCTAAAACTAACTTTGTTGAGGGATACAGAGGTGTATGAGGTGTACTACGTACATTAGATGTGGGAGAAAATATTATTACTAATAGGAATAAACATCTATCAAGTTCTCTGCTAAACAAAAATTAAATTGGTAAAATTCTACCAGCTAAAATTAATTAATAATACTTTATATTTCACCTCCTCCCATCATCCATATGCATTGAACAACCTCTACTATATTATACAATTAAACTAATAACTAAAATAAAATAAAAAATAATATTTCAGAAATTGTAATGTATAATTCATTAGATCTAAATCCAAACTAAACTTGTCATTACTGAATTTTAACTACTCACTACTCTATTCTGGATAAATGAATTTATTATCAAATCTTAATTAAAATTGAAGATCTCAGGGAATTAACTTATGGTATGGCTTGATCTAACATTTCTATGCCTCAAATTATCATTTAACACTATAAAAATAATATTATAAACCAAACAATACCCTAATTAGATACTTGCAGTTAGATAATGAAAAAAATCGGGCACATTTTGATTTCAATTCATCATCTAAACAAAATTAAATAAAACCTTTTTAAAATGATCAGTAGATAATTGGCATCTCATATAGTGTTTGAATCAAGGAAATCAATATCTTCATATCTAGAGATTTATTATAATTAAATAAAATACAATTATGTTACATTAAATAAAATAAATGTGTAAGCATGTGTGGAAGTATGAAACACGAATGAATTTTATAGAAGAAACTCCAAATACAAATTTAGATAACAAAATATTTATTAATCAAATAGAAAATAGTTAAATCAACATCTACTTTTCTTTTATTGTCATTAACACAAATTCCAAAGGGATTTAATATTATTGAGTACTGGTTATACAAGAAGATATAATACAACATGATTCATTAACTTTTACAACTACTATATTTCATTCATCAGAACATTTTGATAGATTGGTAAACATTTTATTTGAAACATTAAATGAACTAAATAAGTCCCTATTATTTAGTATAAAGAACATTTTATTTGAAACATTAAATGAACTAAATAAGTCCCTATTATTTAGTATAAAGAAATGCCTCTTTAGCTATCAGTGATTTCTGGTAGACTTCTACAAAAATAAAACAAAATAAATATGACCTTACACTTTTAGTAAATGATTACTAAAGTATCTTTTATTCAGCCTTTTGCTGAATATCACTCATTTACTAACTAAAAGTTTATAACAACAACATAGATTAATATTTTAATTACTGAACAAATTAGGATTTTGCATTGTTACTTTAAAAATATCTTAAATAAAATTAGAATAAGGGGAATTAAACTAAGAATAATGTTAGTCTATCTTACCAAAGAAAATAAATACTTCTATTAATTAAATGTATTCTCCTTTGTAATTTTAAGGTATAGTATACTATTGAATAATTAGGTTATGCTTTGCCAAAATAAAGTAAATCCTTGTATTCATTAACTATGTCCTATCTTTGCTTGATTATTTATGCAAATTATGATTAAATGATAAAATTCAATGAGATGAAGCTTAAATGATTACTATAAAATGTTTTTTTTTTTTTTAAATATGATAAGTTCTACATTAATAATGATTTTTTTATATCAAAATTAACAATCTGTGTATGAATCTGTATTATGCTGTGTGTCAAAGAAAATAAATAAATAATGTTAATCAATCTAATCGGTTTGCTTATGATATTTCAATATAATCATAATATGGTTGGAAGTGATAATCAAACAATCTTTATTTATTAATTACAATACAGCTGTTTTATAAGACACTATACTTTCCTTTTATTCTTCTTTTTTATCATAAACCATCAAACACTAGGCTATAGCATAAGCTGGAAAACATCCAATACACATAGGATAACAGATTTATAATTCAAAACAGGTAAATATAACAATAACTTCCAAAGACTAAACAACTGGTGGAATAACACATCACCAAATAAAAATCAGGAAGATAACATCTTTAGCTTCATACACATTTAATTCAATAATTGGTGGAATAACTCATTACCAAATGAAAATCAGGGAGAGAACATATCTAGCTCCATACACATTTAATTCAATATATCAAATATAAAAGGAGGATTCAATCCACTCCTATAAAAATACTCCAATACATGGAAAATAAAGGATTACTCAATCCTATACACTGGGAAAACTACCCATATTAAATACTCAACTAACAAATACACTGACTCAATCCCATAAAATATTATAAACATTGTAAACTTTATAGCATATAGCCACAGAAATACTTTACATTCAGTCATAACAAAGAAATAATACTTCTCTCCTAAACAACTTTATAATTCTTCAAAATGATTGATCATCTATTTCTTCTGATTCCGATTGATTTAAAATCATTTTCACTGGCAATTACATATAATTATAAATAAGTTTAATAATAGACACACACACATATAGGCATGTGATATGCAGACCATTTAAAATCGCAGTAAGCAAAGAATTACTGTTAAAATATTAATTATTACTGCTAGAATTAATAAAGAATAAATATCTCATATCTGACAATATTTAGGACCTGGTAATGTTCAAAGAATAATTGGAGAATAAAATACTAATTACTATGGACAAAGCAAGACGAATAATTTTTTTATAATATAATATAATGCTTTAATATTGGCATGAATCTGTAGTTTAATTGAACCTAAATAAATAATAAAATTGTATGTTATAGCTGAAATAATTCTTGAAAATAATAGTTTTCTAATTTATAAAAGAAATTTATTCGGTAAGATTTAATCTAATGAACTCTTTTTTTAAAAATAATTATTCACCATTTTGAATGGACTCTTCCATTAGTTTTACCATAGCGTGTGTTACTAACGCACAACCATTTCATATTAAAGTAATAATAATAATAATATAAAATTACCAGCATAATGTATTTTTTTTATTATGCTATTTGAGAGACGTTTTTGAAGAACAAATATAATAATAATACATATAATAAACATATTTAAAATAATAAAACATTTCTTAACTAATACTATCTAATGTGCTATTAAATAAAATAAAGTTCTCTTCTTTTTTTCTTTCCAAAGAAAATGAAACGGAAAGTTTATAAAAGTTTTTGCATGACTTTCCTTGTCATGTTTTCAAATAGATAATGACAATAATTATACTGCACAAGACAAATATTAACACAGAACGGTACAATTCCTGCAGAAGAAAACAAAACAATGTTATTTTTGTTGAATCCATATGAGCATATTCAATGTTTTTAGTTATCAACTAATGAATTGCTATTAACATTGTAAATAATGAATTTCCTTAATTAAACAATTGATTTCATAATGCAAATAAAATAGAAGTTTGTACTTTATTCCTAGGATATATTTAACATTTAATTTCACAATCATAAAGCCACTCAGAAATATACGTAGTTATTCAATTAATAATATTTATTGAGATAAACTTATTGGTAATGTTAATACAGCAATGTCACATAACTTTATCCATTTATAATTTCATTCCTCCTACTAGTATAGAAGAACAAATAATTATTAAAGTACATTTAATGACATATTTAATCTTATATTTTTCTTTTCCAATGGTAAAAATAGAAATAATTATGCCATTATTCTAAGACATATGACAATAAAATTACATAATCCTTGTATATATTTTAAATTTTGAGTTTTCTTTTATATTTAGCATGAAATTTGTACATTAAAGTTCTGATAATGTTCAATGACAGTTCAAATCTTTCCCACATAAATGAAGCAAGTAGCAGTTGTTCCCTTCATAGTATAATTAAAGCTTAAAAACTTAATTGTTATAAAATAAACAAATATTCTTTTATCCTTCCCTGTTAATTTTAAATTTAAATAAAACAATTTAACAGTCCTATTAAGCATTCCCATTTCTTAAATAATAATTTATCTTGAATAATAGAACATAACACTTATGTACACTTTAGCATAACGTTGGGACAATTTGAACAATCAGCTGGGAGCAAATTGATGTATCTTTTAGTGGTTTTAAGCACACATTTTGCAAACAAATAATATACTTAAATTTTTAACTTGCACTCTGGAAGAGGAAAAATAATTTCACTATTAAACTTTGCTAAATAAATTAGTTATAGCTGTCCTTGGTTAGCTATTACTGCCCTCATAAAAGTTCTATTAATTGACTCTGACTGACTGAAGTAATAATTGACTGACTAACCTCTTCAAAAGTAAATAATAGAAGTGATAATAGTAGACTTCCCAATTAAAGTAATAAGTATTGACTTTTATAGTTTTTTTTTTAATAATCATTACATCATATTGTTCTCTTCCAATTGTTTACGATAATGTTACATCATCAGAAAGATTGTCAATTGCTCCTTCCACTGGCAAACTTACTTAATTATGCAAAAACTTTAGACAGTAAAAAAAAAATAGAGATGAAAAAAAAATTATTTCATCTTTTAAATAAATGAAAAAAAAATATTGAACTAATAATTAAATGTTTTTAAAGCAGTAAAATAAAATTGATGACAATTGTTTTAATAAATAAAATATTTTACAGTATTTGTCATATATAATCCATTTGTCCATAATTTATTGATTTATTTAAAATGTAATTAAGTTAGATTTTTAATACTATTATTGATATAATTAAATATTTGAATGTAATGTGGGATACTTAATGGTTTAATGAAACGTGAATGAAAAATGAAGTTGGATAATGCATGAATATTCAGTAGTAGTATGCTATAGGTATTACACTGATATGATTGAAATGACAATGTGAATGATGATGAGTGAAACATATTTTACTCTTTATGTTATAAATTTAAAATGTACAAAACAAATGGACTAGAAAATCATTCTAACAAAATTGAATACTGCTTTATGAGCAAATAAAACAAGTAAGCAACAACTTAAGCTGCATTACTGATTATACCCCAAAACAAGACACTAAACATTTAAGAAATCTTTTAAATTACACCTACACTTACTTTTGACAATAGTTTTAAGTCAAAATAAATTTTTTTTAAAAATTTCACGTTATTTCATTTTTTTTTTTAAAGAGGATTATATCAGATATTACTGATATACTACCACACTACTACAATGACTATTTCTGGTGCCAAACCAGAAGGTCACAATATATATATATATATATATATATATATAATTATTCAAAACAATACAGTAATTAATACAGTAAAAAATATTTTAAAAACAAATATATACCACAATTTAATAGAAGTACTTTCAACTATCTATGTATTCATTGTCAACTAGATTCAAATTGTATTACAAAAAACTGTTACAAATGCAAACAAAAACATATATATATATATATCAATTTTTCCACAATTCATTAATTTTTCTATTGGCAGCCTGTCTATTTATCAAATGTTGCTTTTCACTTTTTATTAACATAGTTTCTTTAATTTTGTGTTTATTATTATTTCTTTCAATACACAAAATCTTAACTTTATTAAAATCAAAACCATAATTACATGTTACATTATGATCAAAAATACTGATGGTGATATGTCATCATTTCTAACATTCTCATCTTAATTTTTTTATTCTTTTATATAACAACAAATGCTCCTTTGATCTTTTCTCCAATGTACCTCAAAGTTGTGCAATATATAAATGGCTGTATGTTTGTGGAAAGACATATATAGATGAATCTTGATGTACATTGGAGAAATGATCAAATGAGTATTTGTTGTTATATAAACGAGTACAAAACTCAAGTCAAGAGAATGCTAAAAATGATGACGTATCACCATATTTTTTGATCATAATGTAACATGTAATTATGTTTTTGATTTTGATTTTAATGTAACATGTAATTATGTTTTTGATTTTGATTTTAATAAAGTTAAGATTTTGTGTAATAAAATAAATAATAATCAATAAAAAATTAAAGAAGCTATGTTAATAAAAAGTGAAACACAACATTTGATAAATAGACAGGCTGTCAATATAAAAATTAATGAATTGTGGGAAAATTGATGTATAACATATTTCTTTTTGTTTGCATTTGTAACGGTTTTTGTAGTACAATTTCAATCTAGTTGACAACGACTACATAGATAGTTGAAAGTACTTTTATTAAATTGTGGTATATATTTGTTTTTAAAATATTTTTTACTGTATTAATTATTGTATTGTTTTGAATAATTATATATATTTTATTATAATTGTAATACAGACATTGATTAATAATTTACACACACACACACACACACACACATATATATATATATATATATTGTAACCAATTTAATTGTGCCTTAATTAAACTAGCTAGATGCACAAAATACTAAAAATATTAAATTTCAAGTCAGTCATGTGCTTTGTGATCTTTTAAAACTAAATTTAAAGTAATTGTACTTAAAATGACCTTATAATTGTATCAATGACTTAAATTATGTTTAAAATGTATTTTAAATAATTTATTATAAATATAAATTGTTACTAATAGTATAGTTTAAGAATGAATATTATGTTGATATTTATTAAAATAACATTTGTTACAACTTCAGTAAGTTTACTTTTAATAATAAATAAATTAAATGTACCAGGTTAATTAATTTAAAATATTTTAATAAATCATTAGATAATATTATGTAGGAAACAAAGCATTATCCAATTAATAAATTATCTTTTTTCTTCATCACTAAAAATTGTAACTATAAATGGGCGATTTTTTTTTGTACATGTTAGTGAAGCTATGATTATAATTTAGAATTTAATATACTAGCTTAGTGCTTTCAGGACTTAGTATTCAAATTCCCTACATAGCTTTAAGAATGAAAATGCTAATGTAAATTGTTTTACATATATGCAAATGAGTTTGAATTTTTAATTAAATAATCTATTGTTTGGAGAGTGCAAAGCATGTCTTTCTCCTATTATTGGCACTGAGGTTATTTGTTATGTAATAAGCCTCTTTAACTTTTCTTTTGGCTTCTTTCTTCCCAGGGCAAATTATGTGTGCAGAATAAGTGGCTTATCATTTCTTGGTGGTTCCAGAAGATTGATGCTCCTTCATTTTTATTCTTTATTATATTATACGCATAACTGTGTTGGTGAACTCTTGCATTGATGTTAACCCCTAGTCTCACCATAGTAAGATGCTTTGCAGCCTAATTGAAAGCATGCTAATTTATAGACCACATGAGGGGCTTGATCTTTTTCTATTTTGTCCTTGGGATTATTTCTTAGTTAGTTAGTATTGGGTGGTGTTCTGAAGCTAAATTTAAAGTCATTGGTCAATTTTTTAGCAAATTTTCGATATTGCATTTGGTATGAAAGGAATTGTTAATTATTTCTTATTGTCTTTAGACTGTTTATTTTTGAGTGTCTTATAAAATATTTTTCCTCTGATGGATTGTACTGGGTTTGAAGCCTATGTTGGTCATTTTCTTTATATATTTATCAATGTTTTTTTTTTTATCCATTATGTATTTACTAAATTTATTAAGCAAAAGCAGGTGACATTGTAATAACATGAGAGCCTGTCACATAAGCATTTTAAAGAGCATTTGCCAAAGGTTTTAGCCTCTTACATTATTACTATGTATTTATGTAAATGGTGATTTCTGAATAGGAAAGCATTCAAATTTGCTCATTTCTAATGTAGTATTTACATATATGAACAGAACAAATATAAACCCAATGGAAGTGTTTCTCAAGCTGGGGCCTAAATTTGTTAGAAGTCAGTGGACATGGCATAGAATGGAAATCATGGCTGATAGCGAGACTGGTCTTATAAATAAACCCAACAAAATGGTTATAGAACAGGTTATAAAAATTATTAAACATGAAATTTACTTCCTAAGTATAACAACTGGAATGACAAAATTAATAAAACTAAACAATTTCTAGAAAGTAATTCAATTGTATGCATCAAAGAGGATAAAGGCAATAGATTCATTTTAATTTCAAGAGCTGAGTACACAAACAAAATGGAAGCGCAGATCAACTAACCTAAATTCTTATGTATAACTGAAAACAATAATAAAATCAACTAAGATAGATTCATATACAATATATTAACGATTCATAAAGAAAAAACACTGTCTAGAGCTGAATATTACTGAATTTATCCATCATCTTTCATACCACCTAGAAAGATTGCCAATATAAAACTGTATAAAGAAAAGTCTTTTCTCAACTTAAAGTTTAACTTTGGAGGTGTTGACTACTTCCAAACTGCAAAAATGATCAATCAGTGTCTCATAAATTCCCTGGAATTTGGAATGCACACTGTTAAATCATCATTTGAATTTGTGAAAATAATCAAAAATTCTAAAATAGATTTAGAACACAAAATGACTGTATGTGATGTGAATGATCTACATGGCTCAATTAACATAAAAACATTCAATAACATTATGAAAGATGAACTAAATAAGAAAAATTATCCAACAAAATGAATTAGATTTTATTATAGAATTCTTGAAATGATTGGATAACAACATATTGGCTAAACTTGAAAATAAATGATATGTTATGAATAACAGTGGCCAATGGAACTGTCAATGAGTGGCATTATTGCTAGTATTGTCATAAACCATTATGAAAATCAAATTCTTCTGAAATATTTCACAACAGAACCAACTCTCATATACTCTCGATATGTTGATGACATTTTCATTGCAGCAAAAACTTCCACCATTAACAATATATAAAATGAATTTCAAGCCATCACATTATTAACCCTCAGTAAAACTGGTGAAAATAAGGAACAACAAATAAAACATCTAGACTTTGCTGATAAAAAGAGAGAACACATATCTAGGTTACAGAAAGACTATCAAACTGCTGCATATAAAAAGGTTATACAAATCCAAAGTCTAACACCCCCAACACATATAAATGGGCAAATATGAATGCTTTCCTATTCAGAAATCACCATTTATGTAAATAGCTAACAGATAGCAGAAACAACTTCAATAAATGTCTAAAGAAAATGACCAACATAGGCTTTAAACCCAGTACTATCCATGAAAAAATAAAAATATTTTACCAAAACTCAAAAATAAACAACCTAAATACAATAAAAATACTTAGCAATTCCTTTCATACTGAATGTAACATTGAAAAATGCTAAAATATTGACTAACAATTTTAAATTTAGCTTCAGAACACATGCCAACACTAACTGACTAATAAACAATTCCAAGGATAAAATAGAATAAGATCAAACCCCTCATGGGGTCTATAAAATAGCATGCCATCAATCTGGCTGCAAAGCATCTTACTATGGTGACACTTGGGCTAACATCAATGCTAGTTTACCAAGGCAGATATGTATATAATAGAGTAAAGAATAAAAATGAAGGAACATCGATCTTCTGGAATCACCAAGTAACTACAGGCCACTTATTTGAACCCACTTCTGCCCAACTAATTTGCACAGAGAAGAGCAATGCCAAAAGAAAAGTTAAAAAGGCATAGCAAATGACCTCAGTGCCATTAATAGAAGAGGGGCATGCTTTGCTCTCTCCAAACAATGGTCTAATTAATTAAAAATTCAAGCTCATTTGCATATATGTACAACAATTTACATCAGAATCTTGATTCTTAAAGCTATGAGTGTGGAATTTGAATATTAAATCCAGAAAGCACTAAGCTAATATATTAAATCTTAAATTATAATTATAGCTTCATTATCCAATTAAATTATTGATAAATGATATGTATACATGTCTTTATGCTTGCCTGTATTTTATTTTGCAATAATTAATTTGCTAATAATAATTATTATTTTAATTAAAAATATTAAAAATGATTTGTATTTAATACTTAATAAATATCAAATAAATATGAGAATTAATTTATTATGTAATGTTTGTTTAATAATATTTTGTTTATTAAATAATTATACGTAAAAATATTTATTACAAGTTTAAATATTATATAAGTAAATTGCTATTTTTAAAACATTGTATTTTTCTTTCTGTCATTCTTTAATTAAATCTAAAAATAGGTCTTAAAGTTGATAATTGGACATCGATTTTATTGGATGATTGATTTTAATAGTCATCTGATCAATTGGCATTATCTATATAAGAGAGGGAGAATAGGTGTTGTGGTGTGTGCATCAAAATTATTAAGAAACTGATAATTAAAAAAGAAACAGTTAATATTTTTGTTTAAAAATGTGTTAAAAATTTTATCTTTATTTCAAGTAGTATTAATATGACATAAAAAAATAAATAACTTCCAGAAGGCAACATTGATATTTACTTGTCATGTCGATTGGGGAAAAAGAAAAGTACATGACTGGCTTTGACAAAATTATATTACTGGAATTCTTTTTTTAATCTTCGAAAAAAGTTGACTCATATAGAAACCATGGACAAGACAAACATGTATTACAAAAGAATTTGTTTATTGTATTATAGAAATATTTTTTTCCTTGCTTACAAACTTTTGCATTATTCTTAAATAATCTAGTATTAATTTACTGAATTGAACTGTTTAATCTTCTATTTATTATTTTAATATGGAACTGCTATGATATTTTTTCATTTATTCTTGTTATTGTAATATTTTAATAACTTACAATATAAAAAATATATTTAAAAGTCACTTTGTTAACCAATACATATCATATGCTATGACATTTATCATGTATAGAATGACTAGAAATATATATATATATGAACTAATATTTATTATGACAATATAATTATTTCATTTTCTTAAAAGCAAAAAAAAAAAAAAGAATTGTGAAACTTATCTTAAATTTATACTTGGAGAAATAAAATGCATCAGAATTCAATTGAGCTAGCGATAATCAAGTTATAAATGATAAAGAGAGAGACAGAGACAGAGAGAGAGAGAGGGAGGGAGAGAGAGAGAGAGTGAGAGACAGAGAGAGAGATAACACATATTTGTTTCTAACTGAAACCATTTATAAATGGAAAGCTTTCTTTCTACTGAGTTTTAAATTGTTTGTCTTGAATATTAAAAGAACTGTACTATTACAAAAATACACGTGAACAGTTCATTAAATTTATTTTTAAAAAAATGATAATAAAAATTTTTAGTTTTAAAGATTGTTTTCAACATCATCATGAGCTGGAGCATTTTTAATTTTGTGAGGAGGAAGGAAAAAAATATTGATAAGTGAATTAACTGTTCAAACTTTTATTTATTAAACTTACATTTCAGGGTGTTTTGGTAAAACAAAATTAAGTTTTATCAATTTTGGGGGGATTGTTATATTTAAAAAAATGTGTTTAATATATTATATTTATCATTTCAAATTTTAATAGGTATTATATATGTGGGTATACTATAATTTAATATATAATAGTTTTATCTACATGTGGAAATATATTGAAAGTGTGGTAAATGATGGTTTATTTTTATATTGAAATGGGACATTGCTGGACAAATGTTACTGAATTATAACATTTATTAGTAATTTTTATTCTTTGCTTTAATATATGTTTATTTAGTTTGTTTAATATTATTCTATTTCAAATTTAAAAAGGTAAAATAACCTAGGTTATTTTGTTCTGAAAAATTATTCCTCATATCTTGCAGATTGCTTTTTAAAATTATAATGAATATATGCTTCTGAATGAAAGATGTTTATTTGGGAATAATTATTAGCACTATCAAGATTTTTATATTTTGGATAATGAATTATTTTATGAAACACTTATTTACATGTGTTAATATTTCTTTGCTCTGTGTGTATACTATCATAAATCAAATTATGCTAGAGCATTCTAGTAATATAAGAGTATAGTCTTACTATTGGACATTTATTTATTTTTGTGGTGGAATTTAGTGTTTTAGTTCTGAGGAAGAATTCATCTGTTATTATAAAAATGTATTAAAATTTCATATTTTCAGTTTACTGCTTAGATGTGCTTATAGTGTTTAAACTTCATATGGATTTTGAGTCGTTATATTTTATTCTCATAGCACATAGTGTATGTCATAGGGAAAACTACATCTTCTAGGCCTGAATGCAGATTGGCCATTTAATGTAATTACCATGAAATTCTTATGTCTGGATTATTAAAAGTGCTTCTGTAAAAAACCTGGTTACAAACATCGCATCTACTAAATCAGTGGTATATATTTGAAAATCTTGATAAAGTTATTTCATCCACATAAGCTTGTTTATGTTTACATATTAACAAAATTTAGGATTTATGACCTCTATGAGTATAAGGTTGTTAGTATTATGAATGTTACACTTAAATAAAATTTAAGAATAAATACTTAAATATTTCCAGATACGTAATTGTGTTTTCTCTAAATAAACATGAGAGCAATGGAAACAGATAATTAAATTGCAATTAATTCTTGAAAGATGTTTAATAATTGACTATTTTAATATATATATATATATAATTTGTTAGAAAAAAAGAATTATAATAGGAGTAATTCCGATATGCCGATTTTAAACATGTATGTTAATGTAAAATATGACTAAGGCTATTCTTTAGTTCAAAATGTTTGTCCTATTTTATATATATGAAATAGAATTTTAAAATTTATGCTATTGCCAAGTAATTAGTAGTCAGTTAAAATAGCATACATGTTTAGTTATTTATATTTTCCAGTTAACTCAATAAAGTAACCATAAAATTATTATGAAAAAAGTAAAACCTGTTGTTCAGTAAGGTGAATAGTAAATCATAGAATCCTCAAAGGTATAACAATAAAACTATAATTATTTCTTAATAACACTATATATTTCAAAGTGGGCAAATATTTGAATTACAGCTGGTATAATTTAAATTATCATATTATATCTACCTTTGTTACTGTAAATAAAGTAAAAACAAACAAAGTAAAAACAAACAATATATTGTTTGTTTTTACTTTATTTACAGTAACAAAGGTAGATATAATATGATAATTTAAAGTATACCAGCTGTAATTCAAATATTTGCCCACTTTGAAATATATAGTGTTATTAAGAAATAATTATAGTTTTATTATAAAAGGTTAATTAAATTTGTTTTAAATAGACGGGTATATTACCAAACTAATACCTTGTTTACTGTGTTTGAAAATTTGCAACTATAAAATTATTTTATTGGGATTTGTAAATCGTCATGTTAATTGAAAATTGCTTATATTTTGCGTGTTATGTAATAAAAACTTAAATATTGATTTGTAAATTTTAAATATCATTTGGTAAATAAATTGATTTTTGTAGAATTTAAAATTGTATAGATTGATATTATTTATGTTTCCATATTTCTATTTATTATTCATCAGAAATACTGATTGAATTCAGTATTCAATTTACTGCACCCTTATAATAAATCAATCTATTTAACATGTATATTATATTTATGAAAATGATTATTTTTGTCAAGAAGTATATGATAATTGGTTCATAAATTATCATAGATTAAAAAAAAAAACTATTGAAAAAGTCAAAATTTATTTAATCATGATCAAGAGTTATCATGCTTAATGGTCACATACGTTCATTTCATAAGAAACTTAAGAATTTTTGTTGTGTTTCAAACTAATAACAATCATTAATATTATAAGTAGACTTATTTTACATTCAAATACAACACTTATTATTATTGTAAGGTGTGTAAGCAGAGCTATATTTGGATATCCTTATGCCGATTACTTTATTAAAGAAAATATTTTTTTTTATTCAAACATTTGCAATATATAATTCATAATATTAAAGATTAATGTTTATCACAAGAGATGATTCTCATTATTAGTTTAATAATCCGAATTATATTACATATTTCTTAAAATATAGATCTTTCTTAATTGTTTTGGAAAACCCTATAAGACGTAAAGCAATTAGTTTTGTAGTTTAGTTAACATAATGCAGAGCACAGCTATTGTAATTTATTAAATAATGTATTATATATATATATATATTCTAAGTTGGTCTGGTTTATTGGATTTCCATAAAAAATACTGTTTATTTTCTAATATCCTACGCTTTGTTCTTTCTGCAATGTGATAATCCTGAGATAGAAATTAAGATAAAATGATTCAAATAAAGATCTAATTAAAATTAAAGGTATGGATATTATTTAATTATTATTATAAACTTCAGTATTCTCACTATTAAATATTTAATTGAAATATAGTATTAGCTTTATTGAAGTAGGATTATTGTTAATGATAGAAATATGCTTGAAATCCTTAAAGAGTTGGAATTCAATGGAATTTCTATGCAATGGGATAGGTGTCTTTGATACTTATTTGACTTTAAGGCAATCTGTATCTTCTCGTGAGTCAACAAATTTATTATTATTATTGTTATTCTGTGCTAGGAAATTATCAATTAATAATCATTTATTAAAGCAGTTTGAGATCAGTAGTTGCTGTTATTATTATTATTATTATTATTATTATTATTATTTGATTATTGCTTTCCCAAATTTTGTTGTCTCACTGCTTAGCTTTGAACATCCTGGTTTCCTGACTACAGGTTACAATATATATATATATATATATTATCCAATATAGATTCACCAACCAATTTTTTTAAAAAACTTGTTCTTTATTTAACTATATAAAAAATTTTACATTCAGTAAGCAACGTTTCGACTATTTCTATCCTTATAGTCTTTTTCAAGCCACTAAGAAAAAATACAAATATTATTATCAATAAATAATAAATAAATACAAAAATAAAACAAAAATAAAAAATTAAAATTACAAATATAAACAAAATAGAAATAAAAAATAAAATAGAATAAAAAATAAAATATTTATAAAAATATAAAATATTACCTTCCCCAAAAAATAAAAAATCCAAAAAAAAAAAAAATCTCTCAAAAAAAATATAAAAAACCCTTTTTTATTTATAACTAACAATTAAATTATTTAAATAGATAAAATTCCTCAAACTAGTCATTAATTGTTATCTTAATCTATCAGTTTTCTATTAATATATGGTTTAAATTCCTTAATGTAGAAATTTTCTTTTAAAAACCTTTCTTTATAATTATTTACAGTTTCCAAAAGTTCAATTTTGTAGTCAGTATGACCAAATTTACACCTATGAAAATAAATTGCAGATTTTTTATCAGATAAATGTTGTTTTAACCTTGTTTCTAATTTATTCTTAGTATTTCCAATATAAGAAATACTTTTACCCTCCTCCCAACAATCTAAACATTTAATAATATATACTCCTTTCATTGCCTCAAGCATGTTAAACTTATCATAATAATTAATCATCTTTTTTAAATCTTTCTTTTTCTTATATACACGAAACAATTTAATATTAAATTTTTATTTATTTTTTTACAAATATTTTTAATTCTAATAAAAATATTTTTTGATACTTTAAAATGTATACCTTATCTAATTTTTTATCCTTATTTTTAATTTTATTTTCTCCTTCAATTTTCCTTTTAATTAAATTTAAATTATATCTCGAAAAAATTTTTCATAGGTGTAAATTTGATCATACTGACTACAAAATTGAACTTTTGGAAACTGTAAATAATTATAAAGAAAGGTTTTTAAAAGAAAATTTCTACATTAAGGAATTTAAACCATATATGAATAGAAAACTGATAGATTAAGATAACAATTAATGACTAGTTTGAGGAATTTTATCTATTTAAATAATTTAATTGTTAGTTATAAATAAAAAAGGGTTTTTTATATTTTTTTGAGAGATTTTTTTTTTTGTTGGATTTTTTATTTTTTGGGGAAGGTAATATTTTTATATTTTTATATATATTTTATTTTTTATTCTATTTTATTTTTTATTTCTATTTTGTTTATATTTGTAATTTTAATTTTTTATTTGGTACTTACGGATAATTTGCCTGATGACGTATTACCCTGAAGGCATACCGGTCTAATGTTGCGATTTTTAAGATAACGTCTCCAAGTGATCTGCAGACACATCTACTCGATAAGATGTGTCCGCATATCACGTGAACACGTCACGTTAAAAAGCGCAACATTAAATCGGTATGCCTTCAGGGCAATACGTCATCGGTTGACCATGTGATGAAAAACAAAAGGAATGTCACGTGATACACACCGACTGAACACCAGCATGTTTCTTGGTCCTGAAAAAAAAATACAAAAAAAAAAAATTAGTGAAAATTTAATACTGTGAATACAAAATATTTAAAATGTACATGCATGAAAACTATTCAAAAATCTTAAAAATGTGGCCAATTATAACAGCGCGTAGCGCTGTAGTTGTTGGGGGGGGGCCCTGGGTGTTTTTGACAAGCGAAGCTTGTAGTACAAGATATAAAATACAAAATATAGCCAATGAATTTACGAAAAATAATTTGATATTTGTAGAAATATTAACCCAAAAATACAAAAAAAAAACCCAACAAATTAGTGAAAATTTACATGCATGAAATACAAAATAATGTCAATACAAAATATAAAAACAAAAAATTATGGAAAATGTGCCGTTAATGGCGATCACATAAAAATGTGCCATTAATCGCGATCACATGCCCTACTTTTACATACATTGGCTAATGAATTTACGAAAAATAATTTGATATTTGTAGAAATATTAACCCAAAAATACAAAAAAAAACCCAACAAATTAGTGAAAATTTACATGCATGAAATACAAAATAATGTCAATACAAAATATAAAAACAAAAAATTATGGAAAATGTGCCGTTAATGGCGATCACATAAAAATGTGCCATTAATCGCGATCACATGCCCTACTTTTACATACATTGGCTAATGAATTTACGAAAAATAATTTGATATTTGTAGAAATATTAACCCAAAAATACAAAAAAAAACCCAACAAATTAGTGAAAATTTACATGCATGAAATACAAAATAATGTCAATACAAAATATAAAAACAAAAAATTATGGAAAATGTGCCATTAATGGCGATCACATAAAAATGTGCCATTAATCGCGATCACATGCCCTACTTTTACATACATTGGCTAATGAATTTACGAAAAATAATTTGATATTTGTAGAAATATTAACCCAAAAATACAAAAAAAACCCCAACAAATTAGTGAAAATTTACATGCATGAAATACAAAATAATGTCAATACAAAATATAAAAACAAAAAATTATGGAAAATGTGCCGTTAATGGCGATCACATAAAAATGTGCCATTAATCGCGATCACATGCCCTACTTTTACATACATTGGCTAATGAATTTACGAAAAATAATTTGATATTTGTAGAAATATTAACCCAAAAATACAAAAAAAAACCCCAACAAATTAGTGAAAATTTACATGCATGAAATACAAAATAATGTCAATACAAAATATAAAAACAAAAAATTATGGAAAATGTGCCGTTAATGGCGATCACATAAAAATGTGCCATTAATCGCGATCACATGCCCTACTTTTACATACATTGGCTAATGAATTTATGAAAAATAATTTGATATTTGTAGAAATATTAACCCAAAAATTATTTACAAATTAAATGTAATTAAGTGGAAGTTTGATAATTGAAGAAATATAAAAAAAAAATTTTTTTTGTAAATTTTAAAAAAAAAAAGTTAATGCGAATCTACCATTAATCGCCATCTTGTATAAAATGTGGTGTAAGACGCCGTAGTTTCTACAAGCATTTGGTAATTTTAAAAACGGACTGTATATTGGTAATTTTATTAAAAAAATTATTGAAAATTAATTACAAATTAATTGAAGAAATATTAACAAAAATTGTTTGTACATTTAAAATAAAGATTTAATGCGAATATGGCATTAATTAAAATTACTTACAAATAGCGTTCACTGTGGAGGACTGAATTGGGATATATGTTCTAAAATTGCAGCGAAAGGATCAGCTTTGTACGATGATCGCTTCTTCCTCCGTACTCGGTAAACTAAACAAGGTTCTTGGAGCTTCAGCCATATCACAAAGTAAAATATCAAGGACGCAATGGAAGAGCTGAAAAAAATCACTGTGATCAAGTGGATAGCAAAATCACAATAGACAGAAAAATCAAAAAATTTCCCAAACCTCTCTCCGAATTTTAAATCTCGCGGTTTAAAAAAAAAAAAAAATGACTCTCTGATGGATTAATCATGCCAGTCACGTCGTTGCCATGACAACGTTGTCATACAAAGATCGTCGATGCCTACCGGATAATATTATTTGTATTTTTTCTTAGTGGCTTGAAAAAGACTATAAGGATAGAAATAGTCGAAACGTTGCTTATTGAATGTAAAATTTTTTATATAGTTAAATAAAGAACAAGTTTTTTAAAGAAATTGGTTGGTGAATCTATATTGGATAATATTGGTTTTTATGGACTATATTTTTTTAAAGAAAAAGAAGAAACATTTTTCGGGTTTTAAATTTAATATATATATTGTACTCTTTCGTTTAGGTAAGAATGAATTGTTTAAATTAGTTTACTGGAAAATTTTAAATTTCAAAGATAAGTAAGGGAATGATGTAGGTTATGTGTTGATGATCTTTTAATAATCTAGTTAGGGCAAGTAAAATAATTGCTGTATAATATTGTGTTAGTATTTGAAAGAAAACAGTTAACTAAAAATCATTACAAGATTGTATGGTTGGAAAAGCTAGCCATAGTAAACACTGACTTAATAAGTCTTATAAAAAAATGATTAATGTAATTTTTAAAAGGAGTAATTTAAAGTTAAACGAATAGACTCTTTAATAATAATAATTGTATTTAATAATTCTATTTAAAAATTATTTAATTAGAAGTAATAATGTGGTAGAAAAGTGTAAATTTGATTCTATAATATTGAAATAATTATTTTAAATTTTGCTATAATATTATTTTTATGTAATATTTTGTAAATTAAATTGTTTATTTTATTTTATTTGAATTATTAGCGTCTCATGTATTTTTATAGATCACATGATGAGTAGATATCCACACGTGTGCTTGCAAAGTTTTTAGTAAAGTTCAAAACTATGTTAAAATTCTAATATAAGTTTTAAAAATAGTAGATTTGTTTATTCAAGAATAAAATAGTATTAACTGTTATAAATATTAAGTTAGGTTTGTTAAAATGAATGTAATAAGTAAAAGTAGATTTTTATTTTGTTTTAAAAATAATTACTTAATAAAAAAGACTAAAAGTAATAATAAATATTATGATATGATTTTAAAAGTTATTTTGAGGATTTAATTGATTTTAATAAAGTATAAAAATTAATTGATAATTAAATAATATGATAAAAAAATAAATATTTGATAAATTATTACTCGTTTTCACTTTAACCAGCATTGTTTGCCCAGAGTTTGCCCAAGGTCGTAAGAAATAAGTATCATTTAATTGACCAATGAAATGTGTAGGTTGGGCAGGTATAAAACAGCTGTGCAGGAATTTCCAGGTCACTGTTATACCGTTGTTATTGTTACCACAACTTCAGTCAATTACTTGTTAAAATAATAGTCAATTTTATTTGTTTTAAAATTCTAAAAGTAAGGTAATTTATTATTATAAGAGCGTGATATGGAAATGTGTGGCTAAAAATTAAGTAATTCCTTACTTGATAATCTATTACATCTAATTTAATATCAACTGAAACATGGAGAAGTCGTCACTGAATTTAAATTTATTGATGGAAATGTTTAATTATTATATTTTTACTAAGCACATAATTTTGCCTGTGTTAACTGTTCAGACTAACGTAATAGTAAATTTAATAGACAGAACTTCATGGAGGAGATATAGAAAAGTTCATCAGAAATGGAAAGTAAAAAGATATGGAATGCTTTTTATTCAAAAAGCTCATTTAAAATAATATAGTAAAGTTGTTTTTTTTCAAATAAACTTTTAACATGAAAAAAACAATTATCTTAAGACGCTAAAATATTTCTTTCTGAAGAAATATTGAGAATCAATTTTAAAAAACTATGATTTTTAAAAGAATATAAAAATTAAGATTATTAGTAAAATAATTTATATCATATTGAAAAACCTTTAAAATGAATAATTAATGTATGCTTGAAAATATTTTAAACCATGTAAAGAATTTTATTTGTTATATCAGAGAAAGTAGACTATCGGGAAATATGGATAAAAGTTACAAGAACTTGGAAATTATTTTAGTGCAAAATATCAAAAGTACTTTTAATACTATAGTTACACAGCAATGGAATTCATGAGTTATTTAAACTTTTGGAGACAAATTAATAATATTGTGAAGTGAACTTACCATATTTAGTTTGGAACAGTCATCTTGAATTTTTGTGTTGCAATGGGAAATATCAAATCACGCATAGTTTTAGTGTCAGAAGTGTGATCAACAACATTGTACCAGGAGGAAAAGACATTCTATTTAACGAATTTTCACAAGGCTTATAAAATAGAAGTAGGGTAGGAACATAGGACATTAAATTATTTACTAATCTAGTGCTTAACTATTAAAAAAATCTTTAATATTTTTTAATAAAAAATTTAATATTTTTAAAGTATGATGATATGGAATGAGTGATATTTAAATAATGTTTATTTAGTTCGTGATCCGGAAATATTAATGGAATAATCGACAATAAAGACATATTATTGATGGTAATAATTATAAAAGTATTGATCATTTTACTACGTATTTTATTATTGTATATTTTGGTATGGAGATATGAAACGAGTATAAAAACACAATGCATATACATAGCTTATAATTTGTTTATTCATGTTAAAGATTATGCATACTTTTAATAATATTATAAGTACATTTTAATATAAGAAAAATATAAGTATATGAGTCTATTATAACTGAATTTAAGGTTTATTTTAAGTGATCAAAATAATAAACTGGGATATCAATACTGATTGTTTGTATTTATGTTTAAAGTTACTAAGGAATAAAATATTTTCTTATCGATTGGTTAGATGGTTCTTTTGAATATGAATTTATTTATTGTTATAGAATGTAGGAATAGATTTAGCGATGTAAGCTTGGTATTAAGTTAAATAGGACCAAGATAATATTTTTATGTAGGATTTGTTTATATGGGAATAAATGTAGACAATAGTGGTTACTATGCAAGTATAGATAACTTAGCCCTATAGTTTGTATATGTTCATGGTAGTGTTATTTTCTGTATGTTGAAGTTATAATGTTGCATAGAACTGAATGAATAGCTTTGACATTATGTTTATTAGTAGAGGTGATGAACTAAAGTAGTCATACCTTAGTTATGATACCCTGTTACCATGATGGTTATTTAATAGAAGTGCTAATAAATTAAAATTTTATTTATTCCATATACCTACTTGTGTGTTTATTATCGATATTGATCGGATTACATCGTACAGGATAAAATTTCAAAAGATGAAATGATGAATAAGTTTAAAATGTAGAATTATTATTGAAGAGAATAAGATGGGTTATATTGTTTTAAAGTAAGGATAAAAGTAAGTGTAAAGGGTTACAAAATTATAACTTGTTAATAAGGAATCAAAAACTTTTTATATTTGGGATTCATTATTGTTTATTACAAATAAATAAATGATGAAGAAAGAGTGTTTTCTAAAAATATTATTTAGTTATTAAGTATAAAAGATTCAATTTTAATGCATATTTTTTACAAGTAAAAGTGATATAACTAAATCACATTTGAAGAGTATAAGTGATCATAATTTTATATAAAATTATTCTATAATAATAACACATCAATAGTTACATTTTATTTGACATTACATTGATGAGTAATAAACAGTCTAGATTAATGGATATGTTATTAGTTAAGATTATTTACATTATGAATAGGTTAGGAATAATTATATGAGATAATAAAAGTATTTTGAAAACTAAATAATAAATAATAAAGGTATATTGAATTAATAATTTAAATGATATTTTTTGCCATGTAATAATTTAAAGAAACTTAATGGAGGCCATAAAGATATTATGGTAATATTTTAATAATAAGAATTTTATAAAGCAATTTTTTTTGTATCTAATATTTATTTTATTTAATATATTTTGTTGTGAGATTACCTAAATGGGAGTAAAACAAAGTTCATTCATATTGTATATACTGTATATAATTTATTGTTAAAGTTTATTAATAAATTTGTTAAGTTTTGTTTATACATCTTGGTGTCTACTCAATTTCTTCACATCACAATTACATAATCATAGATAATTAGAATTAAGACATAATATTTGCACAACATAAATAAATACATTGTTTAAGAGTTATACTATTTTATTAATATGATTTATTTAAGAAATTTTATATATTATACCATTATTTTGGTCATAGAATAACCATAAAAGATTTACACAGAATTATATTATTAGTGATTGCCACATATTTTCAGATTATAAGATCATACCTTATATGTTTGTTTAAGATGCCAGGTGAATAATAGAAGATTACATTATATTATTATTATGTGATATACATAAGTAATATTATAAGTAGAAAAGATGATAAGATTAAATTATAAATTAACGATTAATATTATTATTTTATTAGTATTGGTATTAGTTAGATGTAGTTAGGAATGATATTAAATCTCTTATCATACTTGATTACAAAAGTTATAATTATTTTAGAATTATTTAATAGAACCTGAGATAATTTGAGCTAAATCATTTTGATAAAGATATTCAGATTAACTTATTAAGAGTCATTTACTTAATTAATTTTTATTAAAGACATAGGAGTATTATAGATTTATTGTTTTAAAGTAATAAGAGAGAAGATAGTATTTTTATGCTATTGAGGTGATATCATGTGGGATATTGGCTCAATGTATTCGTCTTGCCACTTGTAAACTCACTTCATAGTCTCATGATTTTATCAAATATTTATTTATTTAATATATGAAACTAAACTATATTATTATTTATTAACTAAACCTAGTTTAATGGCTTACAGTATTAAAGAATATATTATTATTTATTAGATATATTGTAAGTGAATATAATTATTTATTTGAGCTAGACCAATTTATTGTTATTACAAATTTCCTATAAGTGATGGTAGAATATATATATATATATAATGTTTTCATGTTTTAGAATTATTTAAAAAATGTCTTTTACCACTAAAAGGTAAGTAAAATTTTATTTAATTAATGGACATTTTATTTGCATTACATTCTTTTAAATTTTATTTAATGCAAAGGATTTTAGTGATATTAAAAATGATGGATCGTTAAGAAGTGGCGGAAGCAGTGTAAAAAAATTATTAAGCTTACATGCAAACTTGTTTTTTTTTAATGTATTGTAAATTTTTTCATGTATTCCCGAATTGTTGTAACGTAAAATTGAACAGCTGTATAAATTTAATACCCAGATGTATGGATAAATTTATTTATATATTCAACATTCATTTTTATTTTCTTCAAATTATTTTCCTTTTACAAAATATAAATATTCCATTATAAATAACTGAATGTTCTGTCAGTGTAAAAGTTTATATTCGTAAATTCTATTTACCAATGAACATTTTCACTCATCAATGTATTTAAATTCATAATATATTATTTATTTATAAACCGTTTTATATATATTATTATTATGTTGATTTAAATAATAGTATCATCAGAAGAAAAGGTTGATATAATTACACTAAACACTTTATTCATATATGATAATGGATAAAAAGAGGAAAATTAAAGAGGCAATTATGATTGATAAATATAAGGAAGATGTTATTAATAGGCAAGTTGCAAATACAGCCATACACAGCTTATGGAAATATATGTAACATTAAGTTTAAAAAATTTGAAATTCAGTTAAAGCTGTCAAGGATTACCACGTAATCGAAAGCGCTACAAAAGAATTTAAACTATAATATATTTACCGTTAAAATTTCTTATATATATATAGCAATAATCAACTTAGGGCATGACTGCTATCCTGTGTAATATTTTACAATTAACATTTAGAAATTAAAAAATATATATTGAAGTCACAATGATCACCATTTCAAGCTGTCGTACACTGAGATGCCTGCTGGAGTGTTGCATTAGATCCTAAAATCTATGGACAGTGCTCTCATAGTCAAGGCTCCTCTGAAGAAGGCCACAAGCTAGAAACTAGACTGGGGATGTTCGATGAGTATACAGTAAATGGGGATTTTATGCACTTCTTGCATCGATTGATTACTCTGGGTTGCACTGCTGATGCTACTGTATGGAGAGTTTGGCCTCTGTGTAAGTCACAAAACATTACCTCTCATAACAATTACTATTTTTTGTATATTATGTGTATATTTACAAGTATATAATTATATAATTTTATCTAATCATATTCATAAAATATTCAACATTCATTTTTATTTTCTTTAAATTATTTTCCTTTTACAAAATATAAATATTCCATTATAAATAACTCAATGTTCTGTCAGTGTAAAAGTTCATATTCATAAATTCTATTTACCAATGAACATCTTTATTTATCAACGTATTTAAATTCATAAAAATATACTATTTATTTATAAACCATTTTATACATATTATTATGTATGTTGATTTAAATAATAGTATCATCAGAAGAAAAGGTTGATATAATTATACTAAACACTTTATTCATATATGATAATGAAGTACTACTATTTTTTCTTCAATGTTTTTGTTCTCTCATCACTGTATAAATTTATATGGTATATTAAATAATATTTCCTATTATATTCTACATTAAAATATGTATAGGAAATAATATTTTTTGAAGAATATATTAAGTTACTTACAGTTAAATTCTTTATACATTTATTGATGCTGCTTCATATATAGTTAATCACTATAAAATGTCTACGAACATGATGTAATAAGATTCATTCTATGTAATAATATGATTCCTAGACTGAATTTAGAAATATCTATTTTAACATTCATATTTTGATACTATATTGGACTAGTAAATTTTCAAAGATAATAATTCATTTATTTTTCAAAAAGCAATATCTTGCAGTTCTCTCATTGTTGGTATTTGTTTAAAAGCTCATAAATGGGGGCAGCTAAATGTATTTTACTGTTTAAGAATACCTCAAATAATTTAATATGCCTAAAACACTTTTATTTGGTTAATATTAGTTAGCATCAAGGTATTTTTCACAGCTGAGACTTTCCATGGATTTAAATATTTCCCGTATTTTGGGAATAAGGGGATTCAAAAAATTTATTTCTCTTGTCAATCATATACATTTCTCAATATTTAACCTCACTTCAAATTAACATAACTACTTGCAGACTATAATTAAACTTTTCATTAACTCTGCTTCTTTTATATAAACCACTAGTATGTCATTTTGTAATATAGTATAACTCTTTCAACATTTCTTGGTATATTTTCTATCTTTACTTTGAAAGTATTCAGTGCTACTGTTTTCCTGTATGGTGTTTTATTAATCTTAAATAATCCTATCTCAAATGTTCTGTCTGAAACATGAATTTAATAAAATGCTGACTTCAAATCTAGCTATGTGATGTGTTTAGCCTATTTCAGGGATGCTAATACTTTTCTCATGTGGGATAAAAGAGTAGCATCTTTCTTAATATTTTTATTAACTGTAATTTAATAATGCCATATATACTCATATTTTCATCCAGTTTTAATATTGCATTAACCCAGACAGATTCTTCTATAGGTGTAATTACACCTTTACTCTTCAATTTATTCAATACTTTTTCACTTTTGGAGTAAAAGCAAATATAACCTTTCATGGTTTATAGATGACTTGTGCATTTTTCATTAGCTCAATATTAACTGTTTTTGTCTTAATCTCTGACAAGTTACATTCAAAAACATCTGGAAAATTCATTTCCAAGTAAGCTTCCAAATGAACCCTTTTATGGTGTTATTCTTAATCCCCAGATGCTTGAATTAATGTTGAGATAATGTTAGGTTAAAAGTACTCATAATTGTAATTTTTTATTATGGTTATTTGTCATTATGAACATTAAGACGATTCCCTTGCAACTAGGATTAGGTTTCTTTAACTTGACTTTTCCAAATTTTTGTCCAATTTGTTTTCAATATCAATGATGTTCTTGACCTGCTATCTATCTCCATTCCTATCATTTGATTACAAACTTTCGGATTTAAAATATTAAAGTACATCAACATTTTCTTTCATCTTCTTCACAGTGTTAAACTTCTTAAACATTTCTCCCCTTGACTGACTTTTTACCTGTAAATTCTGATTAGTCATTTGTTGCTTGTTTTTATGCAGCATTGATAAATCATCTGTCGTGTTGTAGCTAAAACATTTTTTTTGTTTAGAATTTACATATTGATTTGAAAGGGCTTGTTTTCCACACTAATAACAAACAGGAATAATTTATGTTAAATTCCTTTGTGTAACTTGTGACTTTGCTACATTTACATGGATTTCCAAAGTATCTAAATCTGTCACATTTTTAAAGGCATCTGTGTCTTTTAATATGGCTTCATTAACTATCAATAGTAACATTATTTGTCAGCATAGACTTGTTAAAAATGATATATCTAAGCTTCATGTCTATGATGCCTTAAAGTAAACTATTCCAATTACATTTTATCAACATAGCCCCTAAATTTACAATACTTTAACTGAAGTTTATAATGTTAAATTCTATTGCCATATAGCCTCAATTTGCAATTGCATTAGCTTAAAATAAACATTAAGTTTATTATTAATTTATCATACAAAACTTCTTCATGCATCTTCAGATCCCATAACAGATTTGCTGTTTGTAAAATGTCATGACCTGAAATCCCTAATAATGTGGTGATTTAAAACTTGTCTTCAGTTATCCCATTCATAAGAATGAATTTTTGTACATAGTTTATAATATATCAAGCAATGTCTCAGATTTTTTACATTGAAGGTCATGATTACATTGCTTTGCATTTTATTGGGTTATTCTAATCACTAATATTTACTACAAATTGTCTAAGTAATAAAGCAGTGATATAATAACTGTGTCATACAATACACCACAGTTACACCGTTTGACAGCATGGCATAATATATCCAGCCACAGATTATTGACAGCAGCATGGAATATATTTAGGCACAACTATAATATGGCTGGAGATACTTATTTAATATTTAAATGCATAAACAACAAAAGATTAATAATAATAAGAATTTATTTCATTCTAAATAACAATAATATTACTAGATAAGATTAGTGGATCAACTGACAATTTGCTAATTGAGCATAACATGTATTAATTATGCTACATTTCTTGTAATTCCAATATATTACATGTCATTTTAATTACTATTTAAATAAACACTGCTCACACAAAATCTTGAGTTAATCTAAAGAGATTTTGACTAAAACTTATTTTTACTGCTAATATTAGTTCATTGTGCCCAATTAGATTTTATTCTACCTTTAAAGTCTTTAAGTTCCTTTTTTCCTATTACAAGCCTCTCTCTCCTTCCACTGACTACTCTGTCTGACAACATTAGAAGATCTGCAGGCATTTTAATAACTTCACTAATTTGCATAATGTTAGACATTATTGCAATGCAAATTTGCATGTTGTTTTTTGCTGTAAACAAATTTTTTTCTACATATTATTTTTATGGTGACTGAACATTGTCTATACTGACAAGCCCCGTGCACACACATACAACTTTAGTAATAAATATATACATAACCACACAGTATACAGCTAATCTACATCGAATACTTTATGTAAACATTAAATTCTTTTTTTGTAAATGTAATTTTATCTATACTATTTAATTCATTATAAAAATGATTCATAATTTTTTGTTAGGAATTATTAAAATCTCTTATACACATATAAAATAGTATATCATATCTTGATTTTATTATTATTTAATTGGGCATTCTATTACCAAATTATTATATATATATATATTCCAATATTTACTATTATATTTAAAATATAAACTTCTACATGTACTATATTTATATCATTGACTTATAATTACAGTTTTATATAAATAGTTGTATATTTTTACTTCTTAAAATATTGGCATACATTTTCTCTATATTTATTGTAATTTAATATTGATTTATTTTGAGTTTTATATTATTTAATTTATTTATGGTACTTTCTGCATTTTTATATACAATTCTTCATACCATACATTATTTGTTATGTATTCATTTAAACCTTTTCAAAATTTCTATAGCATATAGTTATTCAAATTGAATAATAATTACAATGGTATTTGAACCTCAATAAAAATATATGGTTTTTCATTTTTAAAAAAAGATAGAATAATTTATACAGATTTTTGTTTATAATTTTGTTTTGGTTATTGTTTTTTTTTTCATTTTCTTTAGTAGTTTTATATATTTAATTTTAATTATATTAATAGTATATTTTCCTAATTTTTTATATTGTGCTAATTTTTTAGAATACATAAGAACGAATCTGTATTTGTTCTTTTTACATATATTTTTTTTTATATTAGAAATATTTATAATCTTTTATATATTTTTTTTCTTATAAATTTTAATTTATATATATATATTTCTTTAACAGTTTTGTTTCTTATTTCTTCTAATGAAATATTAGCTAATTCTATGTTTATGATTATCTTTTTATTAAAAACCATATCGATTACGTGAATATGTACAAAATATATATGTTGCTAAGTATATCAAATTGTCCTCTATTTTTCAATCATTTTACCATTGTCTTTTTTTATTATTAAACTTTATAACTCAGAAATTTATACGTTAAAGAATGAGAAGTATCCACCTTCATTACATAAAATCTATCATATGAATTAATTTATTGAATATTATAGGAGAAAAAACGTAATTTGAAATATCGTAGAGATACATTTTTATAGATCCAAATTTAATTTTTTTTTTTACTTTTTTTACTACAATATGCTTATTACATTAAAGAGAAATATGCTTCCATTTTTTATATGTTTATCTTTTTGATTAATTTTGTTATATATATATAAGAGCTATTTATAAATCGAGTGAAAGGGTTAAATGCTAAAGAATGCTGTTAGTTCGAGCTACATAAAGTTTTTAATGGTACACAATCATAATTTAATTTTTCGATTGTCTCCTAAGTATTTAATTACTTATTATTCATTCACTATATATTTTGAACTGATAAAGGTTATTGTCAATATAGTGGAAGTTTCTAACTTTGTTTTTCAGTTAATACATAAATTGTTTTTTTTTTTTGTTTTTTTTTAATAATACAATTTAGCATACTAGCATTTTATATTTGGAATTAATTTTACAGTTATGTTATTGATTTTTACATTAACTGTTTTTAATTAACTTATTTCTCAAAACGTGTATTTCTAATCATGGCTCTATTTTCAACTCCTAATCCACTATGTTTTTTATGATATTTTTGGAAACTGAATTTTTTAAAATGTACCGACTTCTGCTATTTAAAATATCATGTGGAGTGCTATAAATTGTTAAATCATATGATAAGAAATTCTCTATTGCTAAAAACTTTGTTTATAAATAGTGTAGCATCTGCTATGCACAATGTGTTTTTCGTATATAAACAGTGTTTTTCCCATATAATATTCTCCATTTCCTTTGAAACCCTGATGATTTGCTTACAAATAGCCATCCTCCTAATTCAATTCGTAGTGCCTCAATTGTGTATGATAAACTATTGTCACTTAACTCTAAATTTTTTGACTTGCATAGGTGGTCGAGAGGTCAGCGCGACTACTTTGCACTTGCAGGCAGTTGCCCGGGTTGCGGGTTCGCGTCCCGGCCGATGCTATGACACTTAAAAAAAAAAACTCTAATTTTTTTTTCTGTTACAGCCAATTTCAGATTATCTTTGTTTTAAAATAATTGTGGATCCATTTATCATATCTCAAATATTTTGTTAATTGACAGATATATTATTATATTTCTAATTTGAAGTTGCAGTTGGGAGAAAATTAATAATTTTAAATAAATTCATAGAACTGTAATAATAAAACAATTTATTCAACTATATTAAATACAATAGCTAAGAAATAAATTATTTGGAATTTCATAAGAAATAGATGCAACTTATTATTAATCTTCGAGTTACTTAGTTTCACTTCTCACACGCATAGGATGATATTATAATCAACATTATTTGCTTAAATTGAAAGTCTTATACACCCAATCCCTTGTTATTGTTATATATGTGTCTGTAAGCTTTCCGGAGCAATTCCGCTTTACGCAATTCACTATTTTACTTTATATATTAATTTGTTATTAAAAGTAAACGAATCATACATTCTCAAAATTTTCTTTGTGCTTACTTAGCACACTCATATTTTATACACCAATTAGCCATCTCTTTTCCCATCCTTGTCTAGTCCGGTTTTTACGACTATTTGTACAATAGTCTGTTCATTATACTTTCAAATTATTAATATTAATGCATGTATAATTTTCTACTTATATTAACATTAATATAATAACTTCAGGAATAATCTGTACATATTTACAATATGTAATTAGAAGGAATTTGAACTCAAACATTCAAGCTCAATTTCAAGCACTCTATAGCTTTTCACTCTATCTTACACAACTGATACACATGACCGCATACATGTGAGAAAAAGAAATGATCTTCACTACACGATTTTCAGACTGATTCAACATTTGTCAATTGATCCAGATCATCTCACATATAAGCCTGACCATTAACGTTTGAATATTTGCTATCTTAATATAAATTGAGCACTGATTATATAAGTGTGTGGGAAGATAATGTTCTAAACCAACTGATGAGTGCTTCTTCAGCAGGAAATACGTATATTTCAGATTACTGTATTTTTCAAACATATATAGTTATGTGTTTCAGTTTAATAAGCTAGAGTGAATAGCTGTAGTAAGCTTAAAAGTCTGAGTTTAAATCCCTTCTAATTAAATCATGTTTAGTATAGACAGTGTACTTATATTAAAATATAATAAAATCCATGTGATATTACAATTATATCTATATAATATAAGCCCAGACATTCTAATTATTTATTTAGGTATGTATTACATTAACCAACCAGTTTTATTATGTACATGTATCTTCCTACGAAAATATTTCCTTCTCTTCTTGTGAAGTTCTGATTGTTTCTTCCTTAACGTCGCATTGTTGTAATAATGCAATATTTCTCAGTTTCCATTTTTGTTCCATACTGGAGTCATTTATTTGCATTTGATCTCTATTAGACTTTTGTTCAGCTAACAAAGAATTTAAAGGTTCTTATTTTTGTTACTTTTCTAGTTCTATCAGTCATAGTTGCTCTGACAGAGTTCACAATATCACTCAAAAACATTAACATCAGATAACTTATTTAATTGAAGATAAAAATGATTTACACGATTCTTATTTTTATACCTTTTTCTAGTTTTATCATAGTTGATGTGATAAAATTCAAAACATCATACTTGATATCATTTTTTTAAAAATATCTCACACTCCTGTTATCCATTTTGCTTAAAATGTATCACATTCACATACTCTCTCCAATTAAAGATTTTCACAAACAAAAGTGTTCTTAAATGTTTTAGCTGTAGAAGCAGCAACTCGGTAAGATCTGTGCGAGAAGATTGATATATTTAATAACATGCCCAGTGTCTTGTTAATTGCTATAGGTAAAGTAAAAAACATAATATAAATTAAAACTTCTGGTACATCCTTACTACAAGTTTTGTTCAACTGTAAGTTTCAAATCTTATTATCTATGTCATTTCTCTCAAGATGATAAGATGCAGTTAAAATATGCAATATTCCATTATCATCTAAATAATCTGTATATTACTGACAGTGAAAACGAGTCTCATTTTAAAAGTTAAAACAATCTCCAGATAGTAGTAAAAGTTCTCTTAAGTGCTTTAATTGTATATTCTGAATTTATATATTTCAATACCTTATATTTGGTCCAATAAATCAATTTAACATCTATTAAAATTAAAATTATACTTAACCTTGATGTAATTAAAGAGGATTTGATTCCTGATTTCCAGCTACCTACAGTAAGACATCTTATCTACTATAACAGACACATATTACCACGTACATGTAAAAAAGATAAATAATCTCTAATATATATATATATATATATTGTTTGCTAAACCAGCACTCAGCAGTTAGTCCAGATCATCGTCTCCCACACATAGATATATAATCAGGGCTCAGTTTATAGTAACATAGCAAATCTACACATTTAAATGACCATACTTCCATCCTCTCCAATGTTCACCTCTTCAGCCATCCATATCACTGAACGTCCAATGATATGGATGACTGAAACACTGGATAGTGGAGAGGATTGAAGCATGTCCATTAAAATGTGGAGATTTGCTATCTTAATATAAACTGAGCACTGATTTTATATATATATATATATATGTGTGTGTGTGTGTATTGCACATGATGATGATATAGACCAACAGATGAGTAATGGTTCATAATGAAATACATTATCATCATCATTATCAACCATTATCAATCCACTGCAGGATGAAGGTCTCTCCAAGTTTAATTCATCTTCTCCGATCTTTAGCTTCCCTTCTCCACATCACCCCTGCACACTTTCTTATTTCATCCATCCATCTCACATGTGGTCTCTTTCTGGGTCATTTACAATCTCTTGGAATCCAGTTTAAAATTTCAATTGTCCATCTATTATCATCTCTTCTAACAATATGTCCAGCCCAACTCCACTTCAATCTTTTAATTTTTTCAATGAGGTCAGTAACACCTGTTTGTTCTCTTACCCATACATTGCGTTTTCGATCTCTTCTTGTTACTCCCAACATACATCTCTCCATACTTCTTTGAGTGGTCTGAAGTCTCTGAATTGCTCTTCTATTAAGTGTCCAAGTCTCAGATCCATAAGTAAGAACTGGTAAAACACATTTGTTAAAAACCTTCCTTTTCAAACATATAGGCATATTTCCTTTTAGTATCAAGTTATTTCTACCAAAAGCACTCCAACCAAGTTTAATTCTATGATTAATTTCCTCCATTATGTTTCCATCTGTATTAATAATCTGACCAAGGTATTTGTAACTGTTAACTTCTTCTAATTCATCATAATCAATCTTCATTTTCATATTTTGAGCAAATCGATTAAACATTACTTTAGTCTTTTTAACATTTATCTTTAGTCCTACTTTTCTACTTTCATCTGATAATTCCTGCAACATTTCCTGCAGATCTGAAGCATTATTTGCAAAAACAACTACATCATCTGCGAAATCTAAATGACTTAAATAATCACCATTTACTTTCACTCCTTTAGTTTCCCATTTTAATCCACAAAATACTTCATGCAGCACTGCTGTAAAAAGTTTTGGAGATATGGAGTCACCTTGTCTTGCACCTTTCTCAATGTTGACTTTCCCAGTGTCATTATGTAATCTAATTGTTGCTGTTGCATTTTTTATAAATATTCTTTAAAATATGACAATATCCTGAATCTATACCTTGATGATCTAATGCTTTAATCACTGAAGAAATGTTTATAAAATCAAATGCCTTTTCATAATCTACAAATCCTAAGCATAATGGAAACTCATATTCATTTGTTCTTTCTATAACTTCTCTCAATACCTGGATATGATCTACTGTACTAAAACCACTTTTAAATCCAGCTTGTTCTCTTGGTTGGTGGAAATCCAATGTTCTCTGTAGACGAGTAGTAATTATCTTGGTAAAAAAATTATATAAAACTGATAAAAGGCTGATAGGTCTGTAATTTCTAATATCTTTTTATCACCTTTTTTAAATATTAATATTATTACTGCATTCTTCCAATCATCCAGTACATCTTTATCATTTAGACATTTGGTATATAACTTTGCTAAAAAATTTTCTATTTCTTCACCTGCTTCTTTTAATATATCAATTATAATTCCATCATTACCTGGAGCCTTTCCTTTCTTCATACATTTAATTGCATGTCTCACTTCTTCATTTAAAACTCTGGGCAATTTGGAAGATGTAATAGATATAGGAGGTACTTGTTCTTTATTACTATATAATTCTTGATAAAAATCTTCTACCAATTTCATGATGTCATCTCTCCTTTTAGTAATAATTCCATCTTTTTTTCTTATTGTAGATATAAATTTCCTACCAATACCAAAATGTTGTTTTACATTCTTAAGACTTTTATTTTCTTCTCCAGCTTTCCTTGCTAATTCACAGTTATACTTTCTTATATCACTTTCAACTCTTTTCCGCACCATTTTACAAAATTCGAGATATTCAATTCTTTTTAATGCATCATTTTTGTATATCTTCATATTCCTTCTTTTCTTCATAAATTCTCTAGTTTCAGTAGAAATTTTATTGGTCAATTGCTGTTTCTTTCTACCAGCTATCTTTGTTGCAGTTTTCAAAAGTGTATCAGTTATTTTCATATTAATTTCATTCAAATCTGAATCATGTTCAAAATCTACTAACACTTGAAACCGATTTGTAAGTTCTAATTTAAATTCATTAGAATGTTTCTGAAGATTAGGAATATCAACTGTAAATATTGTTTTTCTTAATAATTTCTGTCTCTCTAGTTTTACATTAACACGTATCTTACACCTTACTAATCGATGATCGCTTCCTGTGTTAAATTTATTAAGAACATTACAATCTTGAAATATGTATTTCCTGTTAGTCAAAATATAATCCAATTTTGCTGTACCTTCATTTGGATGCTTCCATGTCCATTTCCTTTTAACATTTTTCTCAAAAAAGAATTCATAATATAAAGTTTTTCTTTTTCTGCAAACTCCACAAGTCTATGTCCTCTCTCATTTCTATTACCATAACCAAAATTACCCACAGCACTTTCATCTTTCATTTTTTTTACCAATTCTAGCATTAAAGTCTCCCATAACAATTTTAAAATGTTGTTTACTCTGATCAAAAGCCTTTTGTACATCCATATAAAAATCGTCTTAGCACCCTCCGCCTTCGGCCACCAACCGCTGCCTTGGTTGGTGACTTTACAACCTCCTGGGAAATACATACATTTGAGATTATTTATATTTTTACATGTGTGTGGTCATATATATGTCAGTCATATTAGATAGAGTGTATGACTGTAATGAACTAGAATGTCGGGGTTTAAATACCCTTTTATAACTATTAAAATTATATATTCATTTATTGGTCATACATAGCCTAAATGTATACATTTCCAGAGTGACTTAGATTTAGGCTATGTTTCAAGTTTTTATATCGCATTTTAGTGATTGACACAATTTCTTTTTCTCCATTCACATCTGGCCACCAGATGTTTTATCTAGGTAAAACTTTCATATGTGTATGATTTCAGAATGACCTTGATGAAGTAAATTGTCTGAATCAAGCTTTCTTGTGATACAAGTATGTGGTCAGTCATTAATACACATGCAAAATGATAAACTATTTTATACATTCAAGATGGGGTTTACAATTTCAATTGGACATTTTTTGACCAGCTATATTTTATGAATTTAGTAAACTTGATGTAATTTAGTTTTGTTTTGTCAGCTTATAGTTATTATTGAACTATTAAGCAATAAAGAATTCATGATCTATATGGTTTATCTCAATAATACCATGCTGTATTTGTTTGAAACAAGTAGAAATAATAAAATATATGCATGTTCAATCTGTTTACTGGCTTATATATTAGTTCACAATTATATTCTGACAATATCTTTATGCAACAGAACAGGTGTTAATGTGTGGGTTAAAGATTTCTTTTGTGCCAAATATTCCTAGAAGCAAATCATGGTCGATGTGAATTTGGAAATTTTCATCCATAAATATACTTCTGAAATTTCTTGGTGGTAAAAATGACCACTTACAGGTGGTAGTCAATTTGGATCAAATATACTTATCAGCTGTCTGACAATACTCTTGAGGTATATTCTATACAGTGTTCATCTGGATGAGGTAATTATCAGTCCAATTCTATATTCTAAGGCATCTGCAGTAAAAATAAAATCCATATCATTATGGCATTGAATCAGGAGATGATTTGAATTAATAACTTCTTACTTTTCAAAAAGCTAAATCTTGTTTTATACTATTTCCAACATTTTTTTAACAGTTTATACAACAGTGATTGCAAATGACACTTTTTAAGGAAGCTCTTGTAAAAGTTACAGTTGTAAAAATTCTTTATCTTGCAATGTTTTATGACCTTTATATTGCATGCATTTGAATATTTGCCATCTTTAATTATAATGTGATCAAGAAACTTTACTTCATTTGTAATCCAGATATGTTTTGATGTATTTATTTTGGCTCCTACTTTGATATTCATTGACCTGCATTTACTCATCTTTTTAATTCAGGTTATGATTCTATGATGACCAGAATATCATCTAAGTATGGAATAATGCCATATGCCACGAAAAATATATACATTTTTGCTTGGAAAATATCTTTAGTGCTACCATAATTTCATATGGCAATTTATTATACTTATAAAATCCCATATGTGTGATCAATGATAATAATTCTGTTCTTTCTGTAATGGAGACTTGGTGTAATACAGATTTAATTTCAATTTTTGTAAAATATTTTTTTTTTGGGAATAAAGCCAATACTTCATATACACTGGGAATGGTAACTTTATTACTAAACTTATTCATTGTAATGTATCCTCCTTGGAGTCTATAATATCCATGTGATTTCTTAATATTAATATTACAAAATCAGCCTAGGATGAATTTTCTACCAGCTCTAGTAATCTATTGTGTAGCATCTCATTGATAGTTTTTTCTCTTTCAAGGCAACTGGTGTATGATGTACAGATGATGGGGTTGTACTGCCTTTATCAAACCAATTCTCACTGGTCATATTTATAACTGCACTGATCCAGTCTTAAAGAACCCTGGTACATTTTCCACACTATTATTTCCAATTGATTCTCTTAATGATGTTTATATTAATTCCAGAAAAAAAAAATTCCATCCAAATAGCATATTAATTCATGTACAATGGAAAAATGTTGATGCTCAAATTCAGTTGTACAATTATTATTCCATAGATATCAATTTTGTTTAAATTAACAACTTTTGTGATAAGACATATTTTGAAAATGTTATTTTTTAATAATACTGTTTGATGATTTTCAACCAATCTTTATATAATATCAGTTATACATCTTCATCAATATCCACCTCCATTATTAACTTTTGTTCACAAATGTCCACATCAAAGAGTATGTTATCATAAGATATATCATTAAACTTGTCCACATTATAATTATTATTCACTGTATTTCCTCAAATACATTTCATGGTGTTTGATTATTTTTGACTTGATATTTTTTATTGTGAAAACACACACAAATTGCCTGCACACTAAATGTCCTTTTTTCTTGCAAATAGTGCATGAGTATACTTTTATGTTTACAGATACATTGCAACGTTTTACTTTACTAGAGTGTAATGTATTTGTATTTGTTTTCCATATTTACAGAAAGGTATTTGTCTGAATATTTTGATAATATATTCTGAAGCATTACCAAGCATATATTCTTGCATGACACATTTCTTTAAATTATGTTTATAGTTAATGTTGGTTTGCTCAACAATAATTATTTGAAATTTGAATACAACATTCCTTATATTAGTTAGTCGAATAACTCATTAATTTACAAATCAAAATCATAATCCTTTGGCAAATTACTCAATGCTATTATACAATCTACAAATTTTTCATGAGATAATTGTTTTTTTTGTTTTTCAGCCTCAATTGTGTTACTTATGTTGTTATTTCTAGAATGGATATCCATTTAACTTTTTGTCAATGCATAGTAAAAAGTTTCTTAGATATTTTACGATCAGGCAATTTATTTGCAAGTTGTACAACATATTGTGCTGAAAGCCATAAAAGCATTTTCACTTTCAAACATTTTTTACTGTTTTTAAAAGGATGTAGAATTCCACAAGTTCTATATAATTTATATATGAAGCAGGATTCCTTATATAAAGTCCTTTTACACAATTACATAATGATTCCATTATTATTGTTTTAAAGATAATTGTATAATACACAACTACTATCATTTTAATAAAAGAGAGCTATTAATTTTTTTGCACATATATAGTTAAACTGTCAAAAGCAAAATCCTTCTATTGTTTGCTTAGGTTATTGAACAGTCAACTACATCCCCTCTGTTATGTCCTAAGGTTATTAATTAAATAATAGTCAGATGAGTATCAATAATTTTAAAAAATGAACATGACAAGTTTAGTAACAAACCAATTTATTTAAAAATACTAAATACAATAAATAAGAAATAAATAATTTGGAATTCCATAAGAAGTAATTACAACCTATTATTAATTCGTGAGTTGTATATTCTACTTCTAACACACACAGGATAATATTATAAGCAACCTTATGTGGTTAATTATAGTATTTTATACACATGCTTCTTACAGTTATATACATGTAATGCCTTTGCATAAATATGTAAATAAGTAGAATGATTGTTTTCTTCTTATTTTTATATAATAAAGCTGAGTGCATTCCCAGAGATCAACATCATAATCATAGCTCTCATATTATGTATTATGGAAAATATACTAACCATACCACCAACAAGTTCTCTTTATGGTTTCTTAGCATGCAAAACAATCACTGACAAATTAGCCATCTTTGTTGCACCTAAATTTATACATCGTTATTTTTATATGCCTATGATTTGAAAAAAAAATAGGTATTTTACATAATAGTCTGTTTATTACACTTGCAAATTATTATTATTAGCATACATAGATTTTTTTCTAGAGTATATATATATATATATATAAATATGATATATATATATATATATATATATATATATATATATATATATATATAATATATATATATATATATATATATATATATATATATTTATGAGCAACCTGTATGTATTTTTGTACTTATGATATCCATTTTATTTACAATATGTATGTACAGACATTCCAGAATATATATATATATATATAAATTTATGAGCAACCTGTATGTATTTTTGTACTTATGATATCCATTTTATTTACAATATGTATGTACAGACATTCCAGAAAAATAAAATGGTTTCTAATTTATTTGGTACAAGTATTGGCATCATATAAATGCTTTAATTGTAGTAAGATTACAATTCCTGCAGAAAAAGAAAGATCTAGTAATCCCTGTTTGTATAATGATATTCATTTGACAACTAAATTTTAAATCACTATTGTTATTCAGCATTCTGCAGTTGATATCTCTCTTAATTATTTATTTCACAATAACTATAGCAACTTAGATCATGTTATTGATAATATTCCCAATTTACTTTGGATTTTTTTCATTCTATCCTTCTTATTTATGTATATCCAATGTTAATTAAAATGTCCTGGTATTGTTTCAACCTTGCTTATTCTTCTCTACAAAAAATAACAATAGTGTTTTACATGTAGATTATAATATTTAATGTACCACTGTATTTCCACATCAATCATACTCAAGGCAATTTTTATGAGGTAGTAATTGTTTTAAAAATGTTATCCACAACCTCATTGTAAATGACAGTGATACATTTAATATATTTCCAAATCATGGATAAATTCAAGTTATGCTCATAATGATACTCACTGTTTTAAAGAAGAAATCATGAAAGACAATGTATATCTTTTGCATTTAAAGAAAACACAATTCCTATTTAAATTGCCAAACAAAAACATAAGTTTTTATTTGACTCTAAATCATCATTGCAATCTGAATATTTGTTCTTTTCTTAAAAAATGTATCAGGAGATATATAGAATTTATTTAAATGTTTGTAGCACTCCTAATTCAAAGCTCACTTGTCTCATCAGAATGTTGAAAATATATTCTAAAGACTGATATTACAAGAAAGTAAGATGCTGATAAATCTCATCTTAAATTTTTCAAAACCAAAGCAATATATCATATTATATTAACTATAATTATAAGAAACATGCTAGATGTTAGTCTGATTTTGTATCAAACCTTATGTTAATACTGATTAGAATGACATAGAGAGAAGAATGTGACAAAACTTACATTTATTTTACTAAATCTCATAAAAATCATTGCTCCCAATATTTGAATAATATTTCAAATTATATCAATACTCCTGAATGTAATCTGTTTTGTTTAATACTAGAAACAAATGTAGTATATATCTAACATCCAATATACTTCCAAATAGACATCACTTGGATTTTTTAAAAAAAGTATTGCAAAAAGCTTTAAAAATACCACATTTACATTACAAAATAAACAATATGAATGATATCAAATTTTCTAGCTTGTATATATATATTTTCCTCATCCAAAACCTCCATAATTTTTAATCTTGTGGTCCATAAATTATCATTTTTCATATTGCTATTGAAGCAGTCATATATATATATATATATATATATATATGCTATATATATATATATATATATATATATATATATATATATAAATATATATATATATATATTCATATATATATATATACTATTAATTTGAAAATATTAAAAAGTTTTAGGTATAAATTAAATTTTAATTATTTAGGGAAAAGATGACAAAACATATAATTACTGTAGAATCAGATAAAATTAAAGACAGAATTTGATTAAGAAATGCAATTAGTAAAATTTCCTAATTAAATTGCATTAAGATTCTGATCAGTAGATAATAAAGAATTTTACTTACTTTTAATTAATTAATTAATTTAGAGAACAGGCAATCTTTGTTTTGAGTTATATATAGAGAAAGGCAAAAGAAGAAAGAATTAGTTAGCTATTACTGTAACCTTCAGAAAGAAGACACTTCTTGTAGAGTTTTAAAGTTTTAAATTGTTAAATTACATCATGCTATGAGTGAGTAGGTCGCCATAATTCTTCTGCCTAGCTCTGGTGCAGCTGTGTGTGGCATTCCCTCGTATTATATGATGCTGTGCTGATAACACCCTTGCCTCATATAACAATCATGTTGCTGACATTCTATGAATAATCTCCATCAAAAGGATGTTCCCAGTATATAATATCATGGAGTGCCCAGCCAATTCTACTGTTTGCCAACATCCTTAAAATATCTAGTAAAATAATAATTAAATTTAATGATAAATTTTAAAAGATAAAAGTCTCTCTTTCTTTGCTTTAAATCATTCTGTAAAATAGGTTTATGTAGATATCTGATTCATTATTTAAATATTTTCTTAATGCATGCTTAATCATATATAGTAAAGAAGATATACTATTGCAATATATATATATATATATATATATATATATATATATATAGAAGATATACTATTGCAATATATATATATATATATATATAAAAGCATAGTATTTAATTTCCCATCCCTCTGATTCTAATTTTTTTATTAATAGTTAAATGTTTATTTTTAAAAGAAATTTTATTCTATTGCTACAAATATGACATCAATTACATATCTATTTGGAGTAATGTAGATTAAACCTTCTCCCAAGTTGCTCTTGTCATATAACTTGTAGCAATTACTCGGTCCTTCACGATTTTATCCATGATGATCTTAAACTTAGAAACATGTAGTTCTCTCATCTTATCAATCATTGCTTTACATTTGATGCACCACAGGTCATAATTCACAAAAATTGCTAATCTTACATCAATAAACAGACCCTGACTTATATAGACTTTAATTAATTTATAGTTTCCATTTATATTGCTGTAGCTTTGTAATTGAATGTATAAGAAAAATGTGGTCGATTGAATCCTCCCCTCTCCTAGTCATCTGGCAATCTTCTTGAAATTTCTTCTGTATGCCAAAAATAAGTTCATAGAGAGAGAGAGAGAGTCCAGGTTGATTTTTATTAAGAAGTCTTAAAATTTTGTCTCAATGAACCAGAATTTGGATCTCAAATTGAGTTGATGATTGGTAATCCTGAGAGATCCTATGTTTATGTTATTTTCACATATTATCTTATGTGCATTCCATTATTTAATTTTTGATATAATTGGATTTTCATTCAGGTCAACAACCTTCTGAACATTATCAAATAATGAATTCCACTATCTATTATTAGCAGGCAGAGGTCTATCATTTGGCATAACAACTTCTTGATATGAAATATTCGAGAAATTATGTTGAAGATTGAACAGTAGGTTATAGTCACTCTGGAATTTCATGGTTTTGATACAATGGAGTAAAAGACCATTGAGCCTTCTAAGCATTTGGAGTTTTTGAAGGCTGATGGCAGCAACCTTTTGACCCCAGTAAAGAGAGTTTATTTTTTGATAAATTTTAGAAGGGTGGATATCAGATAAAAAATAGATAATTTTTGGGAGTATTAAGAAGTTTGAATATCAAGAATTTTAAAAGTCTTACTTTATCAAGAAATGAAATATATATTCTAGAAAGGGAAGTCATTGTATGACAAATTTGTGTTAATAAAAATTCTCCAATTTCTCTCCTCATAGAACTGTTGATTTTGAGAAATTAAAACCTAAACATTTCTGTGGATCAGCTGTAAAATTTGAAGCAATTTTCTTCCCAGTTAGCAAGTGCCAGGAGGTTTATTTGTCTTTATTGAATTTGAGTTTGTATTTGTTTGAGTACCAATCTAGTATCTTCTTTAGTTTTGTGATATATTTCTTGGATGGCAGACAGATGAATATGTCATCCATGTAACTGTGGTGTTTAACCTCCTTTCCACAGCAGTTGCAAACACTTCAGGTAATGGTCTCTCAATCTCCAACAGTAACAGGTTGATGTAGGTTATAAAATATAGTACACTAAGTGTAGATCCTTGAGGAATAGAGATGGAGGGTACAAACTCAAGCGTAATTTTTTCATTCATTGTGATGTGTATGATTCTGTTGGCTATCACATTTGCAATCATCATCAGGTAAACATTTGGCACCTCATATTCCCAGAGAATTTTGATCAGAAGGTTTGGCCAGACTGAATTGAATGACACTGAGATATCAAGGTGGACAGTGATTGGTTTCAACATCCTCTGGGCTTGAATGATGACAATAAGGAGTTTCATAAGGCCAATTGCATTGGTTGATGATTCCCCTTTTTACATATTGGTAAGTAGAAATGTATTTATATTTATTTTTTAACTTGAATTTCATCCTTAATTAATTGTTATATGATTTTAATTAAAATGGGAATCATTGAGATAGGCTCAGATTATTCAAGTCTTGTATTCCACCCTTTTTCTTTAGAAATGTCACAAGTGATATTGGATACAAGTTGTTAATCTCTCAATTTCCCTGTGCCAAATAGTTTATCATGACATTAATTATTGGCACCGAGTTTTTTTCTACATGAAGGAAGACAAACTTTCTTATGCCATGCATTCCAGGGTGTACATTCTCCAAGATGCTTTTTAGTTTGATACAGATCTTCTCAGTGTTATTTTGCATTGGATTATCATCTAAACAGAATATACCATTGACATTCCTTGTCTAATTATATTGAAAAGTTGCCCTAACATGTTCTCTAATAGCACAGACCATTTCTGAGCCCACAAGAATGTTGTTATCTATTGTTAATGATAGTGGAATGGGTTTTCTTCTGCTGCTCCCAGCATCCATGGAAGTAACTCTTGGAAGAACAATGTTGGTCTGGCAGGAATCTTTTAGCCTACTTAATTGACATATATTTGGCCAGAGATCTCTACTTATTCCTGTATTGGCAATTCTGGGCAAGAGCAAGATGTACAAATTGATTATCAAGTGGAATTTCTTTTGAGATTTTGGTCAATAGAGTTAAGGTCTGGGCCTTCTTTGTTAAAGAACACCTAATTTATTATAAATTGGAGAATTCAGATGAAGGCAAACCATGCCTACACCACTGGTAAACTTGGGAAGTTAATCTTTTTAATGTAAATGTATGCCTAGAAAAAGACTTTCATGTGTGGTTTGTTTTAGTAACATTCAAATGGTGCTGTTATTTTCTTTTATTACAGGATGTCCAATGTTTGTTTCAAAAGATATATTTAGGGAAAAGTGGTCAGAAAATATCACTAATCAGAGTTTAGCATTGATTTTGAAATGAATGCTCAGAGAGTAATAGACTCAGTCGATCAAGGATCTAGAATTTGCAATATATAAGGAGAAGGAATCTATAAGGAGGAAATCCTCTCCTCTCATCAGTATCTGATTAAAGAGGTGAATATATTTTTATCAAAAGAATTATATGTCATCACCCATTAGAATGGTTAGAAATGAATTTAAGGACATGACCAAGTTGATGTGGGTGATTACTTTCATGATTATATTGTGATTATTTTTAATGTAGAGATACATTACATTGATTTCAAAGCAATTATAATTTAAGTTAGCAATTAGAAAATTTGGGTCCTCATGGAGAATTTTGAAGCTAGAGGGGGGTCTTTCTTGGAATTAATTAATATTGCTACTCCTTCTGCCACTGACATTGAAATTGATTACTTGAAGAAACCTATATTTTGGAGAATCTGATCAATTTTACAATATGAATAATAAGGAATCTACATCAGCATTCTTGGAGCATGAAAAAGCTACTGGACACAGATTTGAACCCACCAACCCCAGAATAGTGTGCAAAGAGAGAAATGACCATAGGTGCAACATAAAGGAGACATATTTTATAAACAATGACACTCAATCAATTAATAGAAAGGACACCTGTTTCACCATTTCAAAAAAGATGGACAAACTAATCCAAACAATATTTAAATAAAATACTGAAACACCTAACTAATTAACATAAATTAGAATAACTATCCATCATCACTAACAACTGTATGCAGCTATGAATATGAAGCCATGGAGCTTTGAAGGTGCTAAGCATTAAATAAATTATTAATAAATATAATTTCTCTAAAAAGTGTTAAAAGTGCATAATTATTAGTAATATGAATTAAGATGTAATTTGATCTTGAACATGCATAGCACATTTGGCTGGCATTTGACTCTCCAATTTCCAAATAGGAAATGCCCTGTCAATCAAGTTCAGGTCTCTAACATTAACTCCCTAGAAATTTAGCTTCATATAATTAGTACATGATTTATCCCTGATCGACCCTGCCATTACCCATTGGCTGATATCTGCCACTTCATTATTCTCTCTATTATTGACCCACCTATTTTGTTCCAGCACTTAGTCTTGTGTATCATTTCCTACAGACCAACTGTCCATCTCACTAAAAGCAGAGGTCTGATAGGCAGATTTTAGTGTCACTAGGGCTGATGAAATTAGTTAATGATAGATCATCACATCTTGATTCATGCTCTGTTCCTCCATCTCAGAGGTCCTGATGAGATCATGATAGGGGATTGTACATTCACTTTTCTTCTCTTATTATCCTTATCATTCCACTGATTTAACTCAAAAGCTTCATGACATTGCTTATTTAATTTCTCAGAATTATTATTTTTGATTTGCATTTTATATCTGCATCAGAACTGGACCTGATTTGTTGTCTTGATTTCCTTTTTTCATGTTATCCTTGATTAGTTTAAATATTAAACTAGTTGGTTTTAACACACATTATATATACTGTTTTTTAATGAAACTAGCATGCAATGAACGTATAAAGGCCCACTGAATTCGGAAATTCATGGTTAGTACTAGGATTTGAAGTGGGCTACATGTGAGATATCATGAAGCTAGGATTGAACTTAGATCTAACCACTTCAGTAATAGCCTTAGCATTGCCAAAGCCTCAGAGGCAAAATTATAATAAAATCAGTAAAGCTATTTAAGTTAAATAGCTGGAATTAAAAGATATTTTTATAGCAAAAAATTTCAGAATTTCTACTTAAAAGTTGCATATTAAATAAGTGCTAGGACTTTGAGTTGATACTTTGGTTCTAGTATCTGAACATTCTGGATCCTCACTGAGGTAAGTCAAAAGCTTGAAACCAATTATCTGAAAATAGGAATATTCTAGATAGAGATTTTAAATATCTTTCTCTTATCACTCTTATCAAATAAAACTTGTTTGAGCTATTTGTATGCTCCCTATATCACATATTTATAAATTCAAGCTTATAAAAGCAATGCCATGCAATATATGATGTGGCTTTATTATAAATTTTGCCTTTGAGGCTTTGGCAATGCTGAGGCTATTACAATATGGTAGATCTGAATTTGGTTGCCCCATATAGATATTTAAGTGAGATAGCTTGAATTAAACATATTTCTTTGTCTAGAAATTTCAGATTTTCTACTTAAAAGTTTCATATTAAATAAGTGCTACATTTTTGAGTTGATATTTTTGGATGTACTGTCTGAATGTTTTAGCTTCTCACTAAAGTGAACCAAAAGCTTGAAACAAATAAGTCTGAAATAGGAATATTCTAAATCAAGAATTTAAATATTTTGTCTTACTGCACTTATCAATTAAAGTTTGTTTGAGTTATTGGTGTTCTCTTTATATTGCATATGATAATCTTACATTGACAAAAAAATCAAGTCAGATGACCTAATTTTAATAAAGCTCCTATTTACAAATGTTATATATAGAGTAAGTTAAAAACAAACTCTTATGAAGCTTCAAAATACCCTCAACCTCAGACCACGGTTTCTGCCTCTAGCGTCATCAGTGAGGTGCTAGGGAATAAAAATACTAGAACTAGTCCAGCATTTTATCAATGCCTAACTATTGAGAAGAAAATCTGAAACTTTCAGACATTTAAATGTCCAAAAATCCAGCTATCTAACTCAAATAGCAGTATGGGACTGAACTAAGTTCAGATACACCATATATTAATAGCTCTAGCAATATAAAATCGCCAAAGCATTAATAGCAAAAAACTAAAATTAAATTGATAAAAAAATCAAGTCAGATGACCTAATTTTAATAAAGCTTCTATTTACAAATGTTATATATAGAGTAAGTTAAAAACAAACTCTTATGAAGCTTCAAAATACCCTCAACCTCAGACCACAGTTTCTGCCTCTAGCATCATCAGTGAGGTGCTAGGGTATAAAAATACTAGAACTAGTCCATCTGACTTGATTTTTTTATCAATTTAATTTTAGTTTTTTGCTATTAATGCTTTGGCGATTTTATATTGCTAGAGCTATTAATATATGGTGTATCTGAACTTAGTTCAGTCCCATACTGCTATTTGAGTTAGATAGCTGGATTTTTGGACATTTAAATGTCTGAAAGTTTCAGATTTTCTTCTCAATAGTTAGGCATTGATAAAATGCTGGACTAGTTCTAGTATTTTTATTCCCTAGCACCTCACTGATGATGCTAGAGGCAGAAACCACGGTCTGAGGTTGAGGGTATTTTGAAGCTTCATAAGAGTTTGTTTTTAACTTACTCTATATATAACATTTATAATCTTACATATATAATTTGAATTTGCTTATTGTCTCTTTTACTTTTTATTTGTTGTTTTTTTTATTATTTTTATTGAAATATAAATGTTGAAATGAATATATTGAACAGATATTGAATTATTATTATTATTATTATTATTATTATTATTATTATTATTATTATTTAAATAAACATTATTATTATTATTATTATTATTATTATTATTATTATTATTATTTAAATAAACATTTATTTTATAGTGTCTGCATACAATTGCAATTACATTCGAATATCGGCCTTTCAAGCCAATTGTGCAAACACTTTGCGAGTGTTAAATAATAAATGAATACCCTCTAACCAATATAAGATATAGAATTTATGCAGGAATAAAAAGAATCTCTCTTACTCCTACGACTCAAATATTTATATATGAGCAAATCTGAAGTACTGGCACAGAAGGTGTGGCAATATAACAGTCACTTTAAATTACTATATACAACGTCTAAATAAATAACGCTGATGAAATTTTCTAGAATTTAGTAAACGTCATTCCAATTGAAACTTAATTATATATATATATAAACATTTATTTTATAGCATCTGCATACAATTGTAATTACATTCGAATATCGGTCTTTCAAGCCAATTCTGCAAATGCTTTGCGAGTGTTAAATAATAAATGAATACCCTCTAACCAATACAAGATATAGAATTTATGCAATTATAAAAAGAATCCCTCTTCATTTATTATTTAACACTCACAAAGCGTTTGCACAATTGGCTTGAAAGGCCAATATTCTAATGTAATTATTATTATTATTATTATTATTATTATTATTATTATTATTATTATTATTATTATTATTATTATTATTATTATTGTTGTTGTTGTTATTATTATTTTTGTTGTTATTATTATTTTTATTATTTTAATTAGTACTAGTATAAAAGCCAGTACAGGTCACTTATTGGTGTTGTTGGTAGAACAAAACACATAAATATCACTGTACCAGCCTAATTAGTTTCTTTTTTGCACTAGATGGCATTGTTTTGTTTTTTGACAATAAGGTCACACTTTTATTTTAAGCAATTTTAAAATTCAATAATGCATATCACTTTTATTATAAGCAATTTAAATTCCACAATAGACATTAATAATTAATTTCATTTAAGTAAACAAACTTCCTTGTGGGTGTTTTTTAATAATAAATTTAAAATGAACAACCTATGGCATTATTTTGTTTTTTGACAATAAAAACACACACTTTTATTTTATGCAATTTCTAAAATTAAGAAATGCACATAGCTTTTCTTTTAAGAATTTTAATACCAAAATAGACATTTCTAAGTGATGTAATGGTCTGGTCGATGACATGGAAAAACAAGGTCACATCTTACTATGGTCAAACCTTGGGTTTTTATGTAGGATGATGGAGATGATGCAATAAAGTACATGACTCATGATTACATCTATCTTCAATGGACTAGCCTAAGACTAATCCATCAAATTTATATGTAATTTAAGTCAGTTCATCCACATCTCATCATTCTCTTTTGGATCAGTTGATATAGTATTCAAACTCAGGAAGAATTTGCACTCGACTGTTTTAACATGGTTGTTGTTACACATATGGTCAGATCTGCTTACCCAAGTTAGCATTTATAAATGACTCTTATCTAAGAACTTTCTACTATAGTGACAATATAATATGTGTGTGCTAATATATAGATATGGCATTGACTTAATAAGTTAATGCACAGGCTTATTCAATAACTTAGAGATCTATTCAACAAAATTTACAACATTTATTTATAAAAACAAATGCTACATAAACAGTAAATAAACTTGAATAAATTAAAGAGATATTAAAAATATGTTCAAATGGATATGAGATTATAAACACAATTACTTCTTAAGTGCCTGTAATGAAAAACATACTATTGGCTTTATAATCCACATACCTAATTAACTAAAATTAATTTAATATTTAACATCAACATTGATTTGACTCATGGCTCAAGTTTAAGTGATTTAACTTGCCTAGAGACTCCCTTGTCAATTGTGACATTATAAAGAAACATTCTTAAATATGATAGCACAACAGATTTATCCAAAAAGTTAATTATTTATACAGAAACACTTAACTAACTATCATTAGTAAAACACACACTATATAACACAACTTTGCTTTCATATGTGTGTGTGATTAATGTCAAAACGAATAATAATAAATTCTTACCACCAAATTTCAAGTATATGATCATGAACAATGGTCAAGCGTTTGGGATGAGAAATTGAATCTATATTTTATTTTTATTAAAAAAAAATGGTTTTTATTGAACCTTTCACACACCCTCTGGCTCTCTTTGTGTTTTTTTAAATTGAATTCTACCAAAATGTTGAATTTTAATAATAAACATTTTCACAAGACTAGAATGAAACAACAATAATAATAAATAAAAATAATAATACATTCACAAGAAAAATATTCATAATGTGTAACATTATATATATATAAATAAATAAATATTTGAAAATACAGTACTTAATAGTTTATAAAAATATATGTATAACCGTCACTTAGAAGCACTTTCAACTAACTTGTAGCTTTGTCAACTATCACTTTTAAAAAATGTCAGTTTTCCCATAATTCCATGATGTCAATCTTCCCATAATTCTGTGATCTTAATGTTTGCTGCTTGCCTATTAAGTAAATCTTGCTTATATTTATAAATTAACATTGCCTCTTTAATTTTCTTTTTATTATTATTTCTTTCAGTTTCCAATAACTTTACATTGTTATAATTAAAATCAAAACCATATATACATGATTTGTTATGGTCATAAAAACAAAAGCTGATAACAATTTTACTTCCAAATATAAAAATATTAATAATAATGTTAATTTATCTGATAAAATACTATGGATATCAATACCACATATTTCGAATCAACAGGCAAGTTTCATTAAGAAAATTTATAAAGGAATATGTGATATTGCATTTTATGCACCACCTACATTAAATAAATGAATAAACAATTCAAAAGATAAAACTTTATTGATAAATAAAAATTGTATCATTTACAAATGGACATGTAGGGTGTGGCAGTAAATATATAGATGAATTGAGGTGCACATTGGAAAAAAGAACAAAAGAGCACATATTATTATTTAAAAGGGTTCAAAGTACAAGACAAAATTTAAAAAATGATGATACGTTATCAGCTTCTGTTTTTTTATGACCATAATAAATCATGTATATATGGTTTTGATTTTAATTATAACAATGTAAAAATATTGGAAACTGAAAGAAATAATAATAAAAGGAAAATTAAAGAGGCAATGTTAATTTATAAATATAAGCAAGACTTAATTAATAGGCAAGCAGCAAACGTTAAGATCACAGAATTAGGGGAAGATTGACATCGTGGAATTATGGGAAAGCTGACATTTTTAAAAGTGATAGTTGACAAAGCTACAAGTTAGTTAAAAGTGCTTCTAAGTGATGGTTATACATATATTTTTTATAAACTATTAAGTACTGTATTTTCAAATATTTATTTATAAATTTACGTATTTTATTTTGAAGAAATACAGACATCGATTTGTAATTATATATATATATATTTCAGGAATTATTTCAGAAATCAATCATCAGTCTCATTTGATTAAAGTTCTCTTCATTTTATAGTTCATACAGTTTCTGTGCACTCATCTCTTCTTAGCATGAATCGATCACTGTTTCTGTCATATAGTGTGCTGTTCACAATTTCACCTTGATGGACTCTGGTTTCCTTCCATTATTTTTTGAAACATTCCATACTGTATAAAGTAAGTTTGTCAAAAGATATAAATGTAGAGGTATGGCTACATACTTTCCATGGTTATGGGATTGATGCTCTACCTCACAACAATCGATTCCTCTAGCAAAAACACTTTGTGCTTGGTTCCACCATTTAGAAAATACCATTTTTACATTTCAATTCTGTAATTTCCAAAGTCCATATCTTGCTACATGCCTTCCTTTTTTTTTCTTTAGGCATCATCATCCATTTTCCAATTGAATGTATATGGACCTTCATACATGTTGCATAACTTATGAAATTTTGAACTTTTCAGGATACTGCTATGTAATATGAGCATTTCCATTATTACTTGATAACTCTCTATGATTTGGGCATACTCTTAAGATGATCAAATCCAATGATTTCATTTTCTTTAAAGCAATTACTTTTCATAACTATGCAGTTTTCTTTTGTAAAAATTCTCTGACTTGTCAAAAGTTTTCTCAAGATGTAGTTATTATGTTCATGGGCCTTGTGTTGATAGCAAACTTTAAACCCTGAGCTTTGAATTTTCACATTAATTTACATCACTTGGTTGCATAACCTTTCTGTTTCCACATCATTCGTGGATAGGGTCAGCATGTGTGAACCAATGTCTGACATGTTTTGAGTATCACCTCTCCCCAATTAATTTTGGCACTATGATTTTCTATCCCATCTTTGGAGACCTGAATAGGACAACCAGTAAAAAATTCAGAGCCAAGTGAAGTTTCAGCAATAAAAGAATACTTAGTACCTCAATTGGATTCAAAAATGAACCCAGGCAAATCTTTTTGTAAGATAATATCCTGTTGCTATTTATATAAATTATGATTAATGGTAACTTCATCATCCCATTCACATGTAAAAATCCAGATTTCCAATAGCTGGGTATGTTGAACCAGGTAAAGATAGAATACATTGACTAAAAGTATAAGGTTTAACTTGATTACACACTCCACTGTTTTTTAAAAACCACTCATGATTCTTTGAATCTTCTAAAGCATCCTTTGAGATACTGCCAAGGTACATCATAACAAACCTTCCATTAATGATAAATTGAAAGCATCCAACCCTCTAAGATTGCAACACTACTTTAAATATACAGACAATATTGATCATGAGTAATGTAGCAATCATGCCAATGATAAATCATACCAGGTAAAATTTGCTTTCCATCCTCCTGTATAACTTCTCTACCTTTCTCATTATTCATTGCAGTGACTGTTGCTTTAAATATTATCTGCTCTGTGTTCAATTTTCATGGAGCTTGTTTAAGATGTTAAAAAATGTAGGCATTTGCTTCAGATATCTTTCCCATGTTATTTCATGTACCTGGGTGGTCATGACCTGTTGTGTCACCATAATTTGTCTTTTAGCATAACCGGGGTTCAATAATTCCTGCTTGGTCACATGGTCTCATCTAAGCATTTAAGACCTCATTCTAGGCTCACTATGGCCTCACCACGTGTTTCTATAATTTTATGACATGCTTCTATTTTAATGTTTTGCTTGGTAGTAAACTGATTTAAAATTGGATGAGTGATCATCATTTCACCCCACATTTCATCCATATTCTTTCTTTGACTATCATGGATCTTTTCCTTGAAGGCCTCCTGACTTCTGAACACCTCTTGGTAATTGATGGTGAGTTGACTCATGATACATTGTCTAAATTTTTTCAAATGTTGCATACATTGTGTCTTTCTTCTCCATTTCTTTTCTCTTTTCCCCTATTTTTTGTTTTATTCCAACTTTAATTTTCTGGATGCCATCTAAGTCTAATACAGTTGTTTCTCTATATTTTCCATTTTATCCTACATTTTACTCATACCTTGCCTCACCTTCTTCATCACTTCTTGGAACATTTGCAATGTGATCATCCCACTTCCCACAGAGTAAACTGCATCAACATTGTGTGATTAGTCCACATCAGCCCCAAGTGATTCTGGGATTTGGGCTAACACTTGGTCTCTATCAAACATTTGTTGAGACTCACTGGCCTCTACCACATACACCCAAACCTTTGATCATGTAAAGGCTCTCCTTCATCAATGACCTTACTCTCATGTACTTCAATTTCTTCTTGAAAATACTCTGTTTTATACTACTACTTTTTCACTTCTTAATATCATTAATTAAGTAATCTAAATAAGTGTTTAGTTAAGCTTTTTATAGTAGTTTAGTTAAGCTTTTTATAATAGTATAATGGATGATTGTCATGGGTTTTTGTTTTTCCCTAATCATTTTGCTTCTTGCCATTACATTTAGATTGTTTTAATCTCTGATGTTATGTTTATCTACATTTAGTCTTTTAACCTTTATTCTACCTGAGTAATCTATTTTATTTTTGATTTATTGATTAATAATTTAGCTAATTTGTGTCCATTTAATTACCTTGCATTCATTTTCCTTGCATTCATAACCATGCATGTTTTCTTTTTTTGTTTAACTACTTCATATGTTTAGTGTTTGGTTTAGGTGTTTTATGTTCCTATTTGATCATTAGGTACATGGATTACTTTACATGATCATAAGTACAATACTAATGTTAAGTCATTAGGTTTTTTTACATAAGGAATAAATTCAAATAGAATGTTACAAACAAAAAAAAAACATTTTTTTTGTTTTTTGTTTGTAAAATTCTATTTAAATTTATCCCTTATATAAAAAACCTAATGACTTAACATCAGTATTGTATTTTTGAACTCCAATCCAATTGATGGATGTCCCTTGCAACTACAGTATTTTCATGTCTAATACAATGGGTGCCAGATGTAATTTTCAAGTCAATGAAGGTCACATCTGACTATGGTCAGACCAAGGATCTTCCTGTAGGATGCTGGAGATGACATGATGAAGTACATGACTCATGATTACATCTATCTTTAATGGACTAGCATGTTATCCATCAAATTTACATGTAACAAGTCAGTTCATCCACATTCACCATTCTTTTTTGGATCCATAGCCTCAGTATTTGAACTCAGGAAGAATTTATGTTAGACTTTTTAACAGTGTTTTCATTACAATTATTCATGGTCAGATCAGCTTACCCAAGTTAGCATTCATAAATGATCCTTATCTAAGAATTTTCTATTATAGTGTATGCACTTTATAGTTGAATGCCCAGGCTTATTCAATAAATTAGAGAGACTTTATCTATTCAACAAAATTTACAACATTTATTTCTAAAAATAAATTCTATATAAACAATAAATAAACATGAATAAATTAAAGAGAGATTAAAAATATTTACAAATGGATATGAGATTATCCATACATATTTGCAGCTTAAATGCATGTAATAAAAATCATACTATTGGATTTATTGTCTGTGTCACTAATCAACTATAATTAATTTAATATTTAACATCAACATTGGTTCGACTCACAGCTCAAGTTGTAGTGATTTAACTGTCCTAGAGACCCCCCTGTCAATTATCACATAGTAAAGAAACATTATTAAATATGATAGCACAGTAGATTTTTCCAAGAAGTTAATCATTTATACAGAAATACTTAAATAATTATCATTAGTAAAACAAACAATACATAACACAACTTTGCTCTTATAAGTGTGTCATTAATGTCAAAAAAAATAATAAATTCTTACCTCCAAATGTCAAGTATATGGTCACGAACAATTGTCAAGTGATTGGGATGGGATATTGAATCTATATTTTTTTTTTAAAAAATGGTCTAAATTGAACCTTTCACACACAAACACCCCTCTCTCTTTGTCTTCTGCTGAATTGAATTTTTCCAAAATGTTGAATTTTAATTTTAACAGTCTACCCATGATCCTATTCTAAGATTTTGAGTGAGAACAGATTATTACCCAAGATTCAAGTAGGTATAATTATGAGCATCAAACAAGCCAATCCCAAGCACCAATCTTACCAATTAATAAGAATTATACCCCTCAAAAACAAAAGAAAAGTTTCCAATTAACCATTTTGGGTACCTTATCAAGACTAGCTCAATCTCAAGGTCTGGTAGAAAATGTTTATTGGGAGAATAAAGCTAAGGTTATCTTACAAAGACACATCATTTATATACTTTATAATTTTCGCATCTACCCTATGAATCATTATAATAATCCAGAAGTTATAACAATCTCATAATTCAAATGAATACACAAGTTATAGTTTAAATTCTAAGAGTTATTAATCATATATATATATATATATATATGACTCATTTCAAACACGCATATATATTATTTAATCTTTTGACTGCTTGACTCATCAAAAAATGAGAAGATTTGTTGTCACTCTAAATTGGCTACTTTTTATCCCATGTATACATATTATACGTCATTCGAAAGAAAATCAAAAGTTCTGTAAGATGTTGCCCTCTTCAGAATTATTTTACAAGTAAAAAATCAATAAAAATGACCATATATGTCAAACAAAACCAAAGCACTGCCTCCTCACCACCTTTTCTTGAATCTTATTGGCTGTCCAACTTCTGTCAGAAAGGGAAATGGCTGCCAAAAAGTAAAAAGTTACATTCGTTTTGATTTTTATTACGAAAATGATAAACAAATGTTTACAACATTTTAAACAATATTTGAATTGAATTACAAATTATTATTGATAAAATAATACTAAAAATCAAATTATTTTAGAAAAATAGTTAAGATATTACCAAGAATTATTTATTTATTGCTACATATTTATCGTAACGTTAAAGTGAAAAAAAAAAGATTGCTGACACAATCTTTTTTGGTTGGTTGAATAGCGGTTACCTTTATTTCACCACAATTGAATATTTTTTAAATTATAAATCAAATTTTATTTTTGAAAAGACTTTCGTTTGCTTTCGTAATCTGGCAATTCAGTAATATACTTTTTACAAATGAAACTAACGTATTTATATTATTAAAAGTGATCTATTTTAACAATAGATTTTGTTAAAGTTGTGAGTTGGCCAATTAAAAGTTTTGATTTTTAACTCATTCAGCAAATTAAATAATAATCGTTGAAAGGGTTAATTAATTTTTTTTCTTTTATATATATATAGATTTATGTGTGTATTTATTATTATATAGTTTATAAATAGTTAATAAATAAGCAGTTATAAAGAGAAAAAGGTAGTGAGAAACAATATTTATAATATAGGGATTTATTATATTTCATTAAATAAGGTGTTGAAATTATTTAACTATATTTTTATTAAACAAAGTAGATCAAAAAGAAGGTGTAAAATAAAGCGATCAAGATTAATAGATTAGGATGTGAAAATGTACATGTGTGATCAAGATTAATAGATTAGGATGTGAAAATGTACACGTGTGAGTATGAATATTTTAAATATAAAACATTTAAACACAGATCTTTTAATGACTAAGATTGCAAGCTTTGTTGTTTTTGTATTATCTAGATTGTAGATATCTAGAGAGGGAAGTGATTCTTGGAAGGAATAAAAGTAACAATTAATCCTGAGTTTTTATTAATTGCAACAGACCATCAAACTTGTGAAGCTTTGACCTTTATTTCAAGATAAGGTTTCCAGGTGGTTCTTTTCTTTAATTAAAATTCGCAATAAAAATGAATGAAACTATTTAAAGGCTCTCAGTTTTTCCTTATTATTAAACAGTGATGTAGTGATCAGTCAGTTTTTTTCAATGTTGTAGAAAAAGAGATGTAGCAGTCAGTTTTTTCAATGTTATAGAAAAAAAGATGTAGCAGTCAGTTTTTTTGGGGGTTGGGAAAAGGAGATGTAGCTATCAGTTGTTTTTTTTTAATGTTATGAAAAAGAGAGTGAGCTATTGATTTTTTTCACTCTTTTTAAAAATTGAGGAAGAAAAAAAATGACTCTTGTTTTAAAGTCAGTATAGACTAAGATGTGTGTATATATAAGTAATTTCCAGCAAGATTAAGATAAAGAAAAAAAGGAACAAAATTGAATTTCTTGAAAGAAGTTATTAACAATTCTATGAAATGACATTAATATATTTTGCTGTGTATAATATAATGAATTTGCATTGCTAAAGCCACTTCTGCTTCCTGAAATCCCCATCATGGGTTAGCTCACTGATCTGTCTATGGACTCATATACCAGTCAAATAATAGCCAACAAAATGATCGAGTTTAAAGCCAACCACACAAGCTATTTGAAATGCTTCTTTTCTGGCTCCTGGTCTATTATAGTCTCATTACCTTTGGATGGAGGGAGAAGGGGAAAGAAGAGGAAAATAAAAATGTATAAAGGCCTTATAACTAGGTTTGATTAAGCTATCAACTAAATTTTATTAAAATTTTCCTCATAGTCATCTAGAGTGTCTACAACAATTCTGTTTGAAATGGTAGATACAAGCAAATCCACCAGTTCATACTTATCTAAAAGTATTTGAAATAACTTTTTTTGAAATGGTAGAAGCAAGCCAGTCAATGAATTCAGCATTATCAAAAGTATCAACAATAAATAATTTTAAAATTGAAGAAATAAGCAGGTCAATTAATTCATGTTTATCTTAAAAGTATCTGCAAGAACTTTCTTTTTTTTAAATAAAGTAAATCAACTTATTGAAGCTATAAGTGAGACAAGCAGTCTTAAATTCAAACTTGAGACATTTGTAAGAGGTGAAGATAATCGGGTAACTATGAACTTTCATTAACAGATCTTTTATTCTTACTTATTAAAAGTAAACCTTAATTTATTGTTCAAAGCATTATTTTTTTCTTTTGATACAGAAACATTAGGGGCTTGTTTATTGATAGTCATTCTCAATATCACATAACATAACACAAACACAGTTTAAATCTTTAAACTTAAATTTTCATTATTTTTTATTATTGTTTTTATATTATATATTGTAAAATTAAAATGTTTTTTTTTTTATTATTCTTCAGTTGTTATGATAATGAGCAACCTATAAATATATGCATTTATAATGTTGTTGTTTTTTTTATTTATCTTGTTGCATATTAAAATTGATATAATGTATTTTATTTTATTTTGCTCAAGATTGCAAGAATATTTTTTTTATATATGTAATTTATGTATTGATCTCTAATATAAAGGAACACATTTTAGAAATATATGTTGACATATCACAGGGTGTGTGTGAATGTGTAACTGCTTATACAAACACGTCAAAAGAATAGGTTATACATAATTAGTTTAAATATGAGAAATTATAAAGCAAGGCTTACATATGAATGGAAGTGAAATAAAACACAAGTTACATATGAAATTTATTTTTATGATATAATAAGTTAGGAAAGTCTTAAGTAAGCATTCCATGAAATATATTTTTTTTTAAATGTCATTTTAAGCCAGCTTATTTTAAAATATCCAAAATGGCAAACTTGTATATTAAATTTATTTGGATATGCGTATATAAAATTTTGTATTAATTATATGTTTAATTAATGTGATAATAAGTCATTTATCTAATTATTAATTTGATTTTAAAGTAGGAAAGAAGAATATTATTAATAAAATAGAATTATATATCTTAATTGATTTCTGAGTTCTTATTAAAAATATTGTTGTATTTTTCTTGTCTTAATTCTATCATTTTAATTCATCATCATTGCTTGCAGATATTAAGAATCATCATTTGTAAATATTGAGCAATCACTTGTAAGTATTAGGCAAGCGCTCGCAAAATGTTAAGTAAACTAGAATGTTGAATTACATTTAGGTATTTAAGGATTAAGTTTGATAATAACCAAATTTTAATAATTATAGTTCAATGATAGAAAGCTAAAATTATGTTGTGTCCATGAGTTTTGATCATCCTCATCAAATATGGATATATTATTGATTAAAACAATGTTTCTAATAATACTATACAAGAGTTATGATCGCCATCATCATTGATTAAATAAATTATAAACATTAAATCTTATGTTTAACATAATTAATATATTTAGTAAATAAGGATTGGTAGAAAGTTGAATATCATGCATAGAGATTTGTGATGATCAGTCATCATCACTATTATTATTAAATCCTAGTTTTAACTATAAAAGTATTTTAGTAAATAAACATAAACTTATATAAATGCTAGTGAATGTAATAATTAAATCGCAGTTTGACATGGGATGATTTTAAAAAGTGCTTATGAGTTTATAAAGATAAATTTATTGTTCTGAGTTTATTCATAAGCTATGGCTGGTATCATCATCACTATTATTATCATTATTATTATGATATTATTATCATCATCATTATTACCTTTATATTGTGATAAATAATCTAGTTAAATGGCCATCAATATCAATAATGGTCTTCACGAGCAATATCTATAAGATTCTTGATCTATATAAATTTTTGGGATATGGGGATTTTATGATTTTATTGACATGAGTAAAATATAAGAGTGTCATTTTTTTTCATTAGTCATCCAAGTCATATGTGATAAAAATGCACCAAAGGAGTTTGAACTCAGTACACTATAAACAGATATTTTTCTAGATTAAAAACAATCTAGTGGCGCTCATGGGAAAACACATGTACTTAGCTAAACTGAATAAAAAGTGATTCCATCCCTTTTCCAACTTATTAACTTTATATAATATGTTTTATAAGTTGTCATGAATAGCACCAGTGTGTGCGTATGACCATGAATGGTCTTATATGGTTGGAAAGAAGAATAAGAAGGATTCTGTGTTAAAACAACCCAGTATAGGAGATAAGCATAATGCACTCCAAGAATCTCAAAGTGGGTAATTTTATTCAGATGCTATATTTAATATTATTTTTATTTGATGACACGGGCCAGTATGTTTTATTGTTCAAATGACTTCCCCAATATCTAAATATCATTAAATCTTTAATGATGATAGTTTTAATTTTCATTGTTGTTATTTTGAGAAATGAGATAATTTATTTATTTCTTTATTAGCGTGACAGAATTAATGTTTGAGATAGTTGCAATTGGGCTATAATGTTATATTTAATTAATTAGAAATAGATACCCAGATAGAGCATGATTGCATATATTCTTATTTATATGTTAGCATTATCCTTATTTAATTATAAATTGTATTTTAGCTAACACAGTGAATTCATTTCTCATTTAATTTACTCGGTTACAAATGATGAACCGCTAGAACATATCATATCTCCTGTTTAGTGTTTAGTTATTGAATTATAGCAACTATCATTTTATCATTCATCTATATATTAAACGGTTACAAAGTAGTAGCATTTTTCATCATTACAGTACTTTGTATGCTGTGACAAAGTTTTCTTACTGTTCAAATGACAGATTAAATATAGACATATCTTAATAAATAATAATTTCTATGTTCTTATTTTCTTTCTGTTACAATATATATATATATATATATATATATATATATATATCAAACATACGACTCATGCATTTCGATACATGTATAAATAAGATTAATATACACTTTCACGAAAGAGTGCAACAATACATCAGAGTTGTATTTACTAAATGATTTAATCTATTTCTATAATTACTTTCTTTAAGTTAGGATAAAGCGCATATTTCTTAATTAAAGATGCATGTTTTGCGATATCTAAAAGATGATCTTAGTGACTCATTTGCATATAATTTGCATATCAGATTTATATATATAATAATTTCAAAGAAAGGATCATAACTGCCTATGAATATGAGAAATACATCTTCTTGAAAGCCCTTAGCCATTTATTTTAATTTTCAATTTGTTATAGCTTTACGTTGGAAGTGTGAAAGCACGATTTAATATTATTAATTTATTATTATATGTTTATTTGATATATATATATTATAATGATCAAAATGAAAGTGAAGATCGAATCTAACCGCAAACTACGATATCTGCTCTACAGAGCGCCATCTAGGCATTTAAACCTAGAAAAATTTATAGAGTAGGCAGATACATGCTGCTAAGATTCCACTTTATTTAAATATTCAGATCATTAGCCCAAGTCACTATCTCAGTGGAGTAGCAGAGATAATAAAATATAAATTTTATATCTTAAATATAAAAGAGTAAAAGCCACTACCAGAAATTAACACATAAAAATATTTATTTACGCACATATAAAATAACATTTAAATTTTGAGGAATAAATTCACCATTTTAGATTTTTCTATTAATCTTTAGTTTTACATTTAAGTAAATTACAACCATGAGTTTAATATTTATTTAGTGAGTTGAGAATGAATAGACTACATAGATCTGCATTTGAAAAGAAAATATTCTTCCCTGATTTAACCTTAGGCAACAAATTTCACAATCAAAACAGCGCCAATCCATCTGATACACATATGTATTCAATGTAGCATGAAAATATGACAACACAAAATACTATACTGTCAGGAATGTATATCTGATCAGTAAGTAGAATTAGAGAAGACATTGTCTCTCCACCAACAGGAATGTTACATCTGTTGGCAAGTAGAATAATAAACATAAAACTTCATAAGAATGGACTGCCGTCATTTGCCATTTTACAAACCCATCCATAGGCAAACAGAAGGTGTGTGGCATATATATATAATCCTGCCCATAGTGGATCTCATACTACATCTACAATTACACAAATATATCCAATCCATTGAACCAATTCAACTACGAAATGAATAACCTAAGATTACCCTCCCTTAATATAACTTTACAAAACTATATAGCCATTCATGCCTGACTTAAATTTAACATTTAAATATGTTTGCACAGATTATTTTTATAAATTTGTTTTTAAAATGTTGAGTATAGATCGGCTGCACAGGTTCCACGGTCAAAAACATCCAAATTAAACACAATCAATCAAAATACAAAATCATCGATAACGTCAATTGCAAAGGGAATACACAAGGCCCCATGGCATTCATCGTAAGATGCCCGCATTAACATCATTGACCTATATATTCTAATCAAATGTGAAAACTTCAACATAATCAACTGCTAATGAATCTATGCAACGTCTATACCCAACCTAAATTTCATCATTTAAAATTTAAACAATAAACAATTTATACAATAAGAAAAAAAAATGGAAATGATTTTTATCAATCGGAAAACATATAAAATTAAACATTATTAATTTGATTTTAAACTTAAAAAAGTCAGATGGAAGTTCATAAGCTTGAACAAAAGTTCTTAATTATTTTTAAATTTAGAGTTCATGTCAATATAGCTTATGGTAGAAGAGTCCAGGTTTCTGCTTTTAATTCCCGCGATGCCTCCATTGGAAGATAATGTTCTGGAGATGGCAATAGCTGGTTCAAGGTATCACAGTCTTTTCCTTTTTCTTTTTTAAATAGAGAGTGTGGTATGTGCATCCTACCACAACTCTCAAACACACAACGCTGGAACTTCCTTGAAAAAACTATTTCTCTTTTTATCTTATCCACATGGATTCAATCAACAAAACATCACTAATCCATCACTTTCGTTAGGGTCCAAGCCAAGGCTTAGTGCTTCCATTGGTCAAGCTAATTTCTCTTTATTTTCTTATCTATCTTTCATCAGATCATTTTAATTATACAAGAGCCCAAGGCTAGCTTGCTTTTCAAACAATTTATAAACAATCATTTCCATTTACAGATTACAAGAATTAATTAATACCTGTTTTTATTTTTAAATCTTGTACTTTTTTTTATAAAAAAGTACGTTCAAATACTTATTTATTTGTTTTTTTTTTTTAAAAAAAATATTTTTAAAGTTTGGCATCTGTGCGAATGTATATATATTTAACAACATTTTAATTTTAGCGTTTAGTTTTTTACTTTTATTTGCGAACTTTTAAGTTTTTATTTTAAATTAATGTAACAACATATTTATATATTGTTACAATATATATATATATATATATATATATATATATATATATGTAACAATATATAAATATCATATATATATATAAAGTTAAAGTTATCTCATTTGAGAGCGAACTTCACATGTTTAAAACTGATGATCTGTAAGCTTATAGTATTATAATGGTGATGTTTTTAGTGAGAGTTGTTGGTCTGATAGATGATAAAAGATTCCATAACATTTTAACATAAGATAATCCATCCTAGAGATTAGGTAGATGATTCTAAACTTGATTGAATAAAGGTTATAGATGTTTGGAGTTCTGTGATTATTTCACTTGCTTGACTTGCAAAATCTCCATAGATAAAGTTTAGGCAGGTCTTAAAATAGCTGTCCACTGGGCCAGTTCAATGAATCCACATGATTCTTTTGCCCCAGCATTTCGATGGAGTTCATTCTTATTAATTTTTATTAATTAATAAACCCACTTTATGAAATTTACTTTCCATGCTTCTTTCTTTCTAATGGTCACTTTTCTGAATCACTACAAAATCAAACAAATAAAAATACGTCCTACCTCCACCTATCAATCCCTATTAATTATATAGCGTCCCCCACCATCCAAAAACCAAAAAAATACATATTTTTATACAAAAAAGAGGGTCAAGCAACTCCCTCTCCCCTCTTCCCCACCCCCAAAAACCAATTTTTTTCAAGGTGGGCTCCCCCCATCCCCCCACAATAAAACCACCACCAAGTAAAAAGATCTGAGAGGAGGGGAGGAAAAAAAAAGAGGGGGAGGTTCTTCCTCCCCCCTCCCGGTTTATAAATAAATTTTTCTCATTCTTTGCGGGGTTTTGACAAACACCCCATCTATTAAACATATATATATATATAGTTCTTTTCTTTAACTTTTTTTAACCTCACTCTTTTTTATCTATCCATATACCAATGATTATATTTCAGGAATGCTTTTAGCTTCCATTGTTCCTAAATACTAAATTGGCCATTCTTGGATTTGCTGATGACAAGTGTCATTAACAGAAATCGCCCACTGCACAACTTGCAATTCTTTTTATTACTCTCCAGCCTTATACATTTAATTTGCTTTCATTAAGAAACATGTGTTACTAATGATATTATTTAAATCTATAACTTATGATATTAATAAACAACAAAAATATATAAAACAAAAATATAAAAATACAACTCTGCACATAACCACTTCTCTTCATCTTCACACACAAATCTGTTAGTAATTAATTCTACACAACATCACAATAACACATGTAATAAATATATATATGTATACATTCATGTCTTTAAATGGTTAATGTATTTCACTCGCACTCTTTTGTAACAGGGTTTGAATGAATATCTATAAATTTTCTCGCATCTATCAATTTAATTAATAATAACAATTGCAATGAACATTCTTTTGTAATTATTATTGCCCTTTACTTCTTTTAGTACCTGTATTCAAACCCTGTTACATAATAAACATTTCCACAAGAATTAAACAATAATAACAATAAAAATAATTCATTCACAAGAAAAATATCCATAATGCATAACATAATAAAATATAAACACCTTGGTCTCATTTTACGTGGATTTATTTAACGTGATTTTGAAGTTATGTGATTCATGTTTCTTCTTAATATTTTTGTATGCAGTTTTCTATGCATTAACACTGTATTAGATCAGAAGTTGAACTCTGATAATGTGCTATTACTTTAAATAATAAATTCCATGCATTTACATCATATTTAAAGTAATAGCACATTATTGGAATTTGACTTTCATCTTAATAATTTCAATATTTTCAGTGCTTTATAATAGTAACATTTTATGCAATAATGAAATTAAAATCATGATTTTCACATTTTATGTACACACATTAAATTTTACAAGATTATAATGTAAATTTGTTCAAAAATTGTGCGTGTTAATTTTGCATTTTAAATCACATTCTGTTTTTCTTTTTTAAAAAAGAACGTAATCAATTATTAATCATTTAGTATTAGCAAGTTCATTTTTAAAAGATGACTAATAGCAGTGGGCACAATAAAATATCACAATTATAAATTAAAATCTGATTTTTAATTGTAATTAACAATTTAAAAATTATGTAAGGCGACCTGAAATTAATGTGATATGAAACTAAATTTGATTTTTAAATGGAATTGAAAATTAAAAAATTAAAGACAAAAATAAGAATTTAATTTTTAGTTGTTAGATTAATTACTAATTACATTTTCACCAGAAAACCATTAACACAATATGAGAGTGAAGTTGGTGCTAGTTGTATTTCCTCTTGTGAAGAATCTGATTTTTTACCAGTTTGCAAATGAACCTGTTTATTGGCAAATAGCAATAATAATTAAAACATGTATAAAAATGTAAATTACTATAAATTATGCATAAAAATATATTGTTTTGAATAAAATTAAATATTATAGTTAAAAATGTTTGTCTTGTATCAATTTTTTTCAAATTTGAAATTTTTTATTAGTCATATTTTATTTCCTTATTATTTTTTTTTTTTTTTTGCGCAAATTTTAAAGTAATTTTACATTGGTGCTTTGCTTTTATGAGATTTTTGAAAAATCATAATCCTTATCCCCCATTTTGAAGGTAAGTTACATCTATTTTTGTGCAATTTCTTTTGTGCATGTTTTCCGAGAAACCTATCTACTACGTAAAATGAGACCCAGGTGGACATATTTCAGGAATTAATCATCAGGTTCATTTCATTAATGTTCCATTTTATAGTTCATACAGTTTATGTGAACTCTTCTCTCCATAGCATGAATTGATCACTGTTGCTCTTGTGCAGCATATTGCTCACAATTCTGCCTTGATGGACTTTGATTTTTTCCCATTTTTTAAACATTCCATATTGTATGAAATAAATGCATCAGAAGCTATAAATGTAGAGGTATGGCTATATACTTTCCACGGTAAGGGATTGATGCTCTACTCCACAACTATCAATTTTCTCTAGCAAAGACACATTGTGCTGATCTCTAGTTCAAATATGGATTGAAATCAAAAGAAATATATACTTTATTAAACATGATAAAATTTGCTCGTTCCAGCATCTGTCATATTAGGTATAGAAATGCATATTTTACGGGTTTCTTTAGACATTTGAAATGATTTCTTTAGAATTCACTGACAGCTTAACTTTATCTGCATAATTTGTTTATCTACAAAATCTCTACTTTGTTATTTGGAATCCAGTGACAAATTTGTTTTACAAAATTAAATTTAAAAAAAAAATTTCCGAACGACAGTTTCCATGGTGAAATAAACATTTGTTTTATTATTTTCTTTTCTTAAGCTGACTATTCCATAGTAATCTTATTCTCAACATCTATTCTTATGTTTATTTCTGTATCGTGATTATCAATTATTGAAGTTAAATTATGCTTTATTTCCTCATTCTTATTTGGATAGTTTTAGTGTAGCCCTTGACCTTTGTTCATTACCATGATGAGTTTGTCATTGTTTAAGTCATTGTTTAGTGTTTGCCAATGAAGCAAAAACATATAACACAAAATAATTTTCAACACATATATATATGTTTGTACACATTTTTTTCAGGTTTACTTTGAATAATTTAATGATTAATATCCAATTTACTTTACATATATATGTGTGCAAAATATAGTAATATAAGTTTTCAAATTCAATTATGTAATAACTATTTAAATTATGTCTTTGTAGTTATTAACATTCATTTCTTCAAACTTTGAAACAATATGTTAGCAACATGTTTTTTAATCCTATCAGATATAAATCCTGATTAAAATTTAGTTCAACATTTCTGATGGCTAAGGTTAGTGTTAGTGTGATTTTAAGATATCATCTCTGTAAACTAACATTCTTGTGGGGGTTTTTAATAATAACTTTAAAATGAACAACTTACTGTACACATTAATAAGTAAACAAACAATTTGTGGGTTTTTAAATAGTAACTGTAAAACAGTTTTGGTATATTGTTTATCTCATGTCATCTCATGAATAATGTGACTTTGCTTGCATTCATGTCCAACGCATGTTGAGCTGTACCATTTCCCTAATTCGCTTCTGTTACAAAGCATGCTGTGAAATGTGATGACAATTTGATAAGTAATAGTAGGTAATAATTGATCAGTTTTGTGTAAAACAATTCCATTTAAAGTAATAGTTCAATAATTGTATGCATTTAAAATGTATGCACCCGCAAATGATACGACAGCACAGTGTCAATAGCGAGCATTTGCAAAGTAAAAGCAGGTTCCATGATTAAAGGTGATAACAATACTTTACCCAAGTATGAATTATGACAAATTAGCATAACACACTTGTGGGTGTCACATGCCCATACATGGCATATTTATGTTGTTTGCTCTACCAAGTGGTGCCATCAAGTTGCCTGTATCAGTTATCATACTAGTACCTTCTTCTTCTTCCTTCTTCTTCTTCTTCTTCTTCTTCTTCTTCTTCTTCTTCTTATTATTATTATTATTATTATTATTATTATTATTATTATTATTATTATTATTATTATTATTATTATTATTATTATTATTATTATTATTATTATCATTATTATTATTATTATTATTATTATTATTATTATTATCATCATCATCATCATCATCATCACCATTATTATTATTACTATTAGTACTACTACTACTACTGCTACTACTATTATTATTGTTGTTGTTGTTATTGTTATTATTATATAACAAACAAAACACATTTGGTCTGCCTGTTTCATTATATAAATATGTTTTATTTCAATGTATATATAAAAAAAAATGTTTTCTGTTTTGCTTTTATTTATTTTATAGTAATGAATTTTTATATAAGATGTTTGAAAAAGTCTTATTTTTCTTTTTATAAATATTTAATTATTCCACTTTTATTATTATTTTCAGAATGCTTGCAGAAACTCGGTAAGTAAAATTTTAATTATTTACAATTTCGATTTTATTAAATTTATCAAATCTTTTGTTCAAGCTTTAATTTAACATATTTTATGATAATTTTCTAACTTTATTAATCTTTTTAAAAAAGATATCATAAAGAGAATAATTTTAACTTGGAATGTATTTTTTTTCATGTGTCATAGCATCGGTCGAGAAGCGTACCGCTACCCGGAACAACAGCTTGTAAGGTAGCTGTGCTGACCTCTCAACCACCAACGTTTGACACCTTGGAATGTATTTTTTCTCCTTTTTCTCCTTATTCAAAAATGGTTACAAATAATTTTTAATTATATAAGAGATTTCAACACAGACATTCAAACTCCTTTTAGTTATCCACTCTATTTAAACAACTAATAAACATAACCCCACACATGTGAAATAGATAAATAATCTGACAATATACATATTTCATGATGAATCATCAGTTGGTCCAGAGTTTGGGTTATTTTAAGATAGGATATCTTCCAATTTTAATGGTAAAGCTTCACTCTACTCTACTCTCCAACATTTCAGCCATTCATACCATTGAAAACCTGATGATGGAATTTCCACATCCCTTGTTGATGTGAATGTTATTATGTCCATGTTGACCTTAAGTCACTCTACCCTTTCATGTATAGAACATTATCCATTTAAATACACAGAAGTGAGATGGGAAGTATACTGGATAAATTTGTAGTATTAGAATATTTTTCCACACGTGTGTGATCATGTGTATTGGCTTTATAAGATGAAGTAAATAACTAAAGAAAGCTTGAATGTCTCCATTGAAATTCCTTATAGTATCACATCTAGAGCTCCAAGAATACAAATTATACCTGTATTCAATCTAATATTAAAGATTTAATTTTCATTCTGCTCATCCTTCTTCTGGATATTTAAATGGATGAAGAATTCATAAAGAATCAGATGTATTAAGATCAATATAGACATGGTAATAACATTCATATCAACAAAAGATTTGGGCATTCCATCATCTGATTTTCAATAATGTAAATGTATGAAGACTTAGAGGATGGGGTAGATTAAAGCTTGTCTATTAAAATTTGAAGAATTGCTATCTTTACTGAGCACTGATTTTATTTATGTGTGGAAGATGATATTCTGAACCAACTGATGAGTGGTGGTTCTACATAAAATACATATATTGGAGATCATTTTTTCATATGAGTGTGGTCATGTTTATTTGATGTGTGAGTTGAGTGTATAACTAAAGAGAACTTGAATGTCTGGGTTCAAATTCTTTATATAATTACTAGAACTCTAAGAATATAAATTATAATTGTATTCAATCTAACATTACAAATTTTTTGTAACATTCAAAAATTTTAAAATAAATCAAACAGTTCAAAAGATATGTCAATAGGTAATAATTTTATTAAATCTTAATTTTAAACAATTTTAGATGTATTAAAAGTTTTCTTTGAACACAACAGTGCTTAATGGCTTATGCTATAAAAATTTTAATTCAGGATTAAATAGATAACCCATGACTTCTTGCTATGTTGTTAATTAAGTTTTTATTATAAGCAGACAATAAAAAATGATCTAATCTTATTTTAAGTAATTATCCCTTTATGTAGCAATTTTAAGTTAATATATTTATAGATAGGTGAGAACAGGTGGATGTGTGTTATCAAAATGTCGTCAAAATGTAATAATCCTTACTACTAAACAATTATAAAGCAAACAAGTGAATTTTGAAATAATCAGACAGGTAGATAGAATAATGTAGTTAATCTGCTTTTTCTATTGAAAAAAAGTAAAGTATATAGAAAATAAAAATACATTGACCAAATTTTAATAAATAAATGAAAATTAACTTCAGATTCCAATCTATTTCTCTACAAAATATCTCCTCCCCACGTGCTTTGAAACCATTGTTCTGTTTATAGTGGAAAACACTCTACTTCTTTTTTGGTGAATGTGCATAAAATATACAGCTCAAAATATATACCACATTAAAATCTGATTTGTAATGTAGATAGCCTATTATTTTTTAATTATTAAGAGGCCATTCATCTTACAAATTTAAAATCAGATATTTAAGCTATATTGAAATGCAAATAAAACTGCTTTATGATTTTTTAATGTCACTGATCAATCTTCAATCACTGCTAGAAGTTGGATTATTGATGCAGTGACCTAAATGAAATGAGAATATAAAGATTAATAACAAGTAAACTAAATACATTATATATATATATATATATATATTGTGCCATTACAATTTGGTCACTAGCCAAATTTATAGTAATGTGCATGTAGAAAAGGTAAACCAAAAATCATCATCACATTTTTATATAATCATAAATGAAGCTGTAGGGCATCCAAGTTCAAACCCTACCAGATCAAAATCTTAAAAGCTTTAAACAGAAAGAATGGGACAACAATTATATGCTTTATTTGTGTGTGTGTTGATAGAAAGGTAATACACACATTTAAACTATTTAATATTTAATTTTTCTTTAAAAAGCAAAGTTATAATGCATACATATAGGCAATGTATGTGTAAATTATTTAATTGTTTTATATTTCAAATATTAAACATTTTAACTTTCTTTAAAACTAACCTATGCTTGATCAATTCTAACATTTTATTCTATGCTTTTATTTTGCTTTTCTTTAATTATAAGTGGGATTTAAAAGTTACAGATTTAATTAAATAATTGGGTTATAATTACTAAGCTAGCAATTATAGTATTTAAGGTTAGTTTATGAATGATTTGAAAGAATGCAGGATGTGTGTACATTACATACAAAAATTTACATTTCCTAAATATTGAAAGAAAAGGAAGTATTAAATCTGTTAAATTATTTTTTTTGTACAATTTTTTTTGTTAAAAGAGGAAATCTGTTTAATCAGATATCGATCTTTGTAGTAAATTTTTTGTAAATGATTGTTTCACTTTGGAAGCTTATGATGAGTCAGAACTATAATTTGAAATTGTCTTATCAAGATCTAAAGAAGGAAGCTCAAAGATTTGAAGTGTTACCTGGATGTTAAAAGAAAAAGGAAAAACAAAAGAAAGGAAATAAGAATTGAGTCTATTTTTTTTTTAAAACAAAAGTGTCTGGAAAAAGGATTAAACTTTTCAGTTGAAAAATACTTTGGTTGAAAATAAATTAGAGATCTAATTAAAACAAATTTGTCCAAAAATAGCAAGTGATGCTATCTCTGATTGGTTAAGTTAGCTAAAAATTGGATATAAAAAGCTGTCTTAGATTATTATTATTGATTGATTCAGATTATTAAACTATAATATTGAACGTTGAAAATATAAAAAATGGCTTGCTAGAAAAATTATATGTGTGTTCCATCGGTTCCGGACCATCTGGGGAAGCTGCACATCACATAGGAAAGAAAAGATGTGTCTAAAATAATATTCTACACCTTTCAACTGACCAGATAAATAAGATGTTTTTAATAGAAGGAAGAAAGCATTCACCTGCATTCAAAGAAGATGAATTAATCTACTGATAAATATTAATCATCAAGTCCAATTAATTGTTCCAACAACTGATTTTAAACTCAAGAAAATTTACAAATGGGAAAACAACTGCTGTATTTCATCCACATGCTTGACAAGAAGAGAAGAAAATTTACTATAATGATTTCCAAATTATCCACTAAAGCAAATAACCTCAATAGAGTCACCATCATCAAATAGTTATACACCTCAAGAAAGAGATTGTTCCCAGTAAAACGGAAATGGTAGCTACAGAAATATAAACATTATACAAGACAAGTTTGAACCCTTGGAAATTCGCCACAAACAAAAAAATCGGTAATATGACTTTTTATATCTATTTTCTTTATGATCTCAATCTTAATAAACATTTTAGCGATAAAGTGGTATATTTTATTTAAAGAACTTTTAAAGACTATTCAGATCGATTAAAACAAGAATGTCTTACTAATAATAACTTTGAGCTTCATAAATGATCTTGAATGTATGAAAATTATTTGTTTATTAATTTTACAATATTAATGTGTAAAACAATTTTTTTTATGGTATTATGATTTTAGTTTTAACTAATATGTTATTATTATTTTGGGTTTTAAATAATATTTTGTTATCATGGGATAAAACACACACATACATAATGATATTTTATATGTGTATAATTGTGAGTGAATGTAAAATAGTGAGTAGTATTAGAATATTAGATTATTTTGTTTCAAGTTAAGTATAGCGTTTCAGAGGTAGAAGAGAGGGGGGAGATAATGATTTAAAACTATTTTCTAAAACTTGCTCTTTCAATTTTACTAACATTTCTATTTATATTCTATTTACATGTTGGATTTTAAAGTATGTGTGCCAATGAGCAGATAATATTTTTTTTTTAATATTTTTCTCATGGAGTGAAAATCATGGTCAATGTGACGTCCAACTTAATACAAAATACATTTGAAGGAAAAGGGGGAAGAACTTAAAATTAATCTGAGGATTGTTATATAATCAATTATTATTATTATTCATGTCAATTTTCATATTTATCTAGAAATTTTTATGTATACGTTAGAAATGTAGTAATAAATATTAGTTTGTTTTATTAAACGAGGCGTATATATTTCATTAAGTGTAGTCTTTGTTAAGTGTGATTATTCATCATCATCAATGGTTGAATATTAGTTATTTAAGATATAAATAAATATGCTAAAATTAAGCAATAATTAGGAATCTCTTTATAAAAATTAGTTTTATGTTTAGGCTTAGTCCTAGAGCTGTAATTGAAACCCTTGTCATTATCGTTATTATTATCATCATCATCATCATCAACAACATTTTAATTAATGAGCTGTTTAACTGTTTAAAGGCCATAAATAAATATTGATTTTATAATATTTAGTGATCTCTTAGTATTATTATAACCACATCCCATCATCTATTTCATGCAAGGATGAGTGAATTGCCATCCTAAATTAGTTATATCTAATCTGAGCTAGTGAACTTATAAAATATTAAAACACATTTGTTATGTTAAGATCTGAGAAATGATTTATGTCTAATATACTCCACTTTGGTTTAAAGATGTTTTACTTTTACCTAAATATTAGTGCTTATAGTGATATGGCTCAAAAAGCAAAATCTTCCATTTTATTATAAATAAAGTACCAAGAAGGGATTCAAACCCGGTACATGTGAAAGGTTATTGGATATAACCATGTCTAGATTCAGATAATCTAGTGGCGCCCTGCTAGACCATATTCATTTAGTATTTGTTTAAACATGCACTTAACATCAAACCAAGAAATGAAAGGGGATAAGATTACTGTCTGTATACCTGGGTTATATTTTATTGAATTACTAGTGTACTCACTTCACATGATTGCTATAATACTTGTTATTAATAATTTGATAGTGTTATATTTTGAACCTTTACTCAGATATTATATCTTTTGATCATCATTTAATTTTTGAATTTACTTAGTTATTTCAATTTTGAACTCATTTATTTAGGTTACAATATATATATATATATATATATATATATATATATATATATATATATATATATATATATATATATATATATATATATATATATATATATATATATATATATAGTGACAATCTGAATGGGCACAAGTAATTAAGCCATGTTGTATCAGTAGTGAATAACTGCATTGTACTAAAAAAATGAAATAGCCTTAAAATTTTAAAATTTTTCTATTAATGGTTTAAAAACTTATATGTGGGCCAACTGTGCATTTTGGTTAGCAATTTTTCAAGAATTTATTGTTATTATTATATTTTGATAGTGTTTAATGCAAGGAAGGGGGTGGATTATGACAGAAAGTGTTATTATAATAGTTAGATTGATGTAAAGTTGTTTTATTTATTTATAAGATAGTGTTGGTGTTTGTTGAATGGTTTTCTGCTTTATTATTCATTGACACCCATCTCTTTTACTAATATTATAGTCAGTGAGATATGTTTAACCCATAGCCATATCAATTATATTTTAGTTAGAATAATTTAATATTCACATAGCAGCATATGTGTATGAATGTATCATCATCTCATTTTATTTTCATATTTTAATTACAATAAACAATATTAAACTTACAATAAAACATTTAAATTACAGTAGTTATCTTTAATAATTTTACAAAAATATATTCTCTTAAATGATTAATGGATATTTGAATTAGTAAATTATTTGACCAATTTAATATTATAAACCATTTTATTTAATAGTTAATTGATATTCATTTGTTTCAAAGTTTTAAAAAGTTCATTTTTTTATCATTTGATTTGACTTAATTGTGAAGGTCAAAATATTTTTTTTAAGAAAAGATTTATTGAATATTAATTAATTGATCAAGTGCAAAAAAAACGTGGGAGTTGAGCTTTGGATGATCAGGTGACCTTTTTGATTGGTGGGAGAGATTTTTTTGTAACTGATAGCTGGTAATAAAAAAAATATTATCTTTTGTAATTTCAACAAGTGTATTTTTCATTTCTGCTGCTATCAATTGTCTCTCTTCCAAAGCAGTTTAAAGAGAAACTCTAAACAGCCTTTTCATAAAGCTTGTTATAAGAACTTCAGACATTTAAAGCTTTATCGGAGAATGGCTGAATAAAATATAAAGAAGGTATCAATCTCATTTCTTTTGTCTAATTAAAACATTTAAATTAATACTTTCATTTTGTTTAAAGATGTGCTACTATACTGTTAAACTTATGTTATTTTATTTACTCTTATTTGACTCTGTTAAAAAGAATACTAAAATGCTTGAACTTTATAATTTCTTAACTACAATGTGTGAACTCTATAATGTTTCATCGTGGAAGCACATGCAGACTTTTTTAACAAAATTTACCTTGATAAGCTCTCTGTTTAACTTATATTTTACATATACAAAAGTGAAATAAAAAGGTTAAAAGGATGCATGTACTTTATTATGTGTTTGATGTTTAATAATTATTACAGAGTACTAACTTTATATCTTGTTTATGTTTATAAAATAATATGTGTTTTATTAAAGAAATAAAGATATGACTTACCCGGAATAACTAAATACTACTACTTACCAAATATAGATGTCTAAATCGAATAGAAGGACTTTAATATTACATATTTTTGTTATATTAAAGAAAAATGTTAATGTTTAAGAAAATACAGATTTCATGTGGACAATTATCAGCAACTTATTAAAGTTAATAATGCAAATGTCAATCTATAAATTATGAAAGTGAATATTTTCTGCAGAAAAATATGTTAAGTTATTGTAGAATTAAATACCCTAGAACTGTTTTTCACAGACTTTATTACTATAAATATTTATTGCTGTATGTGATATATAAGTCAACTCTATTAGCTTGTGGCTGAAGAACATTGGAGATTTACTAAATTAATTGTGAATTATAACTGTTTCGTTCTACAAAAATTTATTTTATGTTTCATATTTGTATTAAACACCCACTCATTTTGGGATTCATCTTCGTATCATTCAGTAAGCTTGGAAAAGAACTTTGCAAGATAATTTTTTTTCAAGTTTAAAAGAAGAGTGAATTTTTATTTTTTTTATTTATTGTTAATGGTATATATATCATAGATAGTTAGACAGATTTAGTGTTATATGTTGCTTATATACTTATGCTAATTTATGAACTTTTAGACCATCACGGAGAAGCATGTTCACAAATTGGGGAATATGCTGGTAAAATATTGTAGCTTAAATATGATTTGTTTTCTTTTATGAAGTTAAAATATGGATATTTTGGATATATTGCTAAAGAGAGGTGTTTAGTTTATTACATTTATTTTTCTCTATCTCGAAATGGTAATTTTTTTTGGGAGGGGGGGGCTTTCAAAGTAGTGGGTGTATGAAAGAAATATCATATCTGAGAGCGCAAAGAAACCTCATTCATAATAATTATTATTATTTAAATTTGAAATAATTGAAAGTCTAATTTAAGCTAAAAGTTTATATTTTAATATGTTGTTTATCTGTCGTAACTTTTGCATATTATATAACTTAGAATTGTTTCTCATACTCTTAATTGTGCATGTGTGCGTCTATTTTGTGCAATTATTATATTTACTTAGTAAACATTTAGTTTTATAACTATTTCTCAATATAAATTTCAGATGTTGTCATATTCTAAAGAATTGAAAGGATGATTGGTTTATTTGTGTGTATTTATATGCCAGCATATAATGCTAGATATGTAGAAGAGCTGTGAGAAAAGAAATTATTCTTGATACGTTCTATGTTTTTAGGGATGAACGATTTTTCCCTTTAATATATTTTTAAGTATTTTTCCATGAGTAGAGCCTATTTTAGATTGTATACGCACATATTATGAAATGATATTTATGAAGTCAAGTGACGTTTTCCCATTGTTTGTTTGGTGATGAGAAAAATTCCACAAACAGTGTATTTCAGATTTAAATAAGTTGTTGATGTATTAGTTAAAGAGTGTATTTGCTCCTCATGTTCTGGGATTCCTCTTGAATGTATAGTTTGTATTATCATAAAAATATAGCTCTGTGTAATTCAGTCAGTGGTCGGATAAATAGTTAATTTAAATTCTTTATTGAATATTAGAATAGATATAATGTTCTATTTGTTGGTTGGTCTATGACATTGTCTGAAATTATATAATTATTTAATAATTCCTGAATAAATTGATAATGTGTAGAAAATATTGTTTTCTTTTATTATTGCTTAGGGTATAACACACACGCATAATGTAAATAAAATCGCGTGTATAAAATATAATATTGTTAAACTTAAAATAGGAAATAAATGTTTTAAAACACCTCATATTAATTTGCTACACGTTAGAGATCATCAAAATCATCAGAATGAGTATGATTTGCTTGCTATGTGTAAAAGTAGTTATTTAAAATGATCATCTAATTAAGTTGTTGAAAGCTGCTCTCTTGATAGACAAATGTATTAATTTGTTTTATTCCCACAATTGATAATATAACCTCTCAAAAGTGTATATTGATCCCATAGTATAAAGTATTATTTATTCAGTGTTGTATTTTGATAAAAATTATTTAGATAGCCTGGATATTCAAAGTCAAAATATTAAAGTATAATTTGTTTGCTAATTTACATTTACAAATGTGTCAATAATAAATTATGTAATATGTAATGGAGATAATCCTAAACTTCAATTAATGGATTTGTTTGTAAATTTTAAAATTAAGATAAAAGTCTTATTCTGAACTAATTACATTTAACTAAATCTTAAGTGAAAATAAATGCTGTGTTCATTATTCAAAACTGTGTCTCGAGTTGTTCTTATATGCATTCGAATTCTGGTTTCCACATCTCCACATTTCATACATCTATTACAAAATTAAGTATATTATTTTATGGCTTTGATATTAAATATGCTAAGGTCTGATAATATTGTTTCCTTGATCCAAACATTACATGAAATATTTTACCACTTGATAAACTTATAAAAGTGTTGCCTAGTTAGTGTATTATTTAGACAGTGATGTGAAATTAAAAGATACCCTATTTCCTTCGTTATCTAATTGCTAGTCCAGTAAACATTATTCAATTTATTTCATTATATCTTATTATAATTTAGAGCCATAAATTACTGGCTAATATTGTTCTTTAGTCTATCTGTGTTATAGATTCTCTGATATCCGATTTTATATTCCTAGATCAACATTAATTCAGCTATTTAGATTAAGATGTGCTGAACAATAGAGTTATTTAGTGTTGTGCTTTTCTATTCTGTCAGAGTTATATTGAGCTATTATAGAGTGTAACTGGATGGTGGAAAAGATCAAATTAAAATTATATTTTGTTAGATGGAATAAATGAAACTCTGCTAGTCTGTATCATTTGGTTAATTAATAAATAAGATTTGTATTTTATTTGATAGCTTATAGTATTTCTTCCTTCATTTATTTATATTCTCTATATGTTATGAACTTTCTGTAACCTCCCACTGACCGAAGCTGTAAGATAAACATATGTAAAAGAGTCTCAGCATTAATTATGAATCAGATAAAATGATAAATTGTTCTATTCATTAATAGAACTGGCGCCCTGGGCATTTGCTCATATAATGTACATGAGCGGTGATGTGTGAGTGGGTTATTATATATATATATATATATATATATATATATATATATATATATATATATATATATATATATATATACATACATACATACAGGAAGCAAAGTAGAAATAACTTCTGAAGGACAAATGGAACTGTCTGGAGAAATAGACAGTAAAGGAGAGATAGAAATTTGCAAGGGAATGGAGATGATGGATGATGATAAACAGGAAGAGAAAAATAAGGTAGAATAATACATTTTAATGGATATGTTAAAGAAAATGTTGGACAACCAGCAACAGCTTACTAGGGAACTGAGTGAAAGAGATGAAAGGAATAGAAGTATGATAAAAGAGTTGGGTGAACAGCTAAATAAGAATTTTAGTCAAAGGATTGAAGAAGTAAATGAGAAATTTAAACAAACCTCATATCAGGTTAAGGTTGCAAATGAAAGGATGGATCACCAGGAGGAATTACTCGGAAAAATAGAGCAGTGTCTTCTGAGAGAGTGGGATAAATTAAAACACATCATTGAGTTGAAGATAAATAATGAGATGGAATATGTAGAAGATAAACTGAAAACAATGTGCCATGAAATAGAGCAATTTAAGTTAGAGCAAAAGAAAAAATTGAGGTGATAAAAGATGAAAATGAAAAGGTTATAGAAAATCTATGACTGAATATAAATCAGTTAGCAGGAACAGTTGAGAAGGTAGAAGTAAGGGTAAAAAAAAGTGAAAATAAAATAGAAAATATAATAGAGACAACCAAAGCTAACAGTAAAGAACAAAAAAGGACAAGCAAGTGCTTGCAAGCAAGTAGTGAAAGTAATAATAATGTGGAGCAAATGCTTATAGGCACAGAAAAAAAAGATTGTCAAACAGGTTGCTGAGTTACTGAATGCATTTGACAGCACTAGGCCTAATTATAAGGCAGAGGATCGGGGATTTAAACCACAACTCAATTATCCGCATATAGAAAGAATGCAATTCAATCCTCATTGTGATCACTGGGAAGGAAACAAGACATTTTCTGTAGATTAGAAAGAGCTAAAGTGTCAGAGCAGATTGTAAGAGTTTCAGATCTAAATTATCTGAATGAGCATGCAGACTTTAGTGGGTATCAGAATAGTGCCCCATTTGCCAGCACAAGTGGCTATATATACAGTAGAAAGAATAACAAAATGTCTCCAAATAAAAACTAAGCTTAAAGAAATATAAACGGACAGATATATTGGTTTGATCAAAGGGTTAACATCATAGAATTTCAAGCAATAAAAAAAAAAAACAAAGGAAAAGGTAGTGAGGGAAGGGATGGATTAATAAACATATAACAGGTGGGGCAAATTTGTCTCATGAGAAATAAATAAAGTTAAACATGATAATAAGTAAAAAAAATTGTGATCATGGAGTGTTTAATCAATGATTAACTCAATGGGTGTTTACATGCAGTCAAGCACAGCAGAGTAAAATGTCATAAATAAAAGTAATAACAAAAAAAGTAAAAAAAGGAAGAAAGGGAAAAATCTGTAAGTAATTTATTAGTGCAATGATCTATCAGTTGTAAATGCGGCTATAATTAGCAAGTAAATAAAAGGGAAGAAATAATAATTGTGCAGGCTTATTAAGGAGCCAATTAATAATTAGTAAAATAAAATAAATATCCTTAATAATGATAAAATGGTAGGTGGGTTGCAGATGGAAATATATGTGTGTGGGGGTGTATTATGTTCCGATCGTATTTTGAGCTTGATTCAGCCGTTTCTTCACTAACTGTAGATACAGATGACTTCCTGTGGTAAAACTTTCATAATGAAGCACCAGTAAGAATCCTGGGCTCATTATCCCTGCTGGATGAAATTCCCAGCCATGTAAGAAATAGTAAAAATTATCATCAAGAAAATCAAAGTAAAATATGAAGAAATAAAGAAAGATATAAGAATTTGTTGTTTGCGCAAGTTGAACAGTCAGTAGAAATATCCTGCTGTTCACATGCTTTGAACCCCTTTTGTGGCATTTGGAGGAAAGTAAGTCATGTTATGGTCTCATATGCGTGGAGATTAAATTGGTTTGATCAGCCAAAATCGATCAGAATGAATTGAGTAGTTTGCCTAGTTGTCTCTCTGTATTGATCCTCATCATCATCACTCATCATGATAGAGTGGAAGATTATTTAATATAAGCAGAAGTAAGGGCTAAGAGTGAAGAATGAAAATAGGCTCTCATCTCAGACTAAGATTCGACCCAATTTTAAATCTCAAAAATTGGGTGGATTGTATTGTGACCACATAAGTTGTCATCACATGTATATATTTATTAATAAGGGTAGATAAGTTAGCTACTAGAAATTTAAAAAGAAAATGAAAAAAGGTTGAGATTTAGCTAAATTTCGAAAATTACTTTTGATTTTGTAGTAAGAGAAGGGGAAGGGTGTGCATAAAGAAATGTGTCTCTTTCTTTTTTAAACTACAAGTTAGCTGAATGTTTGGAAATTATTTCTAATTTATTATAAGAGAAGGGGGATGGGGTGCATAAAAAAATGTGTCTCTTTCTCTCTTTAAAATACATATTGTAATATGTTAAAATAAATTGTAAACTTGAAAAATGAATTATAAACTTGAAAGTAAAAAATAAATGAAATATATAATATAAAAACAATATGGTTGTACAAAATAGAGGTGTGGAAATATGTTGGAATAATTAAAGTCCATGAACAAAGAGGAATGGATCTGAAGGAAAGGCTTCTTTTATAATTATAGTTTGACCTACATTCTTTCCACTAATTAAAGATATGTTCTTTCCACTGAAAAGAGTTCATTGGAAATTATAAGTAAGAATTAATTAAAAAATTTACAAAACAATGGACAAAAGAAAAAAGTAAGAAAGGAATTACCCTTATCAAGATTATGAGCAGAGAATTCAGAGAATCAGCAGCAAAAAAAAAAAGAAAAGAAAGAAATGTATGTCTAGTGGCATTAAGGGGACATGGGTTTGTACTCGACTTGTCTTACCCCTGACTCACAATGAATAACAGATATGCTTGACCTGCTAGATAGACCGCCACTTCTGTAAATGAACGACCTAAAGTTTACCTAAATAGTCAAGAAAAACTAAGGACTGAGGCATTAAAGTAACCAAATCATATCCAAAGATGGACCCATCCAGCTGACAGTCTGTGAAGGACATATCATCTCTACAAAAAAGAAGGTGATATCCCACAGGATGGTACTGAGAACTCAGAAAGATTTCCCATGAGAACAAATGCAAAGGAAAAACCTAGGTAATCATTAAGCATGCATGCATTTTCTGTTATTAAATTTTCACAATAAAAAAAAGAACTAGATAATAAGAACTAATTTTTGGTAGGAATAATCTTTATAGATATAGAACACTGCCATATAGAACTTCGAGATAGAGCTTAATATGTAACTTTAATATTCAATGAATTTTTATTCTCTTTATTGTTACTATGTATTTATATAAGTGTGTGTGTATTTTATTGTTACTATGTATTTTATATAAGTGTGTGTGTTATTAAAGATTATTTATTATTCTTAGAGTGCTTAGACTTGCTTTATTCTCCTATTACCAAGCTACGGGAGGAGGGAATCTGTTAATTTATTGGTTAAAGGTTAAGGTTATTTTAAAGCATTCATGTGCTGCGTGTTTGTGATAATTTCAATTAATAAAAATATATATCAAGCACTGGAAATTTGTTAAAGTTTCTAAGAAATAGTTTGCTTTGTTCAGCAGTCAAGAATGCTTGATTGTGAAAGATAATGCCAAGATAATATGTTCGTATTGCTTCGGGTTCGATCAAGGGTATGAATATGAAATTAAATTCGTATTTGTACTTGCTCTCTGTTTGAATTGTAATGTCGTATAACCATTTCCATTACAATATATATATATTGTGCATATGTGTGTGGGGTTACTATTTTTTTTTTCATTTTCAATACTTGTTTTTTCATTAATTATACCAAAATTTGCAGATTATAGCAAATTGTATTATAATAGAATTTTAAGTCACATATACTTGTAATAAACTTTTCAGCATGCCCATATTTACTGGATTGTCAGAACAAAGCAAAATATCAATTTTCATAAAGTGTCTCAGGTACATAAAAGGATTAATAGTGAAACAGTAAGATTTGCTTGACAAATCTTAGTTTCATCTTCTCTCACTTCTTTCTTTGCCTCATACTCTAGTTTAAACACAATTTATGGTTGTGTGTCTGTACTGCCACTTATATGCCGAAATCCCACCTAAATTAGATCACGAACGTATTAATAGCTCGTGATATATATAATTTTAAAACCATAACATTAGTAATTTATAAATTGTTAGTATGTGCATGTATACATATTCATTTTAAAAAAAGGTCATAGAAGTGCATTTACACACAGACTATGATAAAATATTTTAAAACTTAAATAAAATAATAGTTCCATTATTTAAAGTTATTCTTGTTTAAATCTTTTTATTTTAGAAATATTACATTCGTAATATTTGTTTTCATTTAGTAAAATAATATTTAACTGTAAATAGATTTAAACATTTAGAATTTAGAGAGTAAATAATTTTGTTGTTTTTAGATTTACGTTTCTAACTATATATGTTAGCAGCAAAATAATTCAGCAGACATCATGAGTAAATATTTTTTTTAATTTTCTAACTTTATATATTGGAAGTAAATAAATTTATTTTTCAGTAAGCAGCAAACATTAAAACTTAGCAGTAGTGAAAGGCAGTAGAGCAATAGTTTTAGGAAAAAGCCAGCAGGCAGGGCCATAAAACTGAGAGGAAGATATATGATTACCCATTATAAAAATTGAAATAAGATTTAATATAAATAAAGATCACAAGAGTAGCCAGTTTTAAAATAAAGATTATAAATAATATAAGTAAAGAAAAATAATAATAATAAGTTGTAGTTATAAAATATAAGTATAAAAAATTATAATTGATAGCAGAGATAAAATATAAGCAGCAAAGATAATTAATAGTTTTAAAAAAATAGTATAGACAACTGATTAGAAGCAATCAATACAAACCAGACTAGCACCAGAAAACAGGGCCATTATAATCGCCCAAGGCCATGGATAATAGAAGATGAAATCCATTTCAGGAATATTGTAGAGCTGTGGAGTGAAAGTGAAAAAGAGTGAGAAGATGGAAAGAAGAAGCTCGAAGAAGGAATGAATAATGTAGAGAGTTGACAAGTTTCATCATCCAAGAATTTGCAAAAGTGAGAGAGGAACAGAAACCCTCCAACTTAAAATTAAAGAATGCTACATGAAAAGCAGTCAAGGAATAAATGAAGTAAGAGAAGAGAAAACAGTCCTCAACTCAGTCAGATTATTAACAGATGAACCCCTGAACCAGAAAATTGAGTTTAATGATTCAATAAATAAAAAAAAATTATAATGATATATGCCAGCATACCAATACTATCAATCATGAAATTGAAGAGTGCTACACAAAGAACATTCAAGAGGTCAAGAAACAAAGAAAAAATAATGGACCTAAACTCAGTAGGAGTATTGACAGAGGAACCCCTGAACCAGAAAATAGAGTATGATGATTCAACAAATAAAAAATGATAATGATATACCTGACATAGGACCTCAAACCCAGCAAACCAAGCTTATCAATATAAGAATATTTCATGAAGATAAAAAAATCCCCAACTTGATTTAGACAAAGTATTTCAACGAAATAATATATCAGACATAGGACCTCAAACCCAGCTAACCAAGTTTATCAATATAAAAATATTTCAATGAGTTAAAAAAAATCCCCAACCTTTTTTAAAAAGAATATTTCAATCAAATGATATACAAGTGTTTGCAAAAATATTGACAGTGCTGGATGTCAGCACATGGGTCAAGGAACCACCAGATAAGGCAAAAAAATTTGATAACCTAAGGTTGCAGTTATTAATGGCCAGCAGTTTTAAATCCCTTTCCAATTACTCACCAGACCAAGGAATATAAGCCACACAGAGAACAGATTTGATATCGGCATGGCCAATTTAAAAAATCAAAAAAAGGAAATGACCAGAACTTGGGAGACCCTAATAATTTGAAATATGATTGTGTAAGCAGTATAATGTATAGACTGTAATTACATGATACTTATAAGCTTATAAATATATTAAATAAATATTGAGATATTTGATAGATGGTAAATAGCCTAACTATCAAACATATATGGGTATATAAATAAATTTAGTTTCCTTCATATCTAATTTTGTCACTGTATTATAATCTCATTAATTTTTTTTTTCATGGATGTTTTTCAAAATACGAATGTACACCTGTTTAACACCTTTTTTTAAAGATTTTTTTTTGTTTATTCCGCAAATAAGGAAAAATGAAACAGTAAGATTTGCTTTACAAATCTTAGTTTCACCTTCTCTCACTTCTTTCATACCCTCATACCCCAGTTTAAACCCCAATTTATCATAGTGTGTCTGTACTGCTGCTTTTATGCTGAAATCTCGCCTAAATTAGATCATAAATGTATTAATTCTTGTGATAAAGATAATTTTAAAACCCTAACATTAGTAATTTATAAATTGTGAGTATGTGCATGTATACATATTCATTTTAAAAAAAGGTGGTCATATAAATAAATTTACACACAGGCTGCGATAATATATTTTAAAACTTAAATAAAATAATAGTTCCATTATTTAAAGTTATTTTTGTTTAAATTTATTTATTTTAGAAATATTACATTCGTAATATTTGTTTTCATTTCGTAAAACAATATTTAACTGTAAATAGATTTAAACATTTAGAATTTAAAGAGTAAATAAGTTTGTTGTTTTTAGATTTGTGAGAATCATGCCACAAATTTTAAATAAAAAGTAAATGAGGATAGGGAAGAGAACAATAGGCTTAATTATTTAAATTTTGTAAATTTATTAATTAGTGGCTTAAATATTTTGCTATCAGATAAACAACAGATGTCCACTCAGGTATTTTTTAATTAAAATATTGTTAAAACAAAATTAAAGTTCTAATCCAAATATCTTAAAAGTAAAATTAATTACTAATTCCTGTTTTCAGATATTTAGATAAGTGCAGCTTTTATTTTGCATCTATTTTTGGTTCTTGAGTGACCACCGTGGGGTAATTATAGTGTGAGTTCCATTGGTATATATAAGGACGATTTTATTAATTGATATTAGCTTCTATGCTTGTCTAATGGAAATATATGTCATATGCTGTTCTAATTATTATAATCTGTTGTGAGATCCTTTGCTTTAAATATATTATGTTGTTCATAATATTCTGCCTTTACCCCTTAACTGAGATATTATTTAAAACTTATTCAGTTGAATTCACAGCTGAATATATTATTTTGAGAATTTATTATCATTGAATTAAGTGAAACTATATATACCAAGAGGCCAAATTCACCTTAATTTTCAATATGTTCATATATTTTAAAATACCCGCCTTTGCCTATTGAATGCAGAAGGTCTCAGTAAGAGTCAGCAGTAAGGCTCTCTTCCTGCTTGGGAAAATGGCCAAACCTGAGACATCAGACCATCAGATGCTCCGTACCTATTGTAAACTGATGCTGCTGTTGAAAATGTGTCAACTTTGATCATGGACCAAAAAAGCTGCCACCTCAAGAAAATGTTGCTTACCTTTCATTAAAGCTTCCAATTAAAACTGGAGAATACAAAATGTGCACAGACTGCCCAATTGATATGAGGTAAACTCAATTAACCCAAGAGTTCTTATGTTGTATATTTCCTTTTATAGCTAAATTTAAATATATATATTTTATTGTAAATAATATTTACTAAACAAAATACAGAAGTTTTACACATTTGTAATTAATATATATATATATATATATATATATATATATATATATATATATATATATATATATATATATATATATATATATATATATATATATATATATATATATATATATATAGTAATTACTCAGGCTAAATTATGATAGTCCGTTGTTAATTAAAATTCATTTAGAATAAATATAAAATGTTTATAGATGGTTATTTAAAAGTATCTTTACCTAGGTTTTAATTTGTGTGAATTTTCTCCAATGGGTTTGCTTTCCATCTGGTTGGCTTTTATGGTTCTCCATCAATTACTTCATGGCTCTCCTTCCAGTTTTCTGTCAAATAATGAGAGGGAGAGCTTAGGTGGCAGCTTCTACTTCACAATCCTGCCATTGGTTACAGGCATTGCTTCAGGTGAGATAGTTGATGCCTTTGGAGCATGAAGCTCTGCCAAATCCTCCCATGGCTTGTGTGGCTTCTGCATTATGTAGACTGCAGCATTAATTATTAGTTTTTTACAGCATTTAAAATACTACAAATCTCTAAATCTACATTCTTCTGCATTCTATTTAGCTAGACTCCAAATTGAATGAATAATGTTAACCTGATTCTACAGAAATATCACTAATAGCAATCCAAACTAAATGTCAATGGGCTGTAGTGAGTTTATATATTTTTTCTCTCATTTGTTTTGGTTTTATATTGTAGTTTTTTAAATTTGATTTTAAGTCTGTTTTTTAATTATTTTTAAATTTGATTAATTTGAATATTTTGTTTAGATTAATCTACTATCTCATTGATAGTTTACATAGTTTTTTAATTAATACAATTTCAATATCATTATCAATCAGAAGACTTGTAAACTAATTACATTTTTGAAAGTTTTACTAACATTTATTTTTACAGACTAATTTTCTTTTAACTTAACATATTCACTTATTTTTACTTTACAAAGAAAAAGCAAAAAAAAAAGCTTTAAATATTCATTCTAATTCATTTACTCCCCACTTTTTCAACAGTTTTATTCTATTTTAAAAGGAAAACATATGCAATCTTTTTATTTAAAAAAAATGTATTTTAAAAATTACTTAACTAATCAAATATTATTTTAAAATTATGAAACATAAAATGCCATATATATCAGTTTATACATATATCTTTCATTAGTGTTACACTATGGATCAGAGCAAACGAAGTTTGTTCAGAAACCAGTAATTTGAAAAAAAAGCTATATAAAGAACAAACTTATGTAAAATGGTTATCCTTAAATAGACAATGAAAAGAACCACCAGAAACAACAATGATTGGTGTTGTAGTGTACCCATACCTACCAACAATAGCAGAGAAATTAAGGAAAATCTGCAATCAGTATAACATCAAACCAACCTTCCAGATCTATAACACAAAATTGTAATATCTACAAATCCTAATCTTGAAATGCTGAAAAAAGAAAAACACATCTATGAAATATCATATGAATGTGTATGAACACAAATTTGGTGAGACAAATCATCACATTGAAAAGCACTTGAAAGAACACATTGTGATGATTAGAAAAAGCAAACCATGTATGTACCAATGAATACATGTTCCACTGGAAAAATACAAAAATTGGGCTAGAGAAGAAGAGGTACAAAAAATTGAAAAAAACTGATCACATGACAATAGCAAACAGTCACATATGTCAACCTTGGGTATGGAATCCACTAATCAACTTTGCTTTTAGAAAAAATAGAGAAATAAGGAGATGCCCCACAGATAAGTATGTAAATTTTTTTACAGACTGTTGTTTTTGGCAGGATAACTGAGCTAGTTAGAACATTACTTTCAAATTCAATACCCACAAATCTAAGAATCCAGGTATGATGCCCATGCTAGTACTGCCATGGGTCTGGCCAACAACACCTGTAGAAGAGAGAAGAATAATACATCTTGTAACATTGTGCTTATACTAACCCATAAGCTATTACTACCAGGTGAATTCAATACTCATATTAGATGCTAAAAATAGTCCAACATAAAAATACAATATAACTATGTGCCCTTTTGCTCTATATATCTATCCATCCTACAAGAGTGATAAAAAATCTATAAATGCCTACAGATTTAAAAACTGAAAAACATCAGTAAACAAAACCACTAACCAGCAAAGAAATTAATATAATAAGTTATTGGATTAACATGTATATTTATAACAAATTAGGCAGTACATAGAATTAATTAGTGAAATAAACTATCACAACTTTAATGACAAAAAAGTAAATAAATAATTGAAGGATTATGCAGTGTAGTCATTTGCAGCTATGGTTGTATAATGTTTGGAATAATATAAGTATTATCATTTTATGCATATATATTTTAATGGCAAAAAAATGAACAACTGAAATAACATATAATTTTTGTCTTCCATGTATATACATCTCATATGATTATAATTTTGTTAACAATTAACATTTACTTAACTAACTATTTATTTTTTAGTTAATACTAATCGAATTACCCTGAAAATAATGTGTGTTTATTTTTCCAAGAGTATGATATACATTTATTATATATTATTTATTTTTATTTAACTGTGTGAATCAAATGTCAATGAAGCATCTGGATCAATATTTTTTTCTGTTTAAATTGATAACAAAAGAATGTAATTTACTGAATATTATTACCTAGAAAAATAAAGCCCATGCTTTATCAATGGATGTTAGTATTCATTTGAAGATAAAATATATTATTTGGAAGGAACTGCAAGTAAATTACATGGTTGCCATTATGAAATAAACTGTTGTTGAAAGTTATATACTATTGTCTTTATTTAGTTTTCATTTATGTATTTCCTCAACTTATCAGAAGTTTGAATTAAATAATGCAATATCATGAATGAGTTTCACAAACCCATAAACATGATGGTGATGATGGAATAAACACTAAATGAATACAAATTCAAACTTATGTTGCTATTGTTATGTGTAAGAAATTACATTAAGAGCCCAAACTAATAAATACTCAAGTAATCATAGAAATCATAAGCCATATCTGTGTAATGAGCAGAAAACATCACAGATAGAGTTGTGTAACTAATGTTTTTATCATTATATTTTTAAATTGCAATACTCTTCAGTACTTTCATTATAAACTATGATTAGGACAACAACTATGACAGACAAACAATATCATATATATATATATATATATATATATATATATATATATATATATATATATATATATATATATATACACACACATTATATTCATTAAAAGGAAACTGAGATGATGATAAGAATAATGGTGGATAATATGAAAATGTGAGGCTAACATCAGTGGGTGTTAGTTATCTGAACATTTACTTTAGAGACATGCATTAAAATATATGGAAATTTTTAATCAATAGCAAAATGCATTTTATTACAAAGTAAATTAATAATGTGGAAAGAGAAAAATTTCACTCATTCGTATACAACAGTTTTATAACATATAATTCCCTCTATCAAAATACATTCTCTGAGCAGCATAAATATTTTACATTTAATTTAACATGTAATATAATCTTAATGTTGTTTTTTTTTCAAATATCTTGTGGAGCAAATATGTATCATTAATAAATATTTATTGCCATGATCTGATCAACTCTACTCTTGTAGAGTCAAATATAATGTACTTTCCTAATAATACAATGATCTATAGAGGTTTATTATGCCAGATCATCAACTTTTGGACTACTAAAATTAATTACAATAACTAATGAAATACTAATAATGAATGATCTCAAGGTTCTTTTTAATAATTGGAATGCTCATCATCATATTATTTTGTTGAATATATGGCTGGCATCCTAGTACACTAAAGGAGATATAGACTTATAAGCTAATGTATCCTAATATATCATAATAATAACTACAATTAATTAAAATGTATAAATCTACTCAATAAATTGTATAAAAGAAATATAAATTTGGAAAAATAAAGTCTTTTACCCAGAATGACATTCGAATAAATAGAAAGAAAATGTTCCTTATAAATCTTTCAACTATTCATCAGCAACACAATCAATAAAAATAATCAAGCTCTAAAATAATGTATTTTTTTGTGAAATAAATAAATAATATGCAGTCTGAGATGAATAGTGAGTACATAGTTAAATTAAATAATATTTATTTTTTCAAATATATTCCAATCTTTGGAATATATCACTTACGCAAACTTTGCATAATTAAGTTTACATTATGGATCTGTATGAGAATTCATTATTTGATTTAGGAATATTTCTGTCATATAATTAAAAACTCGGGACACAAGAAATCATATATAGAAAAACAAAGGCTAAATTCTAATAACAATAAATATATTCATTAATATTCACAGTAAATTTTGGAAAGGTTACAAAAATTATTTATAAATTGTCTTTCCAAAACACACACACACACAATTGTTATAAATTAAACAAAAGCACTGTTTTTTTTTTTTTTTTTAGAAAGGATGCAACAAAATAAAATGACAAAATAATTGTGTGCACACGAACCAATTATTCATCACTGATATAAACATATGGATGACTTAACACTCATTTAAAAAAATACAGCTATTACATTATTTAAGTAATTAATTTTTAGCGTAAGTTAATTACTTAAGTTATTTTATTAAATAATCCTTTAACAACAGTTTTAACCTATAATAAAACAAAAACTGCATTTAAATACATTGCTATGTCCAGTTAGTAATTATTATTTATAATATTAACTTTTATGATGCTATTTGGAGTATTAACATACATTACAGAGTAAAAAAACTTCAATCTGAACTGACAAATAACTGAATTTCACCAATAGAGTGATATGATAATGATAATTACCATAGAAAACACAAACAAGACAATTACTTTCTAGCATTAGGTATTTAATCATAGAAATATTGGGAAAACACACCAGAAGTCATATGCACAATGTACTGTATTTTGCCCATGTGCACAAAAAAAATATTTTACTTTTAAAATGTCATACTAGTTAATTGGCATAGTACTTTTGGATGGTGACAATGATGATACTGCACATGTGTATTTCTTATTATGCCATGCACAAAATAAACATTAAAATTAGGGAGATTTGTTGGTTTCATTTTTGAACTGCTGGCAAAGCACAACAGCACAAACATATCTTTTTTCATTTAGCTAAACACTACAGATAGATAGTGTCCTCTATCTTATCATTGCCATACAATTTTAAAGCACTCATACATCACTTTACATGGTGAAAAATAACTGCATGTCATCATGAGGGAAAAAAAACAATAAAGATAGGATACTTACAGCAACACTATATAACTGGAAAATACCATGGCAGATTCTTATGTCTTTTGTCTAAGTACATAAATGTGTTGACAAGGTCTCAACATAGGAAAATGGAATGCATACCATGAAAACAATCCTCTCTAAGATTAAAAGTACACTAGCTAAGGATATATAACCACAAGTATTAAATATATTATCCTCTCATGGAATAAATAAGGGATAGTATTCTATATTCTCCAAACCATAATATCAATAAGACAAAATTTACTACAACTATATGCTTCCCACACTGATCAAATGTGAGCAAGCACATATTCTCAACAAAACAATGGCAAGATAAATAAATATCACATTAAACCTTAATCTAAAAAAATGCATACCTTAAATTTTATGTGAAACAAACAAAAATACTATTAGTTGAATGACTATAAAATATTTTAAATAGCATAATAAAATTTGCAATAATAAGAAATGCACTCATTCAATGGAAAATCATAAATTGTATATAAACTGAAGTGGCTATACAAAAATAAATTGGCAAGTATTGAAAATATAAAACTAATAAATATATGGTTTTATGGAATAATCCATAATGAAATAAGTATAAAACCACTAAACGTTATATGACTACAATTTTTGAAATAATTATAATAAGTAAAATACTATTATGAGCTTTTCGTAAATTATAATGACTATTTACTCATAGGTGAAATATTAATAAATACTTTTCATAAATGTAAGAATTGCGTCCCTCTACCTGGACAAGCATAATTCAACATTGATTTTAAGCCAACAAATAATGTATATAGTTGTACCTTTCTCTGTTATCAGAGTAATTATATATTTATAGCATAGATTGTATATATAAAAAAATCTTAATAAAATGTTAAAACTAATACATTATAATAATAACCAAGAATAATAGTAATAAATTATTATTTCTATTTTTTATACCCACAGTTTATAATTTAAATTCATACCATGGAATCTGTATGATGATGTGTAGCGATCTTCTTTCAGCTGCAGATTATTTTTGAGAGTGGCACATTTGTACTTGTCAGATTTATATATGATAAAGTAATGTAAAAGCAATTACGACTTTCTGGCAAACAGATCATATAGACGATCACAATAGAATTTTGCATCCATTTTTTTATGAACTGAGCTGTAGCTTGTCGACTTTTCCATTTTCAGCAGCAAAAAAAAAATTATTAAGAAAGTTTTTATTGATGTTAGTAAGTAAATACAAATAGTTCCTGCATTTTGACAGCATTTCAAATTTTCTTCTTAACAATATATTATTATTAACTTCAGCATTTCCTTATAGTAATTGAAAAATTACTATTTCTTTTTAAATTCTTTAATTTTAACGTAACTTTCATTGCGTATAATATAATTTACCATTGGTCACTGGTTTTCTTTCATGAAATATATTATTTTACAAATACTAACAAGGCAAACACACTTAAATGTTTATACCCTTTATCAATGACACAAGCAAACCTTTCAAACTCTTTGTCATAATAACGTTTTTTTAAAAAATAATTAAAATTCACGCATTCGAATGAAAATGTTTTTTTTTTTCGTTTTTAATAAAATAAGCATATACATGAACTATTATTTAATAAGGTTAGCAAGCATTTGAAAGTATATCAGAATAATACTTATAGGGATATTTCACTTAAGTTTATCATAAATTACATATTTTAAAATAATCAAATTTCAATTCTTCGAAGCCAATCTTGTTCTTTGAATCTAATTTCAAAAGTTTTTTTTTTTTACTTTTAATTTTGATTTAATAAAGAAAAATACAGTAAACACATATAATAAAAGCAATTTAGTACAATGTTCATGAAACATTGATAATTATGGTAAAGCTTTTTCAGTATTTAACTTTTAATCTAAATACATTGAACAAAACATAAATTAAAAAAAAATATTTTTTTTTAAATATTGTGTTAACTATTTTGACATTCCAAGTTTTTTTTTTTTAAAGTTCATTATTTTTATTAAATTTATGTTGGATTAGAACCAACAAATATAAAGAGAATTTAGGGATTTGTTGATAAATTATTCAAGATAAATGAGATAGATGTAGGAAGTTTGACATTTGAGCTCAAGTCCCTTATAATTACATTAAGTTTAGTATAGTTAGACATCTATTTAAATATTCCTATTGATATACAACTTTTATTTATTCTATGATTTTTCTAAATGTTGAATTATAAGAATAAATTACAAAATCTAACCTTAAAAATTAATTTTATACTAAATTCTGGATGATAATAATTAATGACTTATAATGTTTATTATCTAAATTTTATAGCCAGAGTATTAATCATCAATACCTAAATCTTATAATATTTTTTTTAAATATTTATTTAATTTTGTAAGATTCTTGTTACATTATTTACAAGCAATAAACTATTAATATGATGGGGTCTACATTAATTGACTTTTCTTTATTGGAATTGATTTTGTAATGTTTATCATATATGGCTTTGTTCAGATGAAAACCAAGCTCGAGGTTGCAGCAAAAATGTCTTGGAGAGATAGTGTTCTCTCTCTTTTAATTTCTGTGAGTTTCTCTAAAAATATTTTTTCAATGTTAATTGGATTGAAGATGAGTGCATCTAATAGACCACATTATAAAAAGCAAAACAGTAACCATTCTAATGGCTGGGAAATATCCTTTTATTATGCTTAGCATTAATGTGGTTATTGTTGGTTTGTTGTCTTTATTATAGATTTCATTGTGTTCCTGTGAGTTTGTAAGGTTTTGCAGTGGTAGAATAGCTGTTGGATGATTTCTTCATCACTTAGGCGCAGTTGACATATGGGATTAATTTTGAAAATTCATCTCCTGTATGATAGAAAGAAGTTTGTGGGGAGGGCTTTGAGATTTATTTTTAAAATGAAATCAAGATATTTGGGTTTCAAATGTCATACATTTGAATTTTTTAATAATGACATTATTTTTCATATTTAGTATAGTAGGAATTGGAAAGTTGTATTATGTGAGAGATTGTGTGCTTTCCAGTAGTGAATTTTTTTGATAATATTAAGTCATCTATCTTTGAGTGTTTCATTATGTGATATATTAGGCTAGGAATCCATTCTTAATTTCAAAAAGGTGGCCAATATGTAAGCAGGATTTTAATAAAAATGGCAAAGTTAGGGTATGTAAAGATCAGTTTGTGGATGGTGTTGTATGCCTTCTGATAGTAATATTTATTTAAAAAGTGCAATGATAAGCCATTATTTTTTATTTGATTTTGTAGTGTTTTTAGGCTGCTTGCAGATATTTTATTATTTCAAATCAATTTGGAGAACATGGAGTTAACTTTTCTTATAAATTAGTTGGCGAAGTTTGTCACAGATATATAGTACTTAATCTAAAAAAGAGGATTATATTAGTCAAAGAGATTTTCACATAAAGGGAGATGTATACTTTAGAAAGAGTTTTGTTTATGTTTTGTGTGGCTAGAAAATGCCTTGTTGGATGATTTTCCTCGTTGCAGTTGGAGATTTAGAAATTGGAAAAATGAGAAAATTTTGATAAGGGAAACATAATTGTGATTTTGTGCTATTACTTGGATTCAAATCTCTCAACTCTATCCCACAAGGATCCATCCTTAGTGCTTTTTTCTTCATTGCTGACATCAACCCCCTATTACTAGAGATTGACAAAAAGTTTCCAGGCATCTACATACTCTCCATAAAAACAATAAATCATATTTCATTTATGGATATTGCCATATATCTTTGCTCCAAGAAACGCATCCCACAAGTAGCCACTGACCTTACAAAAATAGTCAGAAGCTTCTGGACTTCATTTTAACATGGACATTCAAAGTTAGGTTTAACTTAAAAGAAAACATCTTACTATTATCTTTTTAGCAATGCATCATAAAAGTTATAAAATTGAACTTGAAATAAAAAAATGTAAATATTACTTTTCTGACTGAAAAGAGAGCAGTCATAAACAAGAAATTGGCAGCACACTTCTTGGCAAAAATGCAATGGAAATTAATAGTGGCACACACACAATGATAGAAACGTATTTATATCAATTATTTTGATGGAAAGTTAATTAAAAACACCTTTAAAAATTGATCAGCCATCTATTTTTAAAAAATGTTTATCAGCATAAGGAATGAATTAGGAAAAAATTACATTATTTTGCTCTACTCTTGATCACATGATAACTTTTAGTTGACTTTTTTTTTAAATTAAAGATCTATAATTAATGAAAAAATAAAACAATATATTAAATCACATTTGTTTTAAATTATCACTTTGAATTTATAGAAGCTTCCTAAATTCATTTATTTTTTAACACACTTATTAACTTATCTATAAATATTTTCATTTTTAAGGAAATTAATAAACTATAATTAGCTTGACTTAATAAATAACTTCTTAATAGATTAATGTACATTCAGACACATTCATACATTCACATTCCAGAAGTCACTTATATCATTTCAAAACTTAAGCTGTTTTAATAATTAAAAAACATTACTGATGTGCCATTATTTAAAACTAAACTAAATCAGTTTAACTCAAATATTTTAAGCTTTAATAAATCAAATTAACTCAACCAAATTATTAACAATTTTAAAACCAATTTAGTAATTATATTTTGATAGAAATAAATCCATAATACTATCTTATAATATTTTTAAGCATAAAATTAACTTTATTCAGTTTTTTAATAACCAACTCTTTTTTATTCAAGACTAAATAAACCTAACTATGCATGAATTCCTATCTTAAAACACACTTATATTAAATATTACAAATACATTTTAATAACTTTTAAGTGATTACAAATAATACTTTGTACTAATAATTACTTTACTACTATAAATTATATCAATGTAGATGAATTTATATAGCACAGTTTATGCATTTTATTAGTAAAATAATTTAATCATCCACTCTCTTCTTATTTGTTTATATATTTTTTATAATAATATGAACACATTACATAACATTGGTGACTGTGACATTGTGCAAAAGCACAGGTCACAATTCCCACTGTTATAAAAAATAAATAACAATAGACAATTACACATTTTTATCATTGAAGACACTGCAAGGTAACATTTTAACAAATTATAAACCCTACATGCCTAAATCATCTTTAAAAACATTTTATTCGCTCTTTTGGTTTATAATCATGAATTTAAATTTTTCTTGGGAAGGTCAGTAAACTTGGGCATTGTAGGGATCTCTTGTTACATCAGGGGAGAGACCAAAAAAGCATTCTCTCCTACCTGCTTTATAACTTCATAAGGGCATTCATATACATTGAGGAACTTTCTGAAAACAATTTTTCTGGGGGAGGGGGAATTTCTGATTAAAACATAATCATGAATTTTGAAAGGATGTTGGTCAGTCTTACAATGATGAGTGTGATTGTCACTCATTATCTTAAGATTGATTCTAGCTACCGCTTGATCATGCTCTCTATCTATTATTTTTAAAATGACAGGTAAAAGAATTTTTATAGGCAATGGTTCAGGCCTCCTGAAATGTAATCGAATCAGGGACATCTTAATGGTTTCATTTATTGTAATATTAATGTAATGAATTACCTGAGGTAGCCTGTTAACCCATTCCTTATAATCCTGTTAAAGATATACTCTGAACAGTGTCCCTAATTCTCAAATTAACCATTCACAAGAATTTGTTTGGAGTTTCTGGTGGAACACATATGTTTGATATTATTTTTTTATTCCACTTACTTAATGAACCAGATATAAGTGCAAAAGCATGACCAGTTAAAATAGAGGTGGGTTTGCGTACTAAAGTGATTTGGAATTTGTTAATGCATCTAATTACATTTTTGGCCTCAGTTTTTGGGACTGGGTGAGCAGACACATGTTTTATAAATATATCATATATCACCAGGATAAATTTTTGATGATTATATAGTGAAAGTGGCCCATAATAATCCAGTGGCAATAATTTATTTGGTTGAATGGACAATATGGATTGCAGTGTCCCAGCATATCATCTATTCCCAAATTTAGTTTTTAAACAGATCTCACACTCCCAAAGCTTGTATGCATATAGTTTCCTGCATTTTACTAAGATAAAAATATTAATGTTCTATATTTTGAACCATATAGTGACCATATTAACAATGCCCATAATATATAAGCTTCTCTACTAAACAAGGTGGAATAACTATCTATAAACTATTATCCCCCTGTTTTAATTTCTTTATTAAGATCTCATCAATAAGTCAATACCCTTTCCCAATTCTAACGGTGTATCTAGTCCCCATATTTAATTTAATTGGGTCTTAACAATAAAATAATAATCTTCTTAAGTGCTATAACTTGTGCATGTAATGCTGCCAATTTTTTATAATCTCTAACTATCTCTTCCTCTAATAAAGTGGACATATTACAAATAATATTTTTGCACTAAGACTTTGGTAACTAATAAAATGAGATTATGTTTGAGTTTATCCACATTAATGTTATCTTGACTTGAGCAAAAAATGACTTTATAGTTAAATTGTTAAAGATAAGGATGGATCAGACTTTCATTGTTTAAATAGCTTTTATTATTAAACTCCAGACTATAGTGATAACATAGTACTGTGACTTCTATTCCCATTAAAATATAACCTAGCCTTGGAACCTGGCTAAGCTTTTGGAACCCTCATACCACAGCTACTGACTTTTTCTCCATTATAATACAATTTAACTCTGCCCTCTTCAAATGATGACTAGGAAAATATAACACTTTAGGTTCATTACTATCATTATGTTGATACAAAATAACCCCTAAAGCAAACTCATTACTGTCTGTCTGCAAATAATATTTTTATTGAAATCTTGATGAGCTAAATTTACTATTTTAAAAACATTAGACTTAGTGTTTTGAAGGTCCATGGTATGCTCTTGGGTCAACTTTTACTTTTTCCATTTTTAATAACACTGACAAACATATAGTATCAGATGAAATTTTTTTTGCAAAATTTAGTAATAATAATTAAAAAGTCCCAAGAATGATTTCAAATATTTTTTTTGTTTTAGAAAAAGGAAACTTTTGGATAGCTTCTATTTTATAATGAATAGTTTAATTCCTTAATTATTGACCAAATGGCCAAGAAAGTCAGTCTCTTATGCAGCTATTGTACATTTTTCCAAATTCACCTTGATGTTTTTGACAGAACACTCATAAAGAAATAGACTGAGATATTTTATATCATCTTCTAGATCTTTAGATGTGATGACAATATCATCTACTTATAAACAATAGATTTTTTAGTTTTTTTGAAAAGTCCATATTTACAAACCAAAGGGTATCCTTTGAAAAATATAAGATTGGCCCTGATAATGAATGCCATATATTTTGATCATCTTTATGAAGTGAAATTTTTCAATAGGTTGCTGTAACATCAAATGTTGAGAATATGTTCTTTCCTTTGAACTTGTTTAGTAACTCTTGTATAGGTGATGACATGTCATGCTCTGGGATAGTATGCTGAGTAAGCATGTGGACATTAAAGCAAATCCTAATAATCCCATTCTTTTTTCTCACTACCATGAGTGTATTAACATAAGATAAGTGTTTTGACCTGATTGTTTGCCCTCTATCATGTTTTTGATTATTTACTGGATCTCTGTCTGATATGGGTATTGTATTAGATAAGTTTATTGTTGGAAGGGCTCATCACTTCTTAATCTGATTTTACAGATATACCCTGTTAAAATGTCAGGTACATTAGAGAAAATATCTCTATAGTAAAACAACAATTGATAAAAAATTTTCATGATATCCTGTGCCAATGGTACATGCACTATATAACTTAATCTTAATATTCACACCAACTGTAGTTTTCTGAATATTAGCCTGACTAACAGAATTGACTGCAAAAAACAAATCTCCTCTTGACATCTAAAAGTTTTACTTTTATAATTGATAAAACAATTGTTAAGATCATTAAGTTTGATTCAATTATGGATTCGTAAATCAAACCAGCCATTATTAAAAAGACATGTTCAAATTTTGAAGAATTAATTTTTAAAGTAATATAAACGTGTTTGTGAAACAACATTATTATCTTTCCATTAGACAGTAAAACTTGTATCACCTTAATTGGCAGGATTGAAATTGCATGGTCAATTTTACAGATTTTCAAGTAACTTTTCTCAGTTAATATAGATGCTTGATTGCCTGAGTTTAATAAAGCACAATTATCCCTGCAACGGTAACCCTTATAAATGGGAAATTATACAAAATAGGCAGTTCAGTCATTTTATAAGGTTCTAAATAGTCATATTGAGATATATATTGTTTATTAGCCAAATCATCATGTTCTCCAGTTGTTTATAAATAGGATCATGAAGTGAGAAACATTCCTGCAAGGTCCTACTTATATAATGCCCCTGTACTTATTTTACCAATAACATTTTTGGGGGAATGGTTTGTATACAATAGTAGACATTTGGCTATTATCTGAGACCTTAATTTTGGTTCTTTGTCTACTAACATAGCTATTCCTTCCCAATAAAAACTCATTCTATGACTACTTTTATTTTTTATTCATGTTCTCTTATTACGGCTTGACATAACCAAAAAATTAATGTTACTTACAGAAGGATGGGTGTCCTTATTTACCCTCATTCAGTTATTAAGACATTTATCACTTGTTGTGAGTGAGACTAGGATTTCTACTACATCATCAGTAGTATGTACATTCATGGCAATTAACATCTGCTAAATATGTCTTGGAAAATTATGACAGAGTATCCTGACTATTTGCTCCTCAGACAAAGGATAGGGCAGTTAAAATTTTTAATTTTACTGACTGACTTCTGAAGATCTGTGTATATATATGCCTTTGTGCACACCATACTTCTCTTGATACTTGATAATGGGTATTGTCTTGGCAATATTCTTACCAAAACCTCACCATAATGAGGTATTTAAATTGTTCATAGGTTTGAATATTATCAAATCAAAACTGCCACCAGTTTTTGAAATTTTTTTATAGATGATTACTAGCAATATCAATCTTTTCAACTTCTGAGAAATTATACAATGCAAATAATTCCTCCAACGTCTGAAAATATTCACATGGGCTTTCTAAATACTCACCTATAAAACCTTTATTTTTTAAAAATCTTAATATGATTGAATTGTGACTGAGTCATGAAGAATTCAACTTTAAATGCTTCTAGTTTGTTTGATTCTCACATCATTTGTTTCACAAAACTACTTAATTCTGACATTTGTTCATTACAATCACTACTATATAGTTCCTTTACTTTAGTCTCTGGCAAAATTCTTCTTTTAACATTAAAACTATTCTTTATTGGATTATGCTCTCTACAATTGTCTTTTTGCATTAACCTTTCTAAATTTAATTTATGACTCTCCAATTCACAATACATTTTTTATCATTACTTTTTCATTAATAGTTTTTACCTGAACCTGCTTATTTATAATATTCTTTACATCTTCCATTTTTTTATTTAATTTCTGACACACTTTATTCACTTTTAATAATTTTAACTGTAATTCACTTTTAAAATTGTTTATAATTACACTTGGTTGAAATTTTTTAGTGAGTGTTTCCTAATCAATTTGACTTCTTCAACTACCTAACTGACTGTCAACCTCACTTAACATTAATTTTATTCTGTTTGATTTACATTTAGAACTTTAAAACATCTGTCTAAAGTACTGGTCAACACTATTAATGGTATCTATTCTCTTCTGTTCAAAAGTTTCATCTAATTTCTTATATAAACCATCTTCAAACAGTATTTTAAATTTTCCTATTTCATTTACAAATCCATTTGATGATGATTGAAATTTACTCTCTAATTTCTTTTTTAACCTTTCATCTTCTTCTGTCACTTGAATTAGCATAACTTCTACTTCATGTGTAATTTTAAACTGAGTTAGCTCCTGGATTTCAAATTTAGTGACCAAGTCCCTATTTGACTTTTGACACTTTTCAATACCATTACAAGATTCCAATTTTATATTTTTATCTAATTTTTAAGAACACAAAATTCATTTTTAATGATTTGACATTCTCATTCTAGAATTTTAAATTGATCGTATACATCCCTTTCAAATCTCACTGACCCATTCTCAATTTTTTTTATCTTAAATGCATCAATTAAAGTACTATACTTATCTTGATAATTCTGTCCTATAATTTGTATACAGCTTACTTTAAATTTATCTAAATGATTTTGAAATGTTTTCTCAGATCTTTGTAATTTTTCATCTACTCTATCAAACTCTTTCTAAGATTTTTCCTCAGATTTTTTAAAATTCTCATCTATTTCCTAAAACTTTTTCTGACAATTTTCCTTAGATTTTCTTAAATGTTAATCTAATTTTTTATATCTTTCATCAGCTCTTTTAAAATTCTCATTCATTTTTAATATAACACATTTTAATAGCATCTCTCTCTATTTTTCTTTAAATATCTTATGGAGCAAATATCTATCATTAATTATTTTTTATTCCCATGATCGCATCTACTCTGCTCTTGTACAATGAAATAATTTGTACTTTTTAATAGTACAATGAACCATACAAGTTTCTTATGCCACATGGGCAACTTTTGGACTAATAAAATTTATTAGAATAACTAATGTAATAATAATAAATAATGATCGCAAAGGTTTTTTTAACGATTGGAATGCTAATCATCATATTATGTTGTTAAATACATAAATGACATCGTAGTAGACTAAACCAGATTTAGACTTCTCTTATAAAATAATATATCTTAAGATATCATAATAATAATAATAATAACAATTAATTAAAGATGTGTTTAATTTGTTCAATAAATTGTATAAAAACGTCTTTTACCCATGATTACATTTGAATAAATAGAAAGAAAGTGCACCTTTTATATCTTTCACCTATTCATCAACAACATAATCGATAAAAAATAATCAAATTCTAAAATAATGTATTCTTTGTTAGTGAAATAAATAAATAATATGCAGTCTGAGATGAATAATGGATTCAAAGTTAAATTAAAGAATATTTAATTCTTTCAAATAAATTCAAATCTTTGGAACAGATCACTTATGCAGTCTTTGCATAATTAAATTTAGATTTTGGATCAGTATTAAAATTGATTATCTGATTTACCAAGATTTCTATCACATAATTAAAAATTTAAAACCCTAGAAATCATATATAGAAAAACAAAGGCTAAATTCTAATAACAATAAATACATTTATTAATATTCACAGTAAATTTTTAAAAGGATTCAAAATATTTACAAAGTGACTTTAAAACACACACACAAATAAGCATAAGCTAAACCCAAGTACTGTTTCTTTTAGACAGGATGCAACAAAACAAAATGACAAAAACAATTGCTGGCACAATAGCCAACTATTGATTACTGATATAAACATATGGGTGACTTAACACTAATTAAAAAATACAGCTATTACATTATTTAAGTAATTTTCTTTTAGCATATTTAAGTTATTTTATTAAATAACCCTTTAATAAAACTTGTAAACTATAATAAAGCAAAAACTGTATTTAAATACACTGTTATGTCCAGTAATCAACTATTATTTATAATATTATCTTTTATGATGCTATTGGCAGTATTTAAGATACATTACAGATTAATAAACTCAAATCTGAACTGACAAATGGCTGAATTTAACCAATAGGCTGATATGATAATGGAAATTATCATAGAAAACACAAGCAGGACACTTAGTGTCTAGCATTATCTATTTAATCATAGAAATATGGGGAAAACACAGCAAAAGCCATACACACATCATACCATATTTTTGCCCATCTGCACATAAAAATATATTTAACTTTTAAAATGTCTTACTGATCCATCAGCATATTACTTATTGATGATGATGATGATGATATTGCACATGTGTATTTCTTATTATGTTATGCACAAAATAAGCATTAAAATTACTGAGATTTGTTGGTTTTACTTTTGAACTGCTGGCAAGTCACAACAGCACAAACATACATTATTTTTACTTAGATAAATACTACAGACAAACAGTGTCCCTGAAACAACTAAGCACTCCAAAATTTACTCTATCATTGCCATACAATTTTAATGCACTAATACATCATCGTATATGGTGGGAAATAATCACATCATGACAAGATGTGACAGTAAAGAAAGGCTCTTCAGAGTAACACTATACAATTAGAAACTACCATGGCACATTTCTATACCTTTTGTCTAGGAATAGAAATGTAGGGCAAAGTCTCAACACAGTAAATTGAAATGTTTATTATGTCAACAACCTTCTCTAGGGATTAAAATTATGCTAACTAAGCATATGTCCCCACAAGTATTAAAAATATATTCCTCTCATGGAATATGTAATGGGGATAATATTCTACATCCTCCAAAGCATAATTTCTGTAAGACAATATTTACTACAACTATATGCTTCCCAAACTGATCAAATGTGAGCAACCATAAATTCTCAATAAAACAATGGTGAGATAAAAGATTTTCACATTGAAAGTTAATCTAAAAAAATGCATACACTAAATATATGAAACCAACAAAAATACTCTTAGTCAAATCACTATAAAATATTTTAAACAGCGTAATAAAATTTGTAATAATAAAAATATACACAGTTAGTGGAAAAGCATAAAGTCTATATAAACTAAAGTAGACATACTAAAATATATAGGCAAGTATTAAAAATATAAAATTAATAAATATCTGGTTTTATGGAAAACTCCATAATGAAATAATTATAATAAATAAAATACTATTATGGGCTTCTGATAAATTGTAATGGTTGTTTATTCATAGACCAAATATTAATAAATACTTTTCATAAATATAAAACATGTGTTTTTACCTGGAGAAGCATATTCAACATTGACATTAAGCCAACAGATATGGTATATAGTTGTACATTTCTCTGTCATAAAAGTAACTACATATTTAGAGCATAGATTGTATATATAAAAAATCTTAATAGAATGTTAAAACTAATACATAAATAATAATAAGCAAGAATAATAGTAATAAATTACTATTACTATTTTATACCCATATTTTATAATTTAAATTCTTTTCTTGGAAGCTATTTGATGGTGGATAATGATCTCCTTTCAGCTGGCACATTATTTTTGAGAGTGGCACATTCATATTTGGCACATTTCTGTAACAAATAAATCAATAAATGTTGGTTATGGAAGGAATATTATTTATAATATAGTTACAAAATATAATCAAAATAAAAGTAATAATAAGAAAATATTAAATTAAAAAGTGATAAATGGATTTTTATCCCTTTTATATCTTATCAGCAAGCTAAATTAATTAATAAACTTTATAGTGGTTTGTGTAGGGTTTTTTTTCTTTTCAAATAATATAAATGATATGATAAATAATTCTGAAATCAAGATTTCTATGTTTGAATTAAGTTCTGTTATATATATAACAGTTGGAAAAGAAGTGGAAGATGGTCTTACCACATCTTCACTACAAGGGCGCCATCTAGGCTACTTGAACCTAGAAAATTTATATAGTAGGCAGATATGTAAGTTAAGATTTACACTTTAAATGTTTTATTCAGACCGTGAGCCCATGCCACTAGCTTAGTGGAACAGCAGAGACTTATATTTATAAATGGTTATCTAATTATATTTCAATATTAAAAAATAATAGAAGCCACTGCCAGTAATAACACACAAACATTTATTTAAAGCATATATAAGATTTAAAATTATTTTAGTATCAGTTTTACATTTTAAAATTTAACTTACATTTTTAACTTTGATTTTAGATTTTAATTTACATTTTAACTTTTATAAATTCACACAGATGAGTTTAATATTTTTATTTAAGTGTCAAGTATGAATAGACTACATAGACTGCATTTGAAAAGAAAATATTATATCTCTTATTTAACATTAGGCCAAAAGTTCGCAGTTAAACCAATATCAATCCATCTGTTATATCGATGTATTCAATGTAGCATGAATATGACAGGACAAAAATCATACTGTCAGGAATGTACATCTGAACAGCATGATTAAGAGAAGAAATTGTTTCTTGCCCAGAACAGGAATGTGACATCTGTCTGGCAAAAAGAACAATAAAAAAGAAAACTCCATAGGAAGGAACTGCGGTTCTTTTTGCTGACTTACGATCCCATTCCATATGCAAAAGGGGTGTGCAGTGTATACTGTGATTCTGCATGTGGTGAATCTTGTACTACATCTACTAATTACATCAATATATCCAATCCATTGACCTAATCCAACTACAAAACAAATAACCTAAAATTACCCTCCCCTAATAAAACTAATATAACTTTACAAATCCATGCTGCTATTCACGCCTGACTTAAATTTAACATTTATATAATTTAGTTTAACGAAAAACAAAAATCATAATAAAAACTTAAAAGAACAAAAAAAAAATGGAAATGATTTTAAAAAAGAAATACATCAAATAAAATTACTTATTAATAAATTAAGTTGGTCAGATAGGATTCGATTTCTATAAAATAGGGAACAAGTTTTAGAATTTAAAGTTCTTATTCTTTTCACATACTGGAGTTTTAGAAATATAGTTAAAGCTTATTATAGTTCATAAAGTTCTTACAGTTTCAAAAGTTCATCTTTATCCATTGCTTGCCATTTGAACATGAATTCCCATGCCGTCCTAAAGAGATTGGTATTCTGTTGGCTATTTTATTTATTCATCTGGAGGTCTTTTACTTTAGCTGGTCCACAATGTAGAAAATGATTGGTCATTTCTCTTTCTTTTGTAGCAGAACTAAAAGGATTGAAGAGTGCATCTTTTCAATCCCTTCTCCTTCAACTCCACACTAACACATATCACCACTGCTGTCACACATCTTTCCTCTGTTGATAATAAATCTTTTATTTCCAAACATTTCCTTTTATATTAATTTTGTGGATTAACTCAACATTATGTCATGATGATGGTGACCCATTCATTGTGGTCTGATTCCTACAGATTTCTTTTAATTTGCTATTAGTTTCTATTGTTTTTTCCTATCTGACCATTGCTTATACATTTTGAAATGCCCAAGGGCTAGTTGAACTAATTAAAATAATCATTTCCATTTTTCAATAACATTAATTAATTTGTTTTCCAATCTTAAAGATATATTTTTATCTTTAAATCTTTTTAAGTTTTCATTGAAAATTTAGTTTTAAAACTTTTTTTTAATAAAGTTTCTTTTTTTAATTTCTCATCTGTGCCATTTTATTTATATATATATATATATATTAGAGTTTAGGTGATATTTAATTTCAATTTTTAATTCTTAAAAAAAAAAATTTTATTTGCAAACTTTTCTTTTTTCATGTTTAATAAAAAAATAATGTAAAGGTGTATGTGCCCATTACAATATATATATATATATATTTTTTATATATATATATATATATATATATATATATATATATATATATATATATATATATATATATATATATATATATATATATATATATTGTATTCTTTTGATTAGGGAAAAATGAATTATTACTATCAATTTACTGGAAAATTTTAAATTTCAAATTTAAGTAAGGGAATGATGTATGTTATGTATTGATTATCTTTTAATAATTTAGTTAGGACAAGTAAAATAATTGCTGTATAATATTATGTTAGTATTTGGAAGAAAACAGTTAACTAAAAATCATTATAAGATTGTATGGTTAGGAGAACTATCCATAATAAGTACTGATTTAATAAGTCTTATAAATAAATGATGAAAGTAAATTTTAAAAGTAATACTTTAAAGTTAAACAAATAGATTACTTAATAGTAATAATTGTATTTAATAGTTATGTTTTAAAACCATTTAATTAAAAGCAGTAATGTGGGAGAAAAATGCATATTTGATTTTATAATAATAAAATAATTGTTTTAAATTTTGCTATAAAATTGTTTTATGTAATATTTTATAAATTAAATTATTTATTTTAATTGTAGTTAAATTATTAGCATCTCATTTATTTTTGTAAATCACATGACATGTAATATTAGCACCTGTGCTTGATAATAAAATAATATTATCTGTTATAAAAATCAGATTAGGTTTTAAAAGTGAATATAATAAATAAATCAGAGTTGTGTTTTGTATTTAAAATAAATATGTTATGCTTAAAATAAGGGTAGTAATAGTAATAAATATTGTAGGGTGATTTTTAAAAGTAATTTTAAAGTATTTATTAAGTGTAATTAAAATATGAAAAGTAATTAACAATTGAATATAATAAAAATAAATATTTAATAAATTATTATTAGTTTTAACTTTAATCTGGCATTTTTTGACCAGGGTTGGAAGTAAGCATTGTTGAAATTGACCAATGAAAATGTGTAGTTTATGCAGGTATAAAACAGGTATGCAGAAAATTTCCAGGTCACTGTTATCCTGTTATACTGTTATACCATCATTATTGCTATTACAACTTTGGTAAAATAATTGGTACAATAATAGTCAATTTATTTAATTTAAATTTCTAAAAGTACAGTAATTTATTGTCATAAGATCATGATACAGAGATGTGAGGCTAAAAATAAGTATTTCCTTACTTGCTAATCTACTCCATTTAATTTATCATTAACTTAAACATGGAGAAGTCATCACTGAATGTAAAAATATTGATGGAAATATTCAATTATTATTATCATACTAGGCACATAATTTTGCCTATGTTATTCATTCCTGTTGATTTACAATTAAATTTTCCCAACTGGGACTACACAGAAATTTAGAAAAGTTCAACAGAAATGGAGAATAGAAGAATGTGAAATGCTTTTTGTTCAAAAATCTTAGTTAAAATAAAATAGTAAAGTTTTTTTTTAAAAAAAACTTTTAGCATAACAAAAACATTTATTTTAAAATGCTAAGATATTTCTTTCTTAAGAAATATTAAAAATAATTTTAAGACTGGGATTTTTTAAAGAAGGATATAAAAATTAAAATTATTCGCAAAAATGATTTATATCATATTTAAAAATCTTTAAAGTGAATAATTAGTGTATGTTGGACATACAAAAGGTTTTTCCAAAACTTATTTGTCAAAAATATATTAAATCATCTGTGAACACTGTGAATTTTATTTGTTGGATCAGAGAACATAGAACATCAGGAAATATTGTTAAAAAGTTATAAGAATTTGGAAATTGTTTTAGTGAAAAATATCAAAAGTATTTTTAATACTATATTTACATAGCAATGGAATGCAGGAATTATTGAAATTTTGGAGATAAAAAAATAATTAATTACATCAATCCAGCTATTATGGAATAAAACATAAACTTACCGTATTTAGCTTGAACAGTCATCTTGAATTTTTTTGTGTTGCAACATGAAATATCAGAGCATGCATAGTTTTTGGTGTCAAAAAGTGTGATTAAGAGTGTTGTACCAGGAGAAAAAGACACTTCCTTTAATGAACTTTTTATCGAGATAAAAAGAACATTTCATCTCAAGAAGTTTTAATGGAACTGTTGTAAATATAATTTTAAATTATTTCTTTTACTAAAAATTAATATTAATGCTATTCACAGTATAGAGATAGAGTAGGAACATAGAACATTAAATTATTTATTAAACTATTGATTAAGTTGTTATTGTAAGAAAAAAAATTAATATTTTTTTTAAAGAACTTAATATATTTAAAAGTGTGATAATGTGAAATAAATGATAATTAAAATGTTTTATTTAATTCGTGATCTAGAAGACATCAACTAAGTAATTACCAGCAGAGATTACTTATGGTAATAATGTGAAATATTGATGATGTTATAATGTTTTTTATTATTTTGTGTGGATGTATGGGGACATATATAAAACATGATACCTATACATAATTTATCGTTTGTTTAGTCATTTCAAAGAATATGCATATTTTTATTGTTATTATAAGGATATTTAAACATAAAGGAAATATAAGTATATGATTGTATTACAACTGGAATTAATGTTTATTTTAAGTGATTAAAGTATTAAAATATGACATTGATGCTGATTGTTTATACTTAAGTTTGAGAATTACCAAAGGATGAAATAATCTTGTCTTATTAGTCAGTGAGATTGTTATTTTAAAACAGGAATTTATATATTGTTATAGAAATGTGGAAATAAATTTAGCGATGTAAAGTGATATATCTCTAATGATAATATCTTAGTATTAGGTTAAATGAGACCAAGATAGTATTGTATGTAGGGTTTATTTATATGGGAATAAGAGTAGACTATACTGATGATTATGCAAGTATAGATAATATAGCTCTATAGCTTGTATATATTCATGGCAGTGTTTATTTTATGGGTGTTAAAGTTTAATGTGCCATAATGCTGAATAAATAGCCTGAACATTATATTTAGTAGTAGAGGTTACTAGACAAATAAGTCATACCTCATTTTTATACACTGTGACCATGATGATTAGTTGATAAAGGTGTTATTAAGTCAAAGTTATAGTTTATTCCATATACCTAATTGTTTACTTATTATAAAAAATTTCTTGGATTACATCGTAAAGAATGGTATTTTAAAATCTGAAATAATGAATAAGTTTGGAAATACAGAATTGTTATTGAGGTGGATAAGTTATGTTACTTGGAGTAAAAATAAATATAAAGATTATAAGAACACAATTTTATCAGTGCAAGAATCATAAAACATTTCATATTTAAAAATGATATTTTTTATGAAAATAAATAATTGATAATAAAAGGAGGTTTATAATGATATTATTTATTTATTAAGTATTTTTCAAAGACATACTTATAATGCATATTTTTTTTACAAGTAAAGGTAATAAACTAATTAATGAATATAAGTAGTCATAAGTTTTATAAAGGTAATTTTTTGATAGCACACTAATACATGCATTATATTTGAAATCTAAAGTAATGATTAGTAAGCAGTTTAGTTTAATTGTATGCTATTAATCAAGGTTATTCACATCATTACTTATTGAGGAATGACTGTATGGAATAATAAAATTATTTTTTTAAAAGGAATAAATAACAAGAATAAGTTCATATAGAAATAATTATCTTATATTTTTAGAACATATTGAATTAATAAAATTTAATAAATGTAATAAAGATCATATAATAATATTTTGGAAAATAAGACAAAGTACATAAATGTGAATAAACAGAATTCCTTAAGATTGTAAATAATTTTATTGTTAAGTTTGTTAATAAAATTGTTAAACTTGTTTTATAAGTCTTGGTGTTGACTCAATTTTTTCACATCAAAATTACATAATCACAGATAATTATAATTAAAACATAGTATTTGCACAGCATAAATAAATTTATTATTTAAGAGTTATAATGTTTTATTGATAGGTTGTATTTAAGAAATTTCATTTATTATATCATTATGATCATCATAGACTAACTACAGATTATTTACACAGAATCATATTATTAGTGATTGCCATATATACTCAGATTATAATATCATACCATATATGTTTGTTTAAGATGCCAGATGGATAATAGATTATATTACATTATTATTATTTGTTATACGTGATCAAAATTATAAGTAGAAAAGATATGAGATTAAATTATAAATTGAATATTATTATTATTATTATTATTTTATTATTATTGGTATTAGTTAGATGTAGTTAGGAATGATATTAAAACCCTTATCATACTTAATTACAAAAGTTATAATTATTGTAGAAGTATTTTAAAAGAACCTGAGTTAACATTGAGCTAAATCATTTTGATAGAGATATTCAGATTAATTTATTAAGAGTTACATACTTAATTAATTTTGATTAAAGACATAGGAGTACTATACATTTATTATTTAAGTGAGAAAAGTAAGGATAGTATTTTTATGCCATTGAGGTATTATTTTGTAGGATATTGGATTAATATAGTCATTCTGACACTTGTAAACTCATTTCATAATCTCATAATTTTTATTAGATATTTATTTATTTAATTCAAGAAACATAACCATATTAAAATTTGTTAATTTGAACTAATTAATAATAGATAGTATTAAAAAATATAGTTATTATTTATTAGATATATTTTAGGTGAACATAATTATTTATCTGAGCTAGATTAATTGATTATTATTACATATTTCCTTGTAGTGAGTGGACAATATATATATATATATATATATATATATATATATATATATATATATATATATATATATTGTGACCTTCAAGGTTGGCACCAGGAAGAAATATGGGAAGTTCACATTTGTGCTAACAATGGCTAAAGTTAATTATCTTAGAAAAATGAATTGTGATGTAATTTGCTAGTTAAAATTAGGATTTAAAAAAAATTAAAACTTTAATTGGGTGTACTGATTGATAGAGTTTTGGATTATATATGTTCGGTAGTAGAAGAGGAGGACGAACAACATCAGGGATGTTTGTATGTAGTAGAAAAATTTACATGTCATAATAAGCAGATAATTAGAATTTTCTTTTCTATATTTTATTTATTATTTACTAATTATGTATTGTTCATAATCTTATATTTAAAAATGATGAAGATTATTTGTATATTAGTGAATAACATTTCTAAATTAATATTTAATATTTAATATTTTTTTATTTATTATGTTTTATTCCATTCAAATATTGTATTGTTAAAATTTTATAAGTAAAAAATTCTGGCATACTTCCAAAGGCATTATATAAAAAAGAGGGTGTAAGAGGGCTAAAAAAAAAAAAAAACTAAAACAGAAAGTTTAAAACCTGAAGAAAAAAGTATAAAAAATTCCGAGAAAGAAGATATAAAAGAAAAGAAAGCTTAAAGGAGTTAATAACTTTCTAAGAGTATTAGAACCAATAAATAAACATCGTGAGGATTTTAATAATATAACTATGGATGATTTTTTTATTATATTACTGGAATAATATAACCATGGAGAGAAAAACCCCAATGGAAACCAGCTCTAAATTTCTGTCAAATGTTGATCCATATTCACTACCTTTAATATGCCTGGTTGTTATGTAAGCTAATTAGTTATAATTTGTTTTAAACTATTATCAAAGATAAATAATCTCAGAATGACAAAATTATTTAAAATAAAGCTAGCTAAAATTTTTTATTGAACGCTATAATTAAACACTTGATGTGTGATTTCAGCTTTAAGAATTTTCTATCGATATTCTGCAAAATAAAATTTTAAAATGAAATAGTTTATCCATTTAATCTTATATCAAGAGGATAATTCTATATACTATATAAATTTGCTATTTCCGCATATATAATAAAATAATTCCAATGCATGCTAATATTATTTATAATGCCTATTATGGAATTCTAAATTATGAAAAAAAAAACTATTGTCATTCTTAACAAATTATGCTTCAACAGTCGGATAGACATTTTTTTTATGTTATAATGTATTGTTGTCTTTGAAATTGATATGTATGTTCCTTTCAACTTTCAAATTTTTAAAAAATCTTAACATGTAATGCTTGGATATTGATAAATATTTTCCCTAATTGCTTATAATAGATGTGCAATCAATTTAAAAAAAAAAAAAAAACAATGTAACTTTTTATTATTATAATATGATAATTTATTATTTTAATATGATCTAGAAATCATATTAAATATGGTTATATATATTCGAGTGTGTGCATGATGCTATAAATTATTTTTTTTTTTTTAAAAATGCATTTATTTGCTTCTATTTTGTTAATGGAGTTTATTTAAAAAAATTTCAAATTAAAACCTTGTCTGTTATAAGTTCATTTATGTAGAAAGTATAATGAGTGTATTTGGAGGTAGAAATGATTGAGGGATGATTATATTATTTAGTTTGAGTTTGCAGATATTATTTAACCATCATGTATATAGGTGTAAGTGTTTGGTTATTGTTTTTTCCCTTTCTTTCTTCATTTTTGTATAGTTAATGTTAGATGATATACACTGATTATAACAGATAAGTGTTTTTTTATGTTTATAATATGTATAAAAGATGATTGATTTATGGCATCATCCATTCTATAAATAAGCTAATAAAAAGTATGTTTTAAAAATACATTATATTTATGGTATTATAAAAGCGCACATATTCAAAAAGTATGATTTCATATAATAAATATTAATCAATTTTGGTTTTACTACTAGAGAAATGTAATTGATAAGCAAGGTATATAAAATAATATATATATATATATATATATATTATATATATATATTGTTATTTATTTATTTTGTCTTTGATTCTCAATAAATGTTTTATAAAAGTAATATTCCATATAAATTGTTTTGTTATGTATGTTTGATTATCTATTTCCACACACACATATGGTCAACATAATATGTTATAAAATATATAGATTTGCCAGTAGAAGTCAATTTATTTAATCTGTCTGGAGATGACAAATCTCCATATTACAAAGCCAATAATATATTTTGCTTTGCTTAGAATAGATGATGATGTAGGTAAAAAGGTACCTGATCTTCATCATTGTCCATCTTGTAATAAATGTGCTAATTGACAATTTTGCAATGGTTTTATAATTGAATAAATGCTTGGGATATGATTAAATTAGTGTTACAGAATTGGTATCTATAAATGTTCTATTACCCTTATTTGCATCCTATATGAAGACCATATCCTATAACCTCAACTGAGCTAAGCCATAGAGTAATTAGGGCATGAGAATCTTTTAGAAAATTAAAAAGACAATTTACATGTAAAAAATTATTCTATGTTGCAAAGAATTGGCGCCTGAGCAGTTAACTATACATAAATTAATATAGATGAAGAATGCAGAGGATACAGGGTGGGTAAATGGCTTGCCCATCATAGATGCCTTGACATTTATGGGTTAAATGCTCAATATATTTATGGATAAATGATTTCCCAATGATTGGGGCTTGATATATATAGAGGTTACTGAGGTTATGAAATGGCACACAATGTGGATGGCTTGATATATACATAGAGGCACAACTGCCATGGGTTAAATGGCTGTCGAATTGTGGAGCCTCGTTTAATTAAATCTCCTATCCTGTAGAGTGTTTATATTTTCTTGGTTTAATTGGGTAAATGATGCAATGTGGCAATGTGATTAGTTAATGATAGTGAAGTGGAATGATAGCCAGCATGTTAGATTTGATTGATGATTATTGTAGATAGGGGTAAATTGCTGGTCCAATGTTTGGAGCCCGATATATTTAGACTATAAATGGACATCCAACTGGAGCATGATATATATTGTCATATACCTGATAAGAGAAGTATTATAGTAACTTTAGAATTATTTTATTCCTGTTTTAAATATACCATTATTGCAAAACTGGCTCCAAAATGGAATCAAGGTGATAGTTTTCTTATTCAAGGATTCTTTATATGAATCTGGAAGATTAATAGAAATGTTTGACAAAATGGAACCAGGGATAAATGGCATGCCAACTAGGGTTCAGAATAAGCCAATTAGGGCTTGAAATACACTACATACTTGAGAGATGTGTAGTATATATATATTGATATCAGAGGTATAGTTTAAAAAAAAAGAAAAGCATTTTTTGTGTGTGTGTGTAATTTTTTTCTTACATATAGAAATATTTTGGTCTTATGTATAGATAATGATGGTTATGGCTATTGCATTTTTTATATGATGATAAATAAATACAGTCATGAAACAGCTTAGTTTCAATTTAGAATTATATTGATGGTGTTAAATTGTAAAATAGTAATTTTATCCATATTTGGAAAATTTATGTTGTAGAAAGTCTATAATTTTGAAGGTTAGATTGGATATTTGGTTGTTAGAGTTTGGTTGGTTCTATTGCAAGTTTTGTTGATGGATGGGGAATTGTTGTCATTGTTTTGAGGATGTGATGTGTTCATGCCACTGGTGACTGATTTATTTCATTCACTGCTCCAACCCAAATTATGATATCAGTTGTTAGTTATCATGAAGCAGTTAACAGTAGTCCTGCCATGATTTTGCCTCTAAGACTCCAGAGAGAGCAAGTCATAGTTTTTTTTATATATATTTATAATATTAGCCTCTAAGACTCCAGAGAGAACAAGGCATATTTGATAAATACTAGCCCCTAAGACTTAGATGTAAGCAGGGCAATACAATAGTGTTTGCAGTAAACTATTATGGGTTGTAGTAGCTTAGAGTGACTAAAGTGGGATGATCATCAGTGTTCATGGAGCATTGTCAGTTTTCAGGGCAGTGATGGAATTCTTTTATCTATCTCAAAATTGTGAAATGCTAATCATTCTTTTGATTGTCAATATCTGTCGGATCTTTAGAGGAATGGATGAGTATATAACTTGAGTGTATAGCTCATTTTTAAAGGGCTATTTTCTATCTTCTTATGTAAGGGTTAGCATGTTTTTTAAATGCTTATAAATGATAGTTATAATGTTTGAATGCACCCAACACCACATAAAGATAGATAAACATGTTGGAATTATTTTGTCTTTATTAATAATTTGAATTGGTGTAATTTGCAATTTAACTATAGTGGTTCAAGCAAAATTTAGTTTATAATCCCAGCTATGTTTGGATCGGTGTTTTCTGATTAAAGTTCAATGTCTTCTTGACTATGTGTGTGTGGAAAGTCGAACATTATATGAGAAAATAAAATGAAATAAAATTGTAGAAATACTGTGCAGTTTTGAATGAAGATGGTGAATTTGGATTGTTAGTTTGATGGAGGTTGGAGCTGGTGAACCTTATTTTTTGAGTAGTATTAATAATTTTTTTAAAAAAGCATAATATGATGGAAAAGTTTAGTTTATATGATAGTTTGGGTGGGTCTCAAGAGACACCATCTCCAGAATTGTTGCTGTCCCTTGACCTTGAATCTGGAAATGAAGCTATAGATATGTCATATGGAGAGTCTAATAGGATGAGAGATACTATTCCTAAAACTCTAGATGGTGATATGTTGATGTTGTTAAGAGGTATATTAACAGAACTAAAAGAAATAAAGTCTGGACAAGTAGAAGATAAAGAAAAATTAAAAGAGTTGATGTCAGGTCAAACAGAAATAAAGTCAATAATGAGATCAGGTCATACAGACTTAAAAACAGAAATAAAATTGAGTCAAGAGAAGCCAGAGGAGAAGATGGCTGAAATAAAATCAGAAATTTCAGAGATAAAATTAAATGTGGAACTAGAAACAAAATTGGAAATATCAGAAATGAAGTCTGAAATGGTAGAAATAAGAGATTATACTGGTAGGCAGATGCAAGTTTTGGAGGATAAAATAGTTGATAGATCCTTAGAAATAAAATTAAATTTCCAAAAGCAATCAGAAGAATTAGAGTTAAGTTGTGAAAGATTAAAGGACACTGTTCAGAGTTTAGAAATTGGACAGTTAGGTTCTCAAGGATTAGACAATAGTACTCTAGAGTTAGGAGAAATAAAAATGCATTATAATAAAATGAATGAAGGTGTTTAAACTTTAGAAGTTGAATTAAGTTCACCAGAAAAGATTGAAGTTAACTTTCAAAAATTACTAGAAAGACAGGATGAGTTTCTCAAAGTCAAGTGAATTTAGATATATAAAAAGAAATGAGATTAGACTTTCAAATGACATTACAAAACATAAGAGTGATGAAAGCAGATTCTCTAAGACATATTTAGGAAATGAAGCAAACAGTAGTAGAGATACATAGATATAATCAAGAATTAGAAGTGTATAGAATAAAAATAGCAGAGAAAATTTGAAAATCATGAGAGAGATCACAAAAGCAGTCATTAGAAATGAGTGTAAATTTTCAAAATTATTCCAAAGAGATAAAACTAAATGATCCTAATCAGTCAAGAGAGGTAGACTTGATTTTGCAGAGTCAATATAAAAAAAATCAAGAATTGGTTGTAGAAATAGTTAGTGAAAATGAGCAAATAAATAGAGAGTCTGAGAAATTAATTGATATTAAAATAGAAAACAAAGAAGTTGCACAGTCTGTAGAAAAAGTTAGTACAGATGTAGAAATAACCAAAGAACATGTGGTATTAACTAATAAAGAAGTTAGTGAAATTAATGTAAAATTTAAAGATAAATTAAGAAAGATATTTAGTGGAAATAATAAATTATGTGATGAAATAATGAAAAAACCTGAAAAATCTTTTAAGTTGATTAGTGAGGAGAAAGAGTTAATGAGGACTTAGAAATAAAATTAAAGGCATTAGATGCAAAAATATCTAGAGTTATTAGATAAAGAATTACTGAAGATTACTGACAATACTAGTAATAAATTCAAGAATAAAATACAAAATATAATTCAGAAATATAATGTTAAGTATGAAAATATTTATCTAAAACTTGATATTTACAAAGATTAAAAATACAATGCCTAATATAAAGTTTATCAGATTAAAAATTGATCCAAATAAAGACATAGGAATAGCCAAAATAAAACTTAAGTTCAGAAGTAAGGAGAAAATTAAAATAGATCTTCTTAAAGAAATACTTAGTCATAATAAGAATATGAAAAAAATTATAGTAAAATTTAAAGAATTGACTGGAAGGAAAATTAAGATAAGTTATTTTAGTGAAGGCATAGATTATGTAAGAGATCTGGGAATAGGAAAGATCAAACTAAAGAATGTGAACAGAAAGTTGATCAGTGATATTGATTTTAAGAGATCTAGAAATAAAATGATTAAGAATAGAAAGGGAAAAGTTAGATCAAAGAAGGGTGAGATAATGCATCTTAGAGAAACATTTATCAGAAGAAAAGAGGAAAAAAATAAACGTACAAGATTTAAAGTTACTTATAATGCTCGCGGTTTAATTCCATATCCTGCAAAACATGATTAATAAGAGATATACATATTGTTCAATATAAAATTTTGTTCTTTTTTTTGCTTAATTAATGTTGTTAGAATATAATATAAACATGTGTTTATAAAGGCAGTAAATGTTTTTTATTGTTTTTATTTTTTATGTTTGCTCCACAAACATAAATTTTCCAATTGTGGAATAATCTTAGAGTAAAATTTGATGTGCTATTAATATTTATTGTTGTTTATCCAATTCATTTTTCTTTCATAAGGATGGAGGATTGTGACCTTCCAGGTTGGCACCAGGAAAAAATGTGGGAAATTCACATTTGTGCTAATAATAGCTAAAGTTAATTATCTTAGAAAAATGAATTGTGATGTAATTTGCTAGTTAAAATTAGTATTTAAAAAAAAATTAAAACTTTAATTGGGTGTACTGATTGGTAGAGTTTTGGATTATATATGTTTGGTAGTAGAAGAGGAGGATAAACAACATCAGGGATGTTTGTATGTAGTAGAAAAATTTACATGTCATAATAAGCAGATACATAGATATATTATTAATTAGAATTTTCTTTTCTATATTTTATTTATTATTTACTAATTATGTAGGGTTCATAATCTTATATTTAAAAATGATAAAGATTATTTGTATATTAGTGAATAACATTTCCAAATTAATATTTAATATTTAATATTTTTTTATTTATTATGTTTTATTCCGTTCAAATATTGAATTGTTAAATTTTTATAAGTAAAGAAATTCTGGCACACTTCCAAAGGCATAATATAAAAAAGAGGGTGTGAGAGAGCTAAAAAAAAACTAAGACAGAAAGTTTAAAATCTGAAGCAAAAAGTATAAAAAAAAATTCCAAGGAAGAAGATATAAAAGAAAAGAAAGCTAAAAGAGTCAATAACTCTCTAAAAGTATTAGAACAAATAAATAAACATCATGAGGATTCTAATAATATAACTGTGGAGGATTTTTTTATTATACTACTGGAATAATATAACCATGGAGAGATAAACCCCAAGGAAAACCAGCTCTATATTTCTGTCAAATGTTGATCCATATTCATACCTTTTAAATGCCTGGATGTTATGTAAGCTAATTAGTTATAATTTGTTTTAAAGTATTACCAAAGATAAATAATCTCAGAATGACAAAATGATTTAAAATAAAGCTAGCTAAAATTTTCTTATTGAATGCTATAATTAAATGCTTGATGTGTGATTTCAGCTTTAAGAATTTTTTATCAATATTCTGCAAAATAAAATTTAAAATGAAATAGTTTATCCATTTAATCTTATATCAAGAGGATAATTCTATATACTGTATAAATTTGCTATTCACGCATATATAATAAAATAATTCCAATGCATGCTAATATTATTTATAATGCTTATTACGGTATTCTAAAATATGAAAAAAAAAACTATTATCATTCTTAACAAATTATGCTTCAACGGTCAGATAGACATTTTTTTATGTTATAATGTATTGTTGTCTTTGAAATTGATATGTATGTTTCTTTCAACTTTCAAATTTTTAAAAAAACTTAACATGTAATGCTTGGATATTGATAAGTATTTTTCCTTATTGCTTATAATAGATGTACAATCAATTTTTTTAATAAAAAAAACAAAACAAAAACAATGTTACTACTTATTATTATAATATGATAATTTATTATTTTAGTATCATCTAGAAATCATATTAAATGTGGTTATATATATTCGAGTGTGAGAATGATGCTATAATTTTTTTTTTTTAAATTGGATTTATTTGGCTTCAATTTCGTTAATGGAGTTTATTTTAAAAAATAAAGAATTAAAGCCTTGTCTGTTATAAGTTCTTTTATGTAGGAAGTATATTGAGTGTATTTGGAGGTAGAAATGGTGGAGGGATGATTATATTATTTAGTTTGAGGTTGCAGATATTATTTAACCCTCATGTATATAGGTGTAAGTGTTTGGTTATTGTTTTTCCCCTTTCTTTCTTTATTTTTGTATAGTTAATGTTAGATGATATACATTGATTATAACAGATAAGTGTTTTATAAATGTTTATAATATGTATAAAAGATTATTGATTTATGGCATCATCCATTCTATAAATAAGCTAATAAAAAGTATGTTTTAAAAATACATTATATTTATGATATTATAAAAGCACACATATTCAAAAAGTATGATTTCATATAAGAAATATTAATCAATTTTGGTTTTACTGCTAGAGAAATGTAATTGATAAGCAAGGTATATAATATATATATATATTTATTTTGTCTATTGATAAGCAAGGTATATATATATATATATATATTTATTTTGTCTTTGATTCTCAATAATTTTTTTATTGAAGTAATATTCCATATGAATTGTTTTGTTATGTATGTTCGATTGCCCATTTCGACACATACATACAGTCAACATAATATAGTTATAAAATATATAGATTTGCCAGTAGAAGTCAATTTATTTAATCTGTCTACAGATGATAAATCTCCATATTACAATGCCAATAATATATTTTGCTTTGCTTAGAATAGATGATGATGTAGGTAAAATGGTTCCCTATCTTCATCATTGTCCATCTTGTAATAAATGTGATAATTGACAATTTTACAATGGTTTTATAATTGAATAAATGCTTGGGATATGATTAAATTAGTGTTACACAATTGGTGTCTATAAATGTTCTATTACCCTTATTTGCATCTGATATGAAGACTATATCCTATAACCTCATCTGAGCTAAGCCATAGAGTAATTAGGGCATCAGAATCTTTTAGATAAGTAAAAAGACAATTTACATGTATAAATTTATTCTATCTATCAGGTCCCTGTATTAAATAATCCAAAATTTTAAATAATAATATATTTAGCATTAAAATCTTAATAAAGTGCCCTTAAAATAAAGACTGTTTTGGATGCACTTGAAAATCTGCTTGAGGGGAGATGAGATTTCAAACCCAGTGTAGGTTTGAAACTAGAGATAAAATAACAATTTAAAAATATTGTTATTAATTGGGAGATAAATATATTGCTATTTTATTATTGTTGAATAGCAATTGAAATAAATAAATAAATTAAATTTGTAAATCTTGTAAAGTGAATTGTTACAGTTAATTCTTAAGCATATTTTTTGTAGTGAATTGAAAATAGTTTTTGATATTATGGGTAGTTATTAAAAATGAATCCAAAGGGGGTAATGTTAATATATTTACACTAAGATTGGTGCATTTGTTACCACAATGCTTTGTAATACAAGCTATATATAATTTAACAAAGTTGTAGGAGGGGGGTGATTAAAAAAAGAGAACTAAAGAACAACAGACTTCAACTCTGATATTCTAAAATAAGGAGAAAAAAAAGCTAAAATCAGAAAAATTTGGAATTGAATTGAATAAGAATTATAGTATATTTTTATCTAAAATGATTGAATAGAAATCTTAAAAGCCTTGCTATTATATTAAACACTGTTTTTCCATCAATTAATGATTCAGAAAGTCAGACTGAAAAATAGAAATGAAAGCCATGTGGAAAATTTCTTACCTAAATAAAGATTACTTCAGATACAGAACAATTCAAGAAAATGTAAGAAATTATTTTTATTTTATTGATATTTGTTAATTTTAAGATTTTAAAAGTGATGCATAAATTATTTGGACTTAAAAGAAAAATTTGACAATGTTGATTTTTGTGCGCTATTATTATTATTCAGCAGAACAATACTATACTTGTAAATTTAAATCTCAAGTCAAAAAATAATTCGAGATAATTTTGAAGAAAAGTATTATGATATATATAGTAAATAAATTAAAAAGTCATTTTTGAATCAGCTAACTTTTAATAAAGTAAAAGATAATTGGGTGATTTTATTCTCTATTCTCATCTGATAATTTTTCCTAGCACCAATTGTGTAATGATAGAAATGGAACATTACAGATTAATTAAAAATGCTGAGGATATCATACTTGTAATTGGATAAATTCTTTTTAATATTGCTAAACAGTTATTACTTTGTCAATGGAAATGTAATTAGATAAATATTTATTTTTAAAATTTTAACTGTGCAATGCATATAAATAAGATTAAAAAAAAGTCTGATAAATGTCCCAATTAATTAAAGTGTTACAAATATTACCATGAAGGAAAGAATAAAATTAATAAATAATCTTAAAAAATTAAATACGTTAATTGTAATAAAATTCTAGTCATTTTCAAGAAAAATTATCTGGATTAAAACATAAATAAACCGAATTTAGTTGTGTTTATACTCACTATGTTAATATCGAATAAATCAATAAATGTATTTAAGAAGTTTGTTTTGAAGATTATAATAACCTATAAAGTTATTAAGGAAAATTATCTAGAGAAAAGTGGATAAACTGATTTTAATTATGCTACACTTGAAACATTGGAATTTTAATTTCACTATATTGACATCGGTAAATAAACCATTAAATAATTTTATTGCCTTTGGAAAAGTACTTAAATAGTGTCTTATTTCGAATCGAATAGGATAATCATAAAGTATATATATATATATATATATATATATATATATATATATTTATGATTATCCTATATAGTATATATATATATATATGTATGTTCTCATGTCCCACACATATATTATTTAATTGAGAAATAAAAATTTATTTTATATATATAGATTTATGTGTACATATATTATATGTGTAATATATAGTTGATAAATTAATAAGTAGTGAATGAATATAATGTTGTAAGAAATTATATTTTAATGTTATTTTTCTTATTAAATAATTAATATATTCAGTTATTTAGTTTTATTTCTGTAAAATAAAACATTCAGAAAGTGTAAAATAAGGTGATCAGATCAAGATTAGGAGATAAAAAAAATGTACATGTGCAAAAGAGTGTGAAAGAATGAAAACGTAAGTATAAACACAAAAACACTTTTACACCTATTTCTGATGGCTATAGATTGCCAGCTCTATTGTATTGTTTTTATCTGTATCTAAGATTATTTTATAAAAGGGGTGCTTTGATGTAATAAAATGTGATTATTGATTTTCTTGTAAAATTGTGACAGACATCAAACTTGTGAAGCTTTTGATCTTTTATCTCAAGATAAGATATGCAGGTGGTCAGTTTTTTTGACCAAAGATTGGCAGTATAAATGAATGAAATAATATTGAGAGATCAGTCAGTCAGTATTATTAATCAGAGATGTAATGACTCAGTCTTTACATTATTATTAAACAGAAATGTTTAAAGATCACTCAGTCATTATTATTAAAAAGAGATGTAATGATCAGTTTTTTTTTAATGTTGGAAAAAAAAGTGAGCAATTTGATTTTTTTTCATTCTTCAAAAAATTGAAAAAAATGAAGGAAATGGCTCTTGTTTTAAAGCCAGTATAGACGAAGATGTGCATCTATATAAGTAATTTCCAACAATATTAAGATAAAGAAGAAAGAATGGAACAAAATTGAAATACTTGGAAGAAATTATTAACAATTATATAAAAATGATATTAATATATCTTGCTGTGCATAATACCATGAATTTGCATTGCTAAAAAACATTTTTTCTGCTTCCTGGATTAATACAGAATGGGTTGAAGTCACTAATCTACTGTGGACTCATATACCAATCAAATAATAACCAACAAAATAGTAGAGTTTGAAGCCAACCACACAAGCTATATGAAATGCTTCTTTTCTGGCTCCTCATCTATTCTAGGCTCATTACCTTTGGATGGATGGAGAAGGGGAGGGAAGAGGAAAAGAAAATGTATAAAAGCCATATAGCCAAATTTGAAGCTATGAATCAAATTTTTGTTAAAGTTTTCCTCAGTCATCTAAAGTGTCTAAAACGATTTTTTTTAAATGGGAGAGACAAGAAAATCCACCAGTTCATACCTATCTAAAAATATTTATAATAACTCTTTTTGAAATGGTAGAATCAAGCCAATCAACGAATTCAGCATTATCAAAAGTATCAACAATAAATAACTTTAAAATTGAAGAAATAAGCAGGTCAATTAATTCATGTTTATCTTAAAGTATCTGCAAGAACTTTCTTTTTTAAATGGAGCTAAGACAATCAGTCTGAAAATTCAAACTCAGGACATTTATAAGAAGTGAAAGTGATCGGGTAACTATGAACTTTCATTAACAAATCTTTTATTATTGCTTATTAAAAGTAAATCTTAATTTATTGTTCAAAGCATTATTTTTTTTTTGATACAGAAACATTAGGGGCTTGTTTGTCTATAGTTATTCTCAATATCACATAACATAACACAAATACAGTTTAAATCTTTAAACTTAAATGTTCATTTTTTTTTATTATATTGTAATATTGAAATGTTTTTTTTAATTGTTCTTCAGTTGTTATGATAATGAGCAACCTATAAATATAAGCATTTATAATGTTTTATTTTATCTTGTTGCATATTAAAATTGATATAATGTATTTTCTTTTCTTTTGCTAAAAGGTTGCACGAATATTTTTTATATATATGTAATTTATGTATTAATCTCTAATATAGGGGTATACATTTTAAACATATATGTTAACATTACCGAATGTGTGTGCATGTGTAATTGCTTATACAAACACGTCAAAAGAATAGGTTATACCTAGTTAGTTTAAATATAGTAAATTATAAAGCAGGAATCACATTTGAATGGAAGTGAAATAAAACACACAAGTTACATAAGAAATTTATTTTTATAATATAATAAGTTAGGAAAGTTTTAAGTAAGCATTCCATGAAATATATTTTTTTTTAAATGTCATTTTAAGCCAGCTTATTTTAAAATATCCAAAATGACAAGCTTATATATTAAGTTTATTTGGTTGTGCTTATATAATTTTTTTGTATTAGTTTTGTATTGAATTAATGTAATAATAAGCCATTTATCTAATTGTTAATTTAATTTTAAAGAAAGAAAGAGTAATAGTATTAATAAAATATAATTATATATCTTAATTGATTTCCGAGTTCTTAGTAAAAATATTATGTTTTATTGTCTTAGTTCTATTGTTTTAAATGATCATCATCATCATCGCTCACAGATATTAAGAATCATCATTCGTAAATATTGAGCAATCACTTGCTAATATTAAGCGCTCACAAAATGTTAAGTAAACTAGAATGTTGATTTACCTTTAAGTATTTAAGGGTTAAGCTTGATAATAACCAAGTTTTAATAATTATAGGTGTATAAAGAAAGCTAAAATTATGTTGTGTCCATTAATTATGATCATCCTCATCAAAGATGGATATCGTATTATTGATTAAAATGTTTCAAATAATACTATACAAGAGTTATGATTGCCATCATCATCATTAATAAATTATAATCATTAAATCTAATGTTTAGCATAATTAATATATGTAGTAAATAAAGATTTATAGAAAGATGAATATCATGCATAGAGATTCATGATGATCATTCATCATCACTAGTATTATTAAATCCTGGTTTTAACTATAAAAGTATTTTAGTAAATAACTATAAACTTATATAAATGCTAGTAAATGTAATATTTAAATCTCAGTTTGAAATAGGATAATTTTTAATAAATGCATATGAGTTTATAAAGATTAATTTATTGTTGTGAGTTTATTAATAAGCTATGGCTAGTATCATCATCACTATTATTATCATTATTATTATGATATCATTATTATTATCATTCATCATTATTATCATCATCATTATCACCTTTATATTGTGATAAATAATCTAGTTAAATGGCCATCAATATTCATAATGGTTTTCATGATGCTTGTTTAGAAGCCATAAATAAGATGATACTTGTCTGTTCATCAATATACATAAAATGATCTAGCAATGTCTATAAGAGTCTTTGATCTATAATATAAATTTTGGTAATATTGGGATCTTGTAATTTTATCAATATAGATAAAATGTAAGAATGTCATTTTTTTATTAGTCATCCAAGTCATATGTGATAAAAATGTACCGAATGAGTTTGAACTCGTTACACTCTAAACAGATATTTATCTAGATTTAAAACAATCTAGTGGCGCTCGTGGGAAAACACATATACTTAGCTAAACAGAATAAAGTGATATAATCCCTTTCCAACTTCATAATATTAACTTTATATAATATATATTTTATAAGTTGTCATGAATAGCACCAGTGTGTGCATGTGACCATGAATGGTCTTATATGGTTGGACAGAAGAATAGGAAGAATTCTTTGTTAAAAGAACCTAGTATGGGAGATAAGCATAATGCAGTCCAGGAATCTCAAAGTGGGTAATTTTATTCAGTTGCTATATTTAATATTCTTTTATTTGATGACAATGGCCAGTATGTTTTATTGTTCAAATGACATCCCCAATATTTAGATATTATTAAATCTTTAATGATGATAGTTTTAATTGTCATTGTTGTTATTTTATATGGAGAAATGAGATAACTTATTTATTTTGTTACTAATGTGACAGAATTAATGTTTAGGATAGTTGCAATCAGGTTATAATGTTATATTTAATTAATTAGAAATAGACATCCAGATAGAGCATGATATGCATATATTCTTATTTATATGTTAGCATCATCCTTATTTAATTATAAATTGTATTTTGGCTAACATAGTGAATTCATTTCTCATTTAGTTTACTTGGTTATAAATGATGAACCGCTGCAGCATATCATTATCCTGTTTAGTGTTTGGTTATTCAATTATGGTAACTATCATTTCATCACTCATCTATTTGTCTAGACTGTGACAATGTTTACTTACTGTTACAAATAACAAATTAGATAAACATATATGTTAATAATGGATCATTTTCTATCAATTTATTATTATTTCTGTTACAAATGTCTTCTTTCCGTTACAATATATATATATGCATTCTTTGGGAGTGTTCAATACAAATGTCTTCTTTCCGTTACAATATATATATATGCATTCTTTGGGAGTGTTCACTCATCATAAAATCAGTTTTTATCATTTTAATTTACAAGGATGAAATAACTTGGATGAGTAGGATAAAATTTAATGGAAGAAAATTTTATTTTATTTTTTTTATTATTGCTATGTTGGTTTATAATACTTATGTCATGTTTTATTTGGGAATTTTTATTTTTAAACATATGTGTTTATTGTGGTATAAAATATATATTGAGTTAAAGAGAAAAATATGCGTAAAAAATACATCTATTACATGCATTTTTATTTTTCCAGTTAAGCGAAACATGATATTATATATATTGTTCATCTAGACAGAGAGGAAGAGAGATTTATTTTTTGTATTTTTTTTGAAAACAGATTTTAGTGTCTATTATTAAAGGGTGAACATGCAGATATTTGATCAAAGATATACTATAATGATCTAATTGTGTTCTTATATAAAAGAATTAACATCAGTTTTTTTTATTAAGTTTTCCTATGAACCTGTCCACTGTAAAGATAAATGTAGGTTGGTCTTCATTGTTTACATGCATTGTGCTCTCTCTAACAAAAGTATAAATGTTATTTTAAAATAACTAATACTCATTTGACATATATATTTTGGTTTGTTTATTGATACATTAATGGTTCTGCATTGTGAAATGGAATATGTATATCTCCACTGTTATTGTTAGTGTTGTTTTACCTTGCTATAATATTGAGAATCATTTGTGACAGTTTTTATCTGATAAGTAAGTGCCACCTACTATGGCATCAAATTAAATAATATTAGTAATAATACTAAGCATGAGATGATGGAGAATCACCCATTGCTGATTGCATGAGATTAGTTTGATAGAGGCTGAGTAATAATTATTGCATGGTTAGCATAATTAATCCCAAAAGAGGATATCCATGGTCTGAATTCTATTTTTTTTCATGATGAGGAAAAGCCCACATGTGTATATCCATAGAGAGGTAGTAGAATTAGCAATATTATTATACAACTGTCATGTTGTTTTATAAAGCCTCCCTTTTATTGTTAAATCCCTTATGAGGTTATATAGTTAGTTTTCCTCCATGTGTGGTGAAGTTTCGTATTTCAAAATCATATAGCAGGAATAAAATAATGTTATATTAAGGAACAATTGTCTATATGTAGTGTTTTCTTAATTGAAATAGTTTTATGATGTTGTAGGATCTTCATCAGTTTATAGACAAACCAAATCCTAAACCTATTTGTAATTGTAGAACTTATAGATGTAAGAGCAAGAGATGCATGTGGGCAGTGTGGATTTATTTTCATTAAGTAGTGATTTTCCAATGGATTGGTAAGATCAGTTAACTGTTCAATGATTAGGTTGTGGACATAGATAATGTTTTAGTGACATGTGTGTATTTAACTTTTGATGTTTGTTCCTACTTTAATACACCAAACCTATTCATCTCAAATTTTAATCAATTATTAATTGCTCAGAATATGATAATTGCTCTTATCATATTCTGATAAAAGAAATGGCTTTGATATAATGCCCCATTTTATAACTTTTGAATTCTAAATTTAAAATTTGTGCATACCCTAAAGTCCTCAATACACTGTTGTTTTTGTAATTTAAGTGTGAGTTGAGCTTAAATAAGGTTTCATTATCTTATTCTTTAAGATAGGCTAAACAGTAATAAGTGATACTCTGAATATCATTGTATAAGTTGGTCATATTGACTACGAATATGGTCAATGGGATAGCAAGTATTTTTTCATTCCTGAGTTTAGTTTAATGTATTGGTTTTATTTTATACAATGTCTCTGAATTGAAATTTGTAAATATTGTAAATAAAGTTTGTTGTGTTTAAAAATTTATTTAGTGGCCTGTAGTCTTATTGCTAATCACCATATACACATTATTATTGTTATTGCTATCGACATATCAGAAGATTATTTTTTGAAATCATCATCAACCAATATAGTACATTTAAATTTTGGTTAATATACTAAAATAATTTTGTTAAGCCCTATCACTTAAGAGTACATCTAATGCATCATCACATAATAATTAAATAGTATTAACCTAGAGTACAGATTACTTTAAGTACTATATTAAAAGATAAACATAATATTGATTTAATTGATTTAGTTAAATCTGCAGAGGTATCATTCACTGATCTTGATCACATGGTTTAGAATTATTTAAGAAAAGGAATTTGGTAAGTTATTATGTTTAGTTATTAAAAGTTATTCCTATTTCTTAAATATTAAAGTTATAAGAGTTATTTAGTTCATAAAGTTTATGTGTAACTGCTAATTATAGTTGTTAATTTGAGTTTATATTAAGAACTGTCTTGTGCATTCTATTCAGGTAGTGGTAAAATCCCTCTCACTGAATAAGTATATTTTAGAGAATGATATTTGAGTGTTTGAACCCTGTAAAGAATTAATTGTTAAGTTTCAAGGTACAATTTGAACTTGTAGTAAATTTTATTGCTAGTTATTTATGATAGTTGGACTTGAATTAGATTGCTTTCACTGTTTTATGAAAGTCAACTAAACTTTAAGGTATAAATTACTTCTTTAGTCATAAAATTGCATAACTTGTTTTAACTTTATGATAAATATTCTGTTTGTGTCAAGCTTGGAACCCCTATTTTTATTTAGCTTATCTTTTTACCAGTTAATACCATATTAGTTTATAGTTTAAAATTTCAGCCTCCATCATCACATTGTTCTTCAATTTCATCTTGATCATCCTTTTATTTATTCATTCTCATTTAACATTAATTCATTATCATAATTGATTAATCATACATTAATTTGTATTCTTTTATCATCTTAACTATTCATTAACTCTTATTCAATCATTATCTTAATCATTCATTATTCTCATACATCTTCGTTCTTTTCTCTTCATTCTTAGACTCATTTCATTCTAGTATTTGATTATTACTTCTTTCCATCATCCATTTAGTCATTTACCTCATAATTTACTTATTATTTCATTTATAATTTTAATTTCATAATCATTCCAGAAATATAATTATTAGTTATTTATCGGTTTGCTGAATATCAAATTTAACTCATCACATTTTGTTTTGTGTGGATTTTAAATCTAATTTGGCCAGAAGTTATTAGTCACCTTGTGATATTCTTTAGATATATAGTTTCATGCTAGTTTTATTCAATACAGGAATCTTTTCGTTAGTTTAACCTTTTTGTTTCTTTATGATTATAGTCTTGATAATGAGAGTATGATAGGTTACAAAGGTCTGATTTGTTGCCATAAAAATGTGCGGCCAGATTCGTATATATGTTTCCAGCGTTCAAAGGGCAGGTCATAAAAACGGATTATAGTGCCAAACATGAGTTTCGATTAGTGGATGATCCGAAGAGGAGGTCACAATATATATATATTGGTATGTGGTTGTGGAAGGAAATGTATAGGGGAATCAAAATGTACATTACAAAAACGATATAAAGATCATATATTGTATAAACATGTACAAAAAGAAAATATATTATCAGTAAATATGAATACTTTAGCAATTATTTTTGATCATAATAGAACATGTAATTATGTTTTTAAATTTGATAATAGAGATGTAAAAATTATTCATATTGAAAGATGTAATGAAAAATGAAAAACTAAGGAGGCAATGATAATATCTAGAAATAGAGAGGTTTTAATGGATAGACAATCAGATAATATAAAAACAACAGAATTGTGGGAAATTTGAACAAATTGAATGATGAGTAGTGCAAGTTTTTATTTTCTGTGCATTTGTATTAATGGTTGATAAAGATTGTTGACGACATTTAAAATACTTCACATTTTAAGGACATTTATATTACTGTTTAAAAATCATCTCAAAATCTGTACACATAACCAGAAGCTCTATTATAATATTAAATAAATTTATTTCAAAATGAGAAAGCTGTATATGTTTTTTTATATAAACTACTATTAACGGTTTAAAAATTAAAAAAAAAATAATAATTTAAATATTTTTTTAATTTTTGTGTTGGTTTAATATTCTTAAAGGATATTTGCCTTGTGCAATAATGTTTTATTTGTTTTTCCTATAGTCAAAATGCTTTTCAAACTACCACAAAATTTATGGGGGGAAAGAGAGGGGAGAAGTACATATATAAACTTGGAAATCAATTATTAGAAACTGAATTTGCTTAAATGACAAATAATTAATATAAATACTCAGTCAGATAAGAAAAATTATTTTTTTCGTATCAAGTCTGTTAAACAGAGTAGTTAAAATTAAAAAAAAAACATTAATCACAAAAACTATGGGATTGGCAGTGAATGGTATTGTGGGTAGTTTGTATATTTGTAAATAAAAAAAATATATTGTTGAGCCATTTATAATAAGTAATAATCTAGTGTATGAAAGATATGGAGATGATATTTTTATATGTGGATCAAAAGATGTGATAGAGAATATGTTCAATAAATTAAATGAGAATCCTGGTTTGTCATAGACTATTGAGTTTGACTATGATGGTGTTTTAAAGTATTTAGATGCAAATGTATATAAATGCTGTAATATTTTTGGGTATAAAATGCTCATTAAATCATTAAATGTAAGGTATTCGATATACCCATCATTGATTATTCCATTGAATTATAAAATGGCTGATTCAAGCTTTATGTATTGTAATTTGCATCTTTGTAAATTTGAGGCAGATAGAAAAAAGAATATTGAGGTTTTTTTTTTTAATAATTTGAAGTTTAAACATAAAGTGGACGTAAAAAATAGAACAGTCAAAAATTGGTTTTCATTATCTTATAAGTACAAAATTAAAAATATAATTGGTAAAGATTATAATATAGGATTCTGATCACCTTTGTGTTTAAATAGACTAATAAATAATTCTAAGGACAGTGTGGAAAAAATAAATAGGTATGAAGTAGTTTATTCCATTGCCTGCAAAGAAATTGGTTATAATGCTATCAATTACGGTTTGAAACAAAGGCTAATATAGTAATGTAATTGCAACAGCATGTTTATCAATATAAAAAATATAAAAGTGATTCACAGGTTAATTCTGTTTTTTTGTTTTTTTTTTCAAATCATGAAAGTAGTTTGTGGACATGAATTTTTCTTCAAATAATCAGTACTATGTGCAATGAATCAAATGATAGAAAGAGAAAGTTGAAAGCAGCTTGGTTTATTGCAAAGTCTAAAAACCTTATCAATCAGCATAATACTAGTGTTCCACCGAATATTAACCATTCAGTTCCAATATGTTGCCATTATTCTAGTACATGATACAAAAAGCAGTTGGAAAATATCTTTTTGTTATTGTTTTTTTTTTTTTACTTTTAGCTACTCTGTTTATCACACTTTATACATGACAAATAATTTACAAATGACAAATAAAAGTTTACATTATAAATAATAGCATTTAAATTATCAGTGAAAATTAAATTAAAGATTTTTTAATTTTTGAAAGAAAATGATTTATTATTAATATATGAATATATCTTTTTTTTATTTTTTGTGTCAAAGCATTGGCACCAACCCACAAACCTGGAACAACTGCTTGTAAGGCAGCTGTGCTGACCATTTGATCACCAATGATTGACATGAATATATCTTATTTAAATATGAATGTATGTTTGTAAAAACAAATTTTATTATATATATCTTTGGAAATTGATTATTTTGTTGCTCAATGAATGATATAGAAACAACAACTATTAATTTTGAAAAATGTTATAGCGATATATAAAATAAGCAAAACTATTTGTAATATTGATTTATTTAAATACATAATAGTAGGAAATTTTGTTCTAATTATGGCCCATCATAAAAAAATTCACATTTCATTGTCAGTAATAAAAAAGACAGATTAATTATAGATGGCATGTATATATTGTACCCTTTCTAGTTATTGTACTTTTGTATGGATGTTGTTAAAAGTCAATTTCAGTAAAAAAATAAATTTTATTTATGTAATGACTGATAAAAAAAAACCTATTATTTAATTTATTTATGAAAGATAAATTAATTGTTTCAAAAGTGTTAAATTTGAGATAAGTTTTTGTGATTAGTTATAATCTATAGAAGTTATCTTGAATTATAAATTGTATTATTTATTTTTTAAATAAGAAATTAATAGTTAAAATAATGAAAAGTATCTTTAATCAGTAATTAGGATAAATATTTTTTTTATAATTATTAATAATAAATTTAAAAATTATTACTTATTTGTTATTTGAAACTTATTTAATTAATGATAAAATAAATGAGAATGAGATATGTGTTAATAGATGTCCACACACATTGATTTAATAATTAAGAAATTTACTACCTTTTAATGTAGTCAATATGTTAATTATATAAATAATAAATGTTACTTTTAATAATTTAAATGTCATAATAATTAAATCTTAATCCTTTTATCTATAATAATTTAGCTCAATCAAATCTCAGGTTCATAAAACTATTTTAAATTAATTAAAATCACTGTAGTAAAACATGATCAGGCATTTTTATGTCATACTCTACTACACTTAACTAATAATAATAATAAATAATCGTAATATTGTTCATTATATGAAATAATTTTTATGTATCTTTTCTTCGCGATAATTTTATTGCCATAATAATAATAAAAAAAATAATATAATATAATCTTTTATCTTCATATAATTGCGTAATAAATATATAGTAGCATTTTATAATCTGAAAAATATGTGTGGCAACAGATAGCATATAATTCGATGTACTATTATAATAATCAACTCATGACCATAAGATAATGTAAAATGTGATTTCTTAAAGAAATAAATTCCAAGAAAATATTAGAATTCTTAAAATAATACTTTATTTATTTCTGTGCAAAAATGTTATATTTGATTCAATTATTCTGTGTGTACTATGAATTTTAATGGAAAAGAAAATAGTCTGAACACACAAATTTTAAAAACAAATTTAACAAAGTTTTTATTATAACAAATAAAATAAAACAACAAGTTATTTACACTATTTACATTTGCTATTTGAAACTTGCTCCATTATACATTTCTTATTAATTATAATTATTAAAACAATCTTCACTCTGACTTAAAAAAAAAAAACAATAATAACAATACAATTTTTATCTATCTCTTTGTTATCAATTTTTTATGATACAATTATGTTTATTTATACTTATTCGAACATATTGTATCTTTAAATATTATTACAATATGCTTCCTTTTAAAACATACATTGAAGCATAGAACGGAAAACGCAAAAAATAACAATATATGGATCTTTTTACTAAACAATATTCATTTTTCAATGTTATGAATACCATATATAAAATATCTACTGTTAATTTTTTACTACAATATGTGGATATCATTGTTAACTATACTATGATTATTAAATACAATATATCCTACTTAACATTACTTTCATACTGAATAGCGGTGTAACAGGAACTGGGTTCAAACCCTTTTACAAAAAAAAGAACGAAAATGTAGTTTGTAGATATATTTTTTTCTTTATTTATATCTTATTATTATGCTATAATTATTTGTAAAAGTCTCACAGACCAAGCACACGTGTATTTGCTGGAATGAGGGGTGTAGGTATATATTATGAGTGGCATACATATATGTAGGTAAATGTTATTGTTGAGAACAAGAAATTAAAAATTTAGAAGATTTTAAAGCAGGTAAAAGAAAAGTTTCTTTTGTGAATATAAACTTCTTGAATTAATTGGCAAAACAATAAAAAAAAAAGGAAAATAAAGAAAGCAAAATCCAACTGCTTGTATGGATATATTTTTTGTGTGTGTTTGTTTTAATTAAATGGATTTTGCAGAAATAATTTTGATTAGAAAAATGTACATGGAATGCCATTAGTTATTGAACTATTTTCGATCTCTTTTGTTTGGTTAAAGTCGACAAAAGGATTTGTAATTAAAAATTTAGGAATTTAAAATAAAAGAAGTAGATAAGTAAAAGTCAAGATCGCTAAGCGATTTTTCTTTTGTTGACATTTTTATAAGAAAATCTATTTTTGAAAACAAAGGAATACCAGCAATAAGGAGAGAGGCAAACTGGGATTGATTAATTAATTTGAAAGAAATGGACAGTTGAGCTCTGCTAGTCTGATATGTAAGAAGTGCAGATATTCTAAATTTTTATTGAAGAAAATTTATTAGGAGAAGCAGTTACATTAGCTGAAAAGTAGAAAGTTGAAAAAATAAATTGTGCGAACTAAACTAAATATATAAGTGACCTCATGGATCGCATGGGGTAGAATCACCATTGTGCCTGGTCAATGTTCAGACTCCAGCCATTTTACATATGCCATGTAAATATACACCACAGTCAACATCTCCAATTTCCCTTCATAACTAAAGCAGTTTGAATCCAGTGTAGATCGCCTGCCATTCAGGAATTTAGCCAAAAAAAAAAGGAACAGTATATTGAAGACACCACTTTAGAGGGACTAATGGAATGAAATGTTAAGTGGAAGCGATGGACGCCATATTTTCCTAGGTAGGATCCCCCGAATCATTTTGTGAGTGCACTTGAAAACATACACAAGTTATTCAGATTATATTATACTGGTAAATATACAATTATTATGCCATTTTAAATTTTTAAAGTTAATCCAACCTAATTGCGAGAATATTTCATAATATACCTGCATTATTAAAGTTTTTTTATTGTTTTCTCCTTAATAATAATTCATGAAAATTATTTATTATTATATGTGTGCCATTTATTGATTATGTTTTTTGAATAAGTATTAGTAGATCTGTAATTAAATTATTGATTTAGTGTGATACACATTATAGAATTAATATGTTCCAAAATCTTATACACATGCATGCTGGTGTAAATTTAATGATAATTTAAAGTGAGACAGATTAGATAGAAAGGTATATGAGGATTTTAAAAGTTTTATTCTAAACTTTAATGGGAGTAAAAGAAAATAGAAAGCTATAGAAAGAATTGATTTGAAACTTTGTTCCCCTTTCATTTCTTCTTTGGTGTGATGCACTACCACACCCTGAGTATTAAGGCTGACAACTAATTAAATGGCTGAATCAAATAAATATTTAATAGGCCCTACGATTCTTGTTAAATAATGAGATTGGCACTTGGCAATGAATAGAAAAGAATATATACATTGTCCATAAATGTAGCGGTCCAATTAAAAGTTAAGTTAAAGCTGGGAGGGTTCAATTTCATTACCTGATATGTGTGTGTTCTGCTATAAGTTTTTTCACTTACCCCTTTGAATGACCCAAAGTTTGGGAAAACTTCATATAAGGGGTGAATGACTCGATTTTTATGGGAAAACTTTGTATGGGAAGGACCATCTGTAATGCATGCGTCACTGTAAAAATTTACCCTCAGCAAAAAAGAATAACTGTAGAAAAGTTGGTTTGATAAGGATAAAGGTCTGAATTCAGCTGATTTAAAATTTTAAAAATGTAAATGTACACTGACAATGGTGTAAATTGCTTCAGCAGTAAATACTGATATATTCTGTCTTATTTAAATAAATACAAAATTGTACCTATGCTTATTTTACATTGTTTTGCTTTATAACATTATATCTCAAAAATATGCAATACTCATAAAAAATGAAATAAAATATTTGAAATTATTTAACATTTCAAAGAGCAACTTTGCTTTATTTATTTTATTCCTAAAATTTATTTCATTTTAAAAATATACAGAACATATTCTATGATTCTTTATCATTTGAGTCCGTTCGATTTTCAATTCCAACTTGCATAAACTCTACTCCCTTTTATAAGTAAATAAACTTCTCTTATTCATTCAATAACATTTCTTAAATTCTAAATTATTTATTATTTCTTTACAAAATATACAATACTGTTTGATATAGTTACTTTGGAAATTGAGATAGCGAATAGATGTGTAGGCCTAGGGAAGAAAAAGTAGAGTCTTACTCATAGTACATATTGGATAAAATACCATGGCACAGTGTAGCTATAAAAATAGAGGCATGACCCATTTGTCTTATGTTCTCCACTACCAACAATGATATTAAGCAATTATTTCAGCTTTATAAAACATCAGTATTCAAATAAAATAGACACTGACCACAAATAAATATATCAGCTGCAGGGCATTGTTAACTGTACTATATACTTAATAATATTACAAAAATGCTATTTCTATTCCCCTAATACATCCTATCTTAATATCATCTCTTTGCTTTCACATTCTCCAAATTACTCCCAAGTCACTATTGTACCGGTCGAAAATGTTTGTCCATTCAACAAGATTTAGAATCTAAGCAAATGTTCCCCAAATCCAATCATGAATTCTAACCTATTTGAGCATTCCCCAAATCTATAACACTACAGACAACACTCTATGGTGATACTACATAAATTAATTATATCCCAGCCTGGTGCTATGTTTTACATGAGACTCAACTGGTGATTATGATGAGAGATTGAGTGAACCCAAGATATTAAGTTCTGAGCATACATAAATATAAATATTAACAAGGAGATTCGAACACTGGATTAAAGTTTAAAAATATAAATATTTATTTTGATAAAAAAAATTCAAGATTTTATATATGTATACTCAACTTTACACTTCTAAAACTTGATTTTCATTATAAACATTTGACAAATATTAATTTAGTGTGGCAGTTACAGAAAATGGTTTTATCCATGTGGTTTGGTGAACATTTATACACAAAAATATATTTATAAAGTTACAGTAGTTTTGCTGATTTATAATAATTAAAACAAGGATACATTTTTCATCGGCAGAATAAACATTTATTTTATATTTTCAGCAATTAACAATAGATTATAGCAAAAACTCAATAATTGCAGGAAAGGTTTATTTCAATAAAGAGGGAGTGCAGCTTCATGAGTAGTTGAATTTAAACTCCAATAAATAAAGGGAAAACATTTAATTTTCACAGAACACTACGATTTACTTTGCTAAACAGGCTGGAAACTAACTGTAAGAAATGGCGATGCTAGCATATTATCAGCGAGAGGAAATGGCACATTTGGCCCAAATAAGGTCATTCTCTAAATTTCTTTAACAATAGTACATGCCAGCTTCATGCTAAAGTGGTACAGGAAGAAAAGGTAGGTTCTAGAAGTAAACGTAGACTTCATATATGATGAGGATACAAATGACAAAGCTTTGTATCCCTGGAGTGAGGTACAGGAAATTCAAAGCAGTATATATTATATATACTTAGAGGAGAAGAATGACTAATGGAAATGATCATGACTCCCTGGAGTGAAGTGCAGGCAAATCAGATTGAAGCCTTCTGCAGCTTGTAAATAATTGGACATATGCTAGTAACGCAATCAAAGGATATGCTAAATAATGACTTATGTAATCTAAAGTCATTGATTATAAGTTAAACTATAATTTATTAAGCTTGCAATGCTCCCCCCTTCTTGAATCAATATTTTATCATAGGAAGCAAAAACTAAAATAGTGCAAATTACAAAACAAATTTAAGTCACCAGCCTTTGAGGTGATGATTATCAATAAGAAATTTATAAAACTAATGGACACCAATATCCACCCCATTTCATATAAATTTACAATAAAATATTTAGATAAAAAAATATTCATTTAAAGTATATCCCAATCTTACTAAGTATTAAAATAATTAACAAAATCTCATTAAACCCCCACCCTTCCCTTTTTAATAGAAGTTGGTAAGGTTAAGTCTTAGTGGCATTTATAAATAACATACATGAGAAAATATAAAAAAATATTATTAAAATTAAACTCTAACTGCACTAACTGATAAAATAATAAGCATGAGTTGCATGGCACTTTAATTATGTAGCAAAGAATTGATATAAGAGGTTAACAAAACTTTAAAAAACATTAAATATAACGGAATTATTAGTTTACAAATTACACTACATATTTAAAATTGGATAAGGTGGTTATATAGTCTTTTGGCTGGTTACTTCAGGATTCTTTGGAAGTGCTAATGAATCTACTGTGGCAGATAGCATTCTTTGGTGCTATATTGTGGCAAGAGCTGGTTGAAGATGGCAGATGGCAACTTGGCTCTCCAAAATTTCAAACGATGTGAAGTCCCCATAGCAATGACTGACCAAACTCTCAGACACAATAGATTTTTAGGCCCTATTTATACAAAACTTTGAGGTGTTCAAAGAATGTTTTTTAATTAAACTTCTTATCTTTACATTTACAGAAATATTTTAGCTATTGTTAGTGGAGTTGGAATTATTAGATAACTGTCCAAGAATAAATTAAAATCAATTTCCAGATTGGAAATAGATTTGATAAAAAATGTTAATCTCTAATTAAAATCAATTAGCTTTGTTTTAAATTTTACTTTAATTTAAAAATTCCTTTTTAATCATGAAACAAAGTAATGTTTCCACCTCTTTAATTATTCTTGGACAGTCAGTGATTGTATTTGCCATCTTGAATTTTTATGTACTTATATGAATAAAAATATATAAAAAAAATAACATATAGTTAAGAAAAAAGTACAAAATTATTTACAAGATTTGTTTGTGCTTTTATATATATAAAAGCTTCATTAATATATGTATATATCTGAATCACATCCATAAAAGTCAATGATTAAAATTAAAGAAATTTTTGTTGAGATTTATATTTATAAACTTTTATAGACACTTCTCAGAAATATACATATAGTTTATATACATGTGATGAAAAGTGGTAGAACAGTGAAGCTTGATCTTGGACTAAGATCGACTGCTACACTATTTTATCATCATTTCCTAATAGATTTATCAAATTTTACACCAACAAATGAAAACTAACTCACATATTCAAAATAATAAACAATATTCAATCGTAATTAGAATGATTTCACTAATCTACAAGAACAGTCTGCTTTACCTTCCTATACCACATTGTTAAACAACATACAGAAATAATCATTACTTATACTTAAATATCTAATAATATTAAAGTTTTTTAAAGAATCATATACCTATTCATCATCATGTTGCATTATATTACTAATATGAAATTAAAGTATGCATATTCCCAGAAATAAACAAATCCTAATCTTATAATTTAAATGTGTTGTACAAGTGCATTCACATACAACCCAACATTTATACTTCAATACAATATAATTCATTGGCAATCTGCAAAAGAAAAAAAAACATCATAAAATATATCAATATTCACAACTATTACCTAAGTGATATCAACTTGTAATCACTTATGTCATCTTCATGTCCATCAATTACAATAAACATTGCATATATGAAATACATCCATACTTCCACACTTTAAGAAAAAAGTTAACTTATTTAAAATATCAAATTATTTTACTGTAAGATTATTATATCATTAGTACTAAATTATTATTCATGTTCCTACTCTTCTAATTAAAATAATATTACACGTTACAAAGTTAATAAAATAAAAAATCAAGACAATAATTATGTATATCTTCAGCTGATGAATATTCTTTATAAAGTTCAAATGTTTTTATTTTCTCGAGAGTTTTTTTTTTTTAAATGTTCTCCTAAGAGCTTTTAAAATCCCCAACCATTGTTAAGTTCTTCTCCTTCACAATCAACAACCATTCCAAAACTTGGCACATGCATTGAAACTCCTTTCTGTGTGATGAGTAAAGCAAAAAAATGAATAATAAAAAATAATAAATTATGATGTCTTAAAGTCTTGAAAAGTAATAAAAATAATCATTAATCGATTCTGGAAAAGTTTATAGAATAATAGTTTGTAGTTTCTATTGTCCAGAACAATGGTTATTAAAATAATAATAAAATCATAAGATTGAAAATTGATATCTTGAAGCAATTACATTCTAGAGGTTCCTTTATCAGCTTGGTGATGCATCATGTCCCAGTAATTTGACTATGGGCATTCTGGATAAAACTTTTTGCGCAATTTAAAATATTTATATCTCCATAAGTTCAGTAATTATTGTTTTATAATCCATTTGTTTACAAGTTTATTCTTCAGAGTAATTTACTATTTATTATCTAATTATCATTGTTTCCATTATTGTTTAAATTATCAGTTTTTAAATAATTTTTAAGAATGTGTATAATCTTATATAATATAGGTTTTATTATATATGCTTTTCTAAAAATATGTTCCTTTAGTTTTTACTCATAATAGCTTTTTCTTTAAAATATTTACAATGTTTTCCTTAAAAAAGATAAAACATTTATCTCTATAGCATTATTTTTCCATAAAAATTATAAACTTATTGTATTACTTGTCAATCTCAAACACGACTATCCCGCTATGATAAAAATGTGTTGTTCACTTTTAATTTGCAAGTAGCTTTGCTGTTAAGGTTTCTGCACAATGTCCAAAATAATTCTGTGCTTATTAAAATAGTTCTCTTGGTCAATACCATTAATATTATATTAACAATTATCATACTTATTTTTAAAATATTCTCAATTAAACACGTTTCATTTATTGGCATTTCCATATTTTGACTGCGAAGATGTATTAAGTTTTGACAAATAATCCTGTCAAAAGGAACTTTAAATTAGCAATGCATATTTTTAATAAAGTTATAAAAATATATTTATACTATGCTCTCTTTGGAAATACTAAAAAAAAAAAATTAATATCCTATTAATTTGCAAATAAATTATACAAGAGCACTAAAATTGACTAAAATAAAATTTTTTAAAAAAATACTATCACATCGATCACTCCAGAATCAACCATGCAACAGTATTTATAACCTATAAAATACCTCATCCTATTGCTGGATTTTTTTTTACTCTTCATTTGATACTTAATTTGCATATTGCTACAGTCTTACATAATTAAATTTAAAAAATAAAATATGACTCATTATAATTTTAACAATATTATTTAAGACATAAATTTTGAATCTTTATTAATAATAACTAAACATTTTAAATGACTTTTTTAAAAATAATATTTAATAAATTTATCCCACCTTTAATATTTAATTTATCTATTTTATTTTAAAACAAAATATTTTATTTTTATTAGCTGTATTCATTTTATAATACTATTTTAAACATGTTATAATGACTGATTTAATATTTTCCCTTATGATAGACAAATAAATATATTCAATCCTATAGTGCTATTCTAAAAATATTTTCAACTTTGTTAATACAAATACTAGCAAGCATGTGTTCATAACTGTATTATACAGGTCACATGACTGATAACTGAGACAGATATAACCAAATTTTCTGTCTGAAAATAAATGATAAATTGCAACATTAATATATTAAATAAATAATACAATAATATAAAATTTGGAATAATAATTTGGAAAATATAAAATTATATATAACTTTTTTTACCATAAAGCTTACTTTTAGAATATATAATATTAATTATAATTATTAAATATCATTTATAATTTTATATATAGCATTTATTTAATTACAAGTTTTAACTATTAAAATTCATCTTTTTAAAGACATTTTAAACTTTTATAGCTGTACTATTTATTATGGCCAGCTTTTCCAACCATATGTAATTAGTATTTTAGCTTTGTTTAACTATTTTAAGGTTATTCATTATAATTTTAGGTGCTATATATTCTTGTTTAAGATATTATCCATACAATATAGTTATTACATGAAGAGAACATATCCTAAATTTAAATTTTTTAGTAATTTGCTGTGATGAGCTGATTCTGACCTATAGAAAAGGGCACACAACCTCCCCCTTCAAATAAAAATTTTAAATTAAACATCTATCTTAATATTTATCCTATTCAATGATACTTACTATTTTATTATCTTCTATAACTAAATTTATTCTATACTATTGAAGCATAAACCAATATACTATTTAAACATAAAAAAATTATTAAATACTTGGACACTACATTCAGAATCACAACTAGATATAGTAAAAAAAGTTTCTACACTTTCTTTATCCTTTTAAAATAATTAGGTTATGACATTTTAAAGTCTTATATTTGTGCTTTAAAATAAGGTTACAATATATTTTTAAATATATGTCTTATTTAAGAATTATTTGTCTTAATCATTAGGAATTTTCCTTCCTAAAAATATACTTTTAATTCTCTTTTAAACTTGTTTTTTTAAGTTTCACCTTAGCATTTTCTGTATTCTTCCCTTTATCAAAATTTTTCCTAAGAAAATTTATCTTAAAATTCTTTTGCTTTATACACTTAAGTTTCACCTTAGTCTTTCCTGTATTCTTCTCCTTATCAATGTTATCTCTAAGAAAATCTATATTATTTATCTTTTCTTTTATAACTTTAAGTTTATCTTTGGCTTCCCAATATCTCTTTCTTTATTTACACTTTCCCTAAAAAATTTATATTAATGAAATCATTATCTATCATTTTAAGTTTTATCTTAGCCTTTCCAATTTCTTTTTCTTCATCAATAATCTTTCTACCAATATTTAAATTAAATACCTTTTCAGTTATTCCTTTAAACTTTACTTTCGCTTTCCCAATATCTCTTATGTAATTTATGTCTTCACTAAGATAACTTATCTTAATCTTTTCTCTACTTAATTCTTTAAATTTTACATTAATCTTCTTCATATTTTTGTTGTGATTATGTATCTCCTTAAGAAAATCTACTTTAATTTTCTCCTTACTTCTAAATTTAAGTTTTATTTTGGCTTTGCCTATATCTCTATTCTGATCTATTTCTAATCTTATAAAATTTGTATTAGGCATAGTACCTTTAATTCTTGTAAATATTATTTTTTTTTTGTAAATATTAAATTTTAGATAAATATTTTCATAATTAATATTAGATTTCTGAATTATATTTTGCGTCTTATTCTTAAATTTATTACTAGTATTGTCAGTAATTTTCGAAAATTCATTATCTAATAACTCTAGATATTTTTCATCTAATGAATTTAATTTTGTTTCTAAATCCTCACTAATCAACTTAAAAGATTCTTCAGGTTCTTTCACTATTTCATCACATAATTTATTATTTTCATTTACTACTTCAACAGATTTTTAACTTTTATTACTTTGACTTTGAAAAATCAAGTCCACTCCTTTTGATTTACTAGAAACATTCAATACTATTTCCTCAATAGAATTTTGCGATTTTGAACTTATCCCTAACTGTTTTAGTGATCTTTCTCGTAATTCCCTATTTTTCTTTATCTCCATTTTACGTTCCTCTAACTCTTGATTATATCTCTGGATTTCTAATATTGTTCCATCTATTCTTTTTATTCGTTGTTGTGCCTCTACCTCTTTTGCCATTACTTCTTTTATTATAGTCTGAAAATCTAACTTCATCTCCACACAACCTTGATCTTTCTTCTGTACCTCCACATTCAATTCTATATCTTTATCAATCTGTTCAATAAATTCTGTATATTTTTCTATCATTTCTTCAACTAATTTAAAATCCTTACTACAAATTTCAATCGATTCTTTTGACTCTTTTGGTTCTTCATTAATTAACTCAACATTCTTTTCAATTAATTCTACATTTTGCAAATCTTTCTCACCTGCTAAATCCCACAATGATTTATCTTTTACCATATCATCTATTAACTCAACAAATGGTATATTTTCTTCTAATTCTTTAGTAACTAATTCAACAGATTCTTTTTGAATCTCTATCTCTCCATGAATTAACTCTTCTTAATTCAATAAAAGATTTGTCTTTTCTTAAATCATCTTCTGCTATCTTAACAAATGATACATTATCATTTACATCTTTGTTAACTAATTTAACAGAGTTTTTATCTTCTTCTGCCAAACTACTACATAAGTTAATATCTTCATTAACTATTTTAATTACTTGCGGATTTGCTTTTATTATTTTATCAAGTTGTTTATTTTCTACCAGACTTTTACTGATTAAATTAATAGGTTCCTTACTCATCTTCGAATCTGTACTAATTACTTTAACAGATTTATTAATGACTTTGAAAGATGCTTTCTTATTTACTATATTCTTATCATCACATTTTTGTATCCCCAATTCCTTTAATTTTTTAATTACTACTTTTTCAACTCCCTCTGTTATACTTATTTTAGTTTGAACTACTTCATCTTTAATAATCTTAATTTCTTCATCAGTATGACTTATGTTACTTTTTACTTCACAAATTTCACTATTAACATCTAACTTATAATTCTCTATTTTCTTATCTAACTTACTAGTATTTAGCTGACATTGGACAATGGATACTTCTATTTGAGCTTTTAAAATTTTTACTGTACTTTTAGAAAATTCAGAAAATTTTCTTTTCAACAATTTTTGATTTCTATCTTCTATTTGCTTTATTTCTTTTTTTAAAAATTCAATGGCTTTTTCATTGTTATTAAATCTTAAATCGAGTTTATTAAATTTAACCTTCACCTCTTCCTTAAAATCTTTTTGTTTATATTTTCATTAAGAGATTTTAATTCTATATTATTTTTATTCAGATTTTCATAAGAAGAATCAAATTTAGCATCAAATTTTATACTATTTTTATTTATATCTTCTCTAAGAGATTTTATCTCTTCTTTAAGATAATCAAATTTAGTATCAAATTTTATACTATTTTTATTTATCAATTCTATAAGAGATTTAAATTTTATATCTGAAGATCTATCTTTCTTAAAAAATTTCACATCTTCTTTAAGAGTTTTACTATTTTCTCTCAAATTTTTTCTAAGTGTTTCAAATTTCACATCCAAAGATTTACCATTTTCATCTATCTTTTCTATAAGAATTTTAAAATTTGTCTCTGAAGATCTCCTATCTGCATTCATTTTTATATTCATAGACCCTAACTTTATATTATTTTCAGTCATATCTTCTGTAAGAGTTTTCAATTTCTAACTGGAAATTTGACTATTGTCCATAAGAATCTGTACATCTTCTTTTATATTTTTTTAAAATAACATTATTTGGAACATCTGGGGGTTCATGACACCTTTGTAAGAAAATAGTAACATTTCTTTTGCAATTTTCTTTTCCACTTCTCCCTACTAATACTATCTTTACCATCAGACATTTCTGCCTTTAAAAATCTTATTCTCACTATTCATTTTAAAATAGTTTGCCTTGTAGAATTTAAAATCTCAATTCAAAAATTTTTTAGTTTTTATTATATCAACATTTTTATAAATAACTCTCACAAAGTGCTCTTTATAAAATAATTTCATAGAATGCTTTTTATGAAATAATTCCCTACCAGTTTCTTCTATCTCTACCTAATCATCATCCACAATAAACCATAACATAATACCATTTTTAAACCTTATATGATTTAATACTAATTAACTATTATAACTATAATGATTAAAATTGTGTGTGTTATAACATTAATTCCCACATGCATGATCCACAGATAATTTGCAAATAATAAAGCATATTCTAAATATATTTCTAATATTTTAATAATTGACATGGTAATAATATGTAATAAGATAATTGTTAGCCACATTTGCATATCTTAAATATTTATTGCTTATTGTTTTTATGAACAACATAATAATATTTTATTTTTAAACAATCAGACCATAAATACCACATTAAATTGCAATAGTTTTAATAATAAGGACTTACTTTGGTATTATAATTAAATTTTAAATAATTATTGCTATGATAAAATATTAAACTATCTATATTCTGTGAGATATACCTATCCTAACATATCTCAATTCTACCTCCTGACACATATTGAAGGAACACGTATGGGCACCACAATCTGACATTCCGATTGTAGCCCAAACTACATATCATGCATCCACATTGGGTAAGCAAAATCTAACCTTATCTGTGTGTGTATTCTTACTTCCGCGCAATATAGTATTAAATAAAATGGGTTAGCTCAGGTAACAATTACGTTCGGTTAAATGAAATAATTCGTAAATAAAATATTCTGCATTATATTTAAATATTCTACTAGCAGAAATAATGAAAAGGTTCAGTTTATAAAATAAATAAATAAATAAATATTTACTATATCATGAGACATGGAAGTGAATTACAGATGACAAGAAAGATTATATTGAGCCGATATCCCACAGAATACTACCTCAATGGCATAAGAACCCTATACCCCCTATTACTATCTCAAATAAATAAACTTATAACATTCTTGCGATTTTAATAATAACTAATCATTAAGATTAAACTAATAATTAAATCTTAATCCTTTTATCTATAATAACTTAGCTCATTAAAACCTCAGGTTCATAAAACTATTCTAAATTAATTAAAATCACTGTAGTAAAATATGATTAGGGATTTTTATGTCATACTCTACTACATCTAACTAATAATAATAATAATAATAATAACAATAATAATAATAATAATAATAATAATAATAATATATATATATATATATATATATATATATATATATATATATATATATATATAATATATATATATATATATATATATATAATATAGGCCGCACCACCATCTGAGAAGAAGGGACGCCAAGCTTCATTGTCCTAAGAGAAAAAACTCTGTAAGCAATTTTTTAAACTCATTTTTCGCAAATGTTATATATCATCATTATATATAAACACTAAGTGTATGTTTATAGAATTAAAAAAGAAAAGAAATTAGTCAAATTTCAGCTAGCAAAGAAATGTCATTCGATCACACATTTCCAATATGGCGATCCCCAGTGAAGAAACGTGTTTTAAAATAATTTCAACATATGCAGAAATAATCAAAAGTGATCAAAATAGAACCAAGAAAACAGCAACTGCCACAAGCAACAATGAAGTTTTAATACAGCACTTTCATCGATCGACAAAAAAGGATATTAGCAAATTAGATCTTTTTACTCCAAACAACAATGAATGCAAAAGTATGAACGAAGTTAACTGGGTACGAGTCGAGTTTAGAAAAAATATCAGAACACTTTAATTTGACAGTCCCGAAAGATCTCTTTCTGACATTTAAATGTTTTTTTTTTTACAAATCGATCAATAATATTAGCTATAACCGGTCAGCATTGTTCATTATTTAAATTTCCCAAAAAATTGCTTTTTGACCTATTTACTAGGGGAAAAATATGGCCATATGTTACCTGTATAGCAGATCATCCGAACTCCAGGTACGTTATAATAGAATTCCAAACAGAAATGCAAAGAAACAATTTTAAACATAATCAAAAGACTTTAAATAATTATGCACTGGTAGCAATCGACCCCACCAGAAATAGTATTGTAACAGGTATAATTAAAAATGCGTATCTAGGATATCAAAAAGTAGATTTTATAAAAATGATGAAACCATTTGGTGAAATACTTGATTTCCATCCTATGTATTATAGTAATACATCAGTTCCAATACCCAGAAACAGCTAGAAATTCAAAATAAAACTTAACAAAAATATTAAACCAATAGACATACCACCACTTGTAATGGATCAAGAAGGTACATTGTTTCTGTTGATCAATGGTTTAAAGCCACAGCGTTTTCACTCTAAACAGTGTGGCCATCTAATACACAATTGTCCAAAAATATATTGCAAAAACTGCAATTTAAAATTATCTCCAATGCACCAATGTCCACGGATAAATCAACAAATTGACAACAATCCAACACCGGATGAGAATACAATAATAGCCCGAAAGAAAATAATGAGAACGTAAATCAAGATATTAGCATAAATAAGACTTCTCTGGAAGTAATAGATTATCTTACCACCACCTATGACCCAGTGTCAGACTCCATCTCGGAAATCAGAAGAAAACCAGGCAGACCCAAGAAAACAAAGAGAGGCAGGAAAACTCAAAATATTAGCTAAGATGAAAGCGATAGTCATTTCCCTGCACCCACAAAAAGAAAGTAAAAATTAAATAAAAAAAGGAGATTCGGAACTTTTTGTTTCCATGGGGGAAGAAGAATTAAGTTCTAATCAGGCAAGTATACCATGTTCGCTTTGTCCAAAAAAAAAATAAAAGTGAGTCGCACAATGGTAAAACAATAATAAATAAAAGCGAGTCGCACAATGGTAAAACTATAATAAATAAAAGTGGAAATTTAACTAGCTAGTTAAATGGGGGCCCAGATAATACTTTGTTTCTTTTTTAAATTTCCAGGTAAACAAATGTTTTTGTTTTAAACAGAAATAATTATCTTTTTCACTTTTTTTAATAGTTTATATAATAGCGATAAAATTAAATAGGTAAAAAAAAGTTTTATATTAGAAATACTAACATGAAATATAAAGTTTGTTCATTAAATATTAGAGGTTTAAACACCATAGAGAAAATATACCAATTGAAAAAGTTGCATAAAATAATTCAGCCACATGTATTAGGTATACTCGAAACAAAAATATATTGTGGTTCTACAACTAACCCAGCACAATACACAAATAATATAGGCTTTACAACTTTTTCCACAGACAATTTCTCACCATCAGCTGGCACAGGAATAATAATAAGTAAAAATAATCATTTTTCTAGTTTCAAAATCCTATATGTGGATGCACATATAATAATTATAACCTTTTACATCTGTCAAATGCAATAAATATAATATATGTATACATTCCACCTAACACAAAACTGATCAACACAATTATACAAATTATAAACACTAGGTTAGCTACTTCACCTCATCCATCTCTACTCCTCGGGGATTTCAATATGACATGATAATTTCATAAGAAAATGGCTTCACATGATCACTTTCCTTTAGTCAGTGAGGAGAGTTTTCTGCCAGATGGAGCCATTTCTTTCAACAATGGCAGATTTGCATCATTAATTGATTTAATGTTCTACTCACCTTCACTTCATCACATGATCAATCTCTCAATAATTAATACTCCCATGTCATACCATGCTGCATTGATGATTGATTTAAACCTAGAATTCATCACACATAAATATTTTAACACAGGAAAAACCATGAGGATCCTTCTCCCATCACAAACAACAGAATTTCTATATTCTGAAATATACATACATCTCAATAAAATTAATAAACTAAAAATTGATCCCACACAAGCATGGCTAACATTTATAAACATTATTTTACACACAATTCTGCATGTTACAAGAAGAGCACCAACACCCACAGGATTATATACATTAGTTGAAAAATTGCATAAAGCAATCATTAATACAGTAGACAATGAGAATAATAAAAACAGAACTATAGCACTTAAAAGAACATATAATTTAGCAAAAGACAAATTGAAAAAATGTATAGCATTACAGAAAAAGAGATTGTATCTCAAACAAACACATGTATGGACAAAACAATACATTAGATGGTGCCTCAGTCAGCCACCTAAATATAGGGTCACAACAGCAATATCACAAAATAACAAAACAATAAGTGGTCAATTCATGTTAGATACAATATATAATTACTTTAAAAAATTACAGTCATGTGAATCCTTTGACTCAGCAACTTTTTTTCTAGGAACAGCAGAAGAGAACATAGTGTTTGAAAAGATAGAATTCAAACAAAAAATAGACCAAATTCCAGATTCCAGCCACCCAGGCATGCCTGGGATCCCAAAAAGAGTTTTTTCACACTTAGAAACTCATACTATACAATATTTAGTGAATATAGCGAATTTGCTTACAAAACAAGTATATAAAATTCCACACCTAAACCCTATATCAATAGTCCCTTTTTAAAAAAAAAACCAAGAAAGTCCAAACACACTTGAAAATCTTTGTCCAATATTGATGAGCTCACTAGGCATTAAAATACTTGAATCTGTCATCAAAGAAAGAATAGAGCCATACATCACTCCAACTATATCCAAACACCAATTTGTCAAAAAAGGCTCTTCAGTTAACTAGACAGCATTCATCTATAAAACAGTCATAGACACAGTAAGAACTAACAGAAAGTATGCACCAGTAGTAGTACAATTAGACATAAAGTCAGCATTTGATAATGTATTAATAAACAAGCTAGTAGAACTATTAATACCCTCTATAATCCCCAAAGCCTATATTTACATAATCACTAATTTGTTACTCAACTGAGAAATATATATTACTATAAATGGTAAAACAGCTACATCAATAGTACCAAACTGCTCCATACCACAAGGATCTCCACTAAGCTCACTACTATTTGCAATATATATCAACCCAATAATTAAGAAAATTGAAGAAAAAATAAATGGAATATACATACAACAATTGGGCTCCTATGTTCCATGCATTGCTTACATCAATAACATATCTGTTTCCTTAAAGAGCAAGAAACAGATACCCAAACTTTTAAAAATAATAGCTAATTACTCTAACACATATAACCTTAATGTTAATATCGAAAAATCTTGTGCCTGGAAAATTTACATCTCAAGTCCAATAACAGATTATTTCAAGGAAAAGCCTAGCCCTTTTTTAGGTTTCCCTTTCCATCTCAGTGCAATTGCAATGAGAACACAAATTCAAAATAATTTGAGGGAAAAGATTGCAAAATTTATAAATTCAATGGAAAAGGCATATCTATCAATATATGCCAAAATATCACTGTTTAATATGCTAATAATGACCAGAATAATTTATTTCTCTCCGATTGTGATTTTCACAAGGGGTTTCATTAATAATATTTATACTTTATGCAGAAAGTTGCTGTGGGGGAAAAAACAATATCTGTTTCCATCAAAAAAGTACAACTGCCATTGTTATTGAATGCACTTGGTTTGCACAACTTACACATTTTCCGTATACATAAAACAATAAACATCATAGCAACTTGTAATAAAATATATCCAATAATATCACATACAATGAAAGTGACACCAACAGACACACAACCACCATACAAAGGTTATTGGAAAGCATTTCTGAAACCACTAATGAATACAGACACACCTACTATACAAACAGATGGTACTAAATATAAATACTGGCAAACATATAAGTTCATCTATCCAGGCATGCAAAACATAGCAAAAACACTATTGGCGATTAATAATAAGCAATTAACTAAAAGATATAAACATTGGTCATTAGAACCAAAATATTTTGACTTCCTGATTAAAATAAATCTGAAGGCATTCTGGACACTAAATTTTTTAAAATATAAAAGATACTACCATAACATAGATGACATATGTTCCATCTGTCATCGAGAATCAGAAACAATAAATCTCTTCCTATTCACTTGTCAAGGACTTGAAAACACTCGCAAAATGATCTACAATATCACAATACGGGAAAATACAACAATCAGATATTTGCTACAAGCATATGAAAAAGGTTAATTTTCCAGTATTAGGGCTAGTACATTTATTCTTTATGCCCTCTGGTGCATAAGATGTAATTTTAGTATAAACACAAATACCAGAAAACATCAAAACACAATTAAAATAAATTAATACAAATCCAACAAAGAGATTAAAAAATAACAGAAACACAAACATACATTGACACATGGTCTCAAATGCGACTCGCCTCAAATCTATAACATGGCATATTGCTTTCAAAGAATAAATGTTTTCTTATTTTGTATGGTCTGGTAAATATTTTTTTTTCTATTCATCTTCGTAAAAAGTTTTGCAGTTTTGTTTTTTATTATTGTGGGATTTTATCCTTTTTTGTTTATTTGATCCAATTTTTTTTCTTTGTATATAATTTTTTGTTTCATTTTTTTTTGTTATCATAATAATAATATGATGTATTTGTATATGCTCAGGTAATGAATCTTTTTTTTTATTCTATTTATATTTGTAATAGATTTTTTTTTTCAGTTTAATTTTTGCTATTGTAAGGTTTTTTCCTTCAGTTTTATTGATCCAACTATTCATTGTATACAATTTTTTTTGTTGCTTCCATTTTTTTGTGTGTTACCACTTTATTTAACAATGTAATACAATATTTTTTTTACTATATGTGTTTTTTTTCTATTAACAAAAAAAAAAAAAACGTATTTTAAATGTATAAACTCTGTAACCTATTGTAACTTTTTGTTTTCTTTGTGAATAAAGTTCCTTTGAAACATAATAATAATAATAATAGTAGTAGTAGTAGTAGTAGTAGTAGTAGTAGTAGGAGTAGGAGTAGACAAGATGGAGTCCATGCAAATAGACTGTTACACATCTAGCTCCTTTTCACTTTGAAATATTAGTTAATTTTTTCCGTTGTAATAGACTAATTGATGTTATTTGTGACAGATTTAGTAAGAAGAACTTTTTCACATCTTAAAGGTAAGAGAAAATCATTTATAATTAGGTTTTTGATTATTATTGAAAAATAACGCACAGGCAAGCGCCATTTGTAAGATTGTAAAATGGCCAATGCGTTCAATATAAATGCGAGTACTGCCGAGTATCAAAAACAAAATCAGACATTCATTCAAGCTAACAATAGTTCAATTATAATAGAATCAGACAATCCAGATTAAAATACTAGTGATCAAAATATTGAATCAGCATTTGAATCACATATCATGAAAGAAAAATTATCGGGAAAAAATACCGATAAAGCAGAAACATGCATTCGAAGGCCTGAGATTAACAACGTTAATTTTCCACCCTTGGAAAAAAAAACCATATCTCCTACCCGGATATCAAATGAAAATTATTCCAGTAGTGCAAATAAAGACACCGAGAAAGCAAATACAGCACTATATGTGCAATCGGAAAGTTTTAAAAAATTAGACAAAATAAATACAACATACCTAAGAGAGCCCGAAGCAAACCCTACCAATTCTCCACCATTGGATAGGAGTGCATCCCAAAGCTTTTATTCAGTAGATTCGCCCCTACTTCAGCAAAATACTAGAGAAAAATTAAATGACCACCACAATAATCTAAAGTCATGCGCAAATAATAACAATACGTATGCTAAAGCTGTAAAGGCTGATCTTCATGTGTCAATGGATTATGTTCAGCCAGACGCCGAGTCTTTTGTAGAGCTTATGGGAATCGATAACGATACTGAGAATCAACAACGTCACAACAATATACACGAAGATCAACTTCATTATATTATGCAAGAATTATATGATCAATATACTAACAATTTTAATAAAACGATTCCACTACCGCTATTAACTTCGTTCAAAAGTTTTCATAGCGACAAATCACTCATAATGGTGGTAACAAATGCGGACACCAAATTAGTTAAATTCCCAATAGAAGAATTTTATGACAAAATAACACAAATGAAATTATGGAGTTATATCCACCAAATACTATACCATCCCAATAACAGATATTTGTGTTTTGAATTTCACAACAAGACACAAAAAGATATTTTTAGAAAGCATGTCAAATTTTTAAATAACAATTATTTGCTATATCGATGCAGAGCGCGCTCTCATGAGACAAGGCATAATTAGAAATTGACATATTGGTTTTACGGAAGCAAATTTACAATCGCTAATGGAAAACTACAGAAAAATAACATATTTTAATTTTTTAACGGAGAAAATAACACCAATTCCAATTAGAATAAATGCAGTGACATTTAATATACAATTAAATAAAAATGTGACTGCTTTAGACATACCAACAGTATTCCCCACAGGTAAATTACCACTTGTTATTACCTTTAGAGGCACACCTCCTCAGTGTTTTTCCTGTATACAGCGCACACACGTGATAAGAGACTGTCCTGAAAGAATATGTGACAATTGTGGCCTCAAATCAAGTGAAAGGCACCAATGTCCAGTTCTTTCGAATACAATGCACTCAGTCAGTGATAAAACTATCAAGACAAATGAAAAACAAATGCCCATCCCATCTTCTTTAAATAGCACACAAACGCAATTGCAAGTTTATTAAACCCAAATAATGTACTTATCGAATCTCCTCTAGACAACACACAGACGCAAATAACAAATAGCTTAAACACAGCTAATTTCACACCAAATTCAAATGATGAACAAGAAATAGAAGTGGCCTCCTCTTATTATAGTGATGAAGAGCCCAGCAACCACAGAATACAACAAACAACTAAGCTTAAAAAAATAAACAAAAATAAACAACAAACTGAAATCAATAAACATTCACACCAAATTATCACTCAAATGGATACTTTAAAAAAAACAACAATAATAACACAACATTTTTTATCTATCTCTTTATTATCAATTTTTTATAATACAATTATGTTTCTTTATACTTATTCTAACATATTACATCTTTAAATATTATTACAATATGCTTCCTTTTAAACATACATTGGAGCATAGAACGGAAAACACTAAAAATAACAATATCGAGTATGGATCTTTTTACTAAACAATTTTCATTTTTCAATATTATAAATATCATATATAAAATATCTACTGTTAAGTGATTACTACAATATGTGGACAACAGTGTTAACTATACTATGATTATTAAACACAATATATCCTACTTAACATTACTTTAATACTGAATAGCTGTAACTACTGATGTATTCCTTCTTATTTAAATAAATATAAAATTGTACCTATGCTTATTTTACATTGTTTTGCTTTATAACATTATATCTCAAAAATTTGCAATACTCATAAAAAATGAAATAAAATATTTGAAATTATATGACAGTTCAAAGAGCAACTTTGCTTTATTTATTTTATTCCTGAAATTTATTTTCTTTCAAAAATATACAGAACATATTCTATGATTCTTTATCATTTGGGTCCGTTGGATTTTGAATTCCAACTTGCATAAACTCTACTCCTTCTTATAAGTAAATGAACTTCTCTTATTCATTCAATAACATTTTTAAATTCTAAATTATTTATTATTTCTTTACAAAATATACAATATTGTACGATGTAATTACTTTGGAAATTGAGATAGTGATTAGATGTGTAGGCCTAGGGAAGAAAAAGTAGAGTCTTACTCTTGGTACATATTGGATAAAATACCTTGGCACATTGTATCTATAAAAATAAAGGCATGACCCATTTGTCTAATGTTCTCCACTAACAATAATGATGTTAAGCTATTATTTCAGCTTTATAAAACATAAGTATTCAAACAAAATAGACACTGCCCACAAATAAATATATCAGCTGCAGGGCATTGTTAACTGTACTGTATACTTAATAAGATTATAAAAATGCTATTCCTATTCTCCTAATACATCCTACCTTAACATCATCTCTTTGGTTAAATGTTCTCCAAATTATTCCCAAGTCACTATCTTATCATCATTTCCTAATAGATTTTTCAAAGCTTCAACTGACAAATGAAAACTAACTCACATATTCAAAATAATAAACAAAATTCAGTCGTAATTACAACGATCTCACTAATCTATAAGAAAAGACTGCTTTACTTTCCTATACTATATTCTTAAACAAAATACAAAAATAATCATTACTTATACTTTAAATATCTAATAATATTAATGTTTTTTAAAGAATCATATAACTATTCATCATCATGTTGCATTATATTACTAATATGAAATTAAAGTATGCATATTCCAAGAAATAAACAAATTCTAATCTTATAATTTAAATGTGTTGTACAAGTGCATTCACATACAACCCAACATTTATAATTCAATGCAATATAATTCATTGGCAATCTGCAAAAGAAAAACAAATACATCATAAAATATATCAATATTCACAACTATTACTTAAGTGATATCAACTTGTAATCACTTATGATATTTTCATGTCCATCAATTACCATAAACATTTTATAAATGAAATACATCCACACTACCACACTTAAAAAAAGTTAACTTATTTAAAATATCAAACTATTTTACTGTAAGATTATTATATAATTAATACTAAGTTAGTATTCATGTTCCTACTCTTCTGATTAAAATAATATTACACTTTAAAAAGTTAATAAAATAAATCAAGACAATAATTATGTATACCTTCAGCTGATGAATATTCTTTATAAAGTTGAAATGTTTTTATTTTCTTGAGAAATTTTTTTAAAAATGTTCTCCTAATAGCTTTTAAAAACCCCAACCATTGCTAAGTGTTCCTGCTTCACAAAGAACAACCACCCAAAAACTTGGCACATTCATTGTAACTCTTCCCTATGTGATGAGTGAAGCAAAAAAAAATGAATAATAAAAAATAATTACAACGACTTAAAATCATGAAAAATAATAAAAATAATCATTAATCGGTTCTGGAAAAGTTTATAGAATAATAGTTTATAGTTTCTATTGTCCTGAACAATAATTATTAAAATAATAATATCATAAAATTGAAAAATAATATCTTGAATCTTCCATTCTAGAGGATCCTTTATCACTTGGTGATGCATCATGTCCCAGTAATTTGACTATGGGCACTCAGGATAAAACTTTTTGCGCAATTTAAAATATTTATATCTTCATAAGTTCAGTAATTACTGTTTTATAATCCATTTGTTTACTAGTTTATTCTTCAGGGTAATTTACTATTTATTATCTAATTATCTCTGTTTCCATTATTGTTTAAATTATCAGTTTTTAAATAATTTTTACGAACGCGTATCCTTTTTTTTAGTTTTTACTTACAATAGCTTTTTCTTTAAAATATTTACAATGTTTTCATTAAAAAAGATAAAACATTTATCTCTATTGCATTAATTTTCCATAAAAAATATAACCTTATTGTATTACTTGTCGGTCTTAAACACGACTACCTCGCTATGATAAAAATGTATTGTTCACTTTTAATTTGCAAGTACCTTTTCTGTTAAGCTTTCTACACAATGTCCAAAATAATTATGTGCTTATTAAAATTGTTCTCTTGGTCAATACTATTAATATTATATTAACAATTATCATACTTATTTTTAAAATATTCTCAATTAAACACGTTTCATTTATTGGCATTTCCATATTTTTACAGCGAAGTTGTATTAACTTTTGATGAATAATGCTGGGAATGGGAACTTTAAATTAGCAATGCATATTTTTAACAAAGTTATAAAAATATATTTATACTATGCTCTCTTTGCTAATACAAAAAAAAAATTAATATCCTTTTAATTTGCAAATAAATTATAGGAGAGCACTAAAATTGACGAAAATATTTTTTTTTAAAAAAGTACTATCACATTGACCACCCCTGAATCACCCATGCAACAATATTTATACCCTACAAAATACCTTATCCTATTGGTGGATTTTTTTTACTTTTCATTTGATACTTAATTTGCATATTGTGACAGTCTTACACAATTAAATTTACAAAATAAAATATGACTCATTATAATTTTAACAATATTATTTAAGACAAATTTTAAATCTTTATTAAAAATAACTAACCATTTAAAATGACTTTTTAAAAACAATATTTAATAAATTTATCCCACCTTTAATATTTAATTTATCTATATTATTTTAAAACAAAATATTTAATTTTTAATAGCTCTATTCATTTCATAATACTATTTAAAACTTGTTATAATGACCAATTTAATATTTTCCCTTATGATAGGCAAATAAATATATTGAATCCTATAGTGCAATTCTCAAAATATTTTGAACTTTGTTAATACAAATACTAGCAAGCATGTATTCATAACTATATTATACAGGTCACATGACTTACAGCTGAGACAGATGTAACCAAATTTTCTGTCTGAAAATAAATGATAAATTGCAACATTTATTACATTAAATAAATAATACAATAATATAAAATTTGGAATAATAATTTGGAAAATATAGAATTAAATATAACTTTTTCTACCATAAAGCTTACTTTTAGAATATATAATATTAATTATAATTATTAAATATCATTTATAATTTTAAATATAGCATTTATTTAATTACAAGTTTTAACAATTAAAATTCAACTTTTTAAAGACATTTTAAACATTTATAGCAGAGTTATTTATTATGGCCAGCTTTTATAACCATATGTAATTAGTATTTTAGCTTTGTTTAATTGTTTTAAGGTTATTCATTATAATTTTAGGCACTATATATTCTTGTTTAGCTTTAAATTATACTTTTAAGATATTATCAATACAACATTATTATTACACAAAGAGAACGTATCCTAAATTTAAAATTTTTAATAATTTGCTGTGATGAGCTGATTCTGACCTATAGAAAAGGGCACAATATATATATATATATATAAGCTTTCATTTATTGGGTTTAAATTTTTTTAACATATTTTTTGATATATATATATATTTAATAATAGGTGAACGGACCAGCTCTTTAAGCAGAGGAGAGAAAACCATCAATAGCAGAGCCATGAACAATACCCACATTTAGTTGGACCTATGCAAACCACAACATGATCACATTTCCAGACCGTGACCCACTTAACTGCTATATTCAAACCTCAGCCATTCAAATTATTTTATTTGTTTTGAGGATCAATCTTAGGCACCATCCAATCAAGAGTTATATAATCAGCATGTTTTGGATGAAAGAACCACAATCCAGCCCTTAAAATACCCATGACTAGATAACATTCTGTCTCAGGGTATATCATATTTACTTAATACATTAAATAACTGTACCCTAGTTTACTGGTGATGCAGTGCCAAGATATAAAGAGAAAACACACAAAATAACAAAACAAAAATTACTATTTAATTATTTACACACATATTTAATATAATATAAATAACATAATAAATTTTACATAAAAATATAAATGACTTTAGGCAATATCTGTAATAGTCCATTAATGAAAGTTCATTTCATTTAAAATTAAGTGTGTGCACAGCTATTTAAAAGTATATTTGTCCAAGGTTTTTTTCTGTGTATTGTCCAAAGGTTTTGATTTTCATTTGGATTTGCTTTCCAAGCAGTTGGTCTTTTGTTTCTCCATTGATGGGGTTTGTCTTCCATTCCTTGGATCAACAATAGGAGACAGAGATTAGCAGCAATATTTATTCATTATCTAGTTATTTTTTGGGTATTGGTTCAGGCAAGCACAGTTGATTTCTGAGCATTTTGTGTATAAAGTCCTAATCAATTTTATGGATCATGTGACCTTTCCATTAATGTTGACTACAGCAGTAATGATTGGCTTACTATTGCAATTACAATTTCAGAATATTCTGCATTCTTTAAAAAGAACCCAAACTCTGCTCTAATAGCAAATTAACAACTGGAATAACTTGATCACAAAATGCATACGAGACTCAATAACAATAGCAAGAATGACTTTATATACTTTTTTCTCTTCTATTATTATAATTTCTTATAGTTATTTTTAATTTTGTTCTTAATTTGAAATCTTTCTTTTATTTAATTTTACATTTCTTATTCTCTTAATCCTTGTTCAGAATTATCTATACAATCTCAATTATCTTTAATCTTATAATAAACTCATTACTCATTGCATTCCAAAGATTTTACAAACAAATTTAATTTTTACAGCCTAATTTTTAGTGTGATTTCACATTTGCTTATTTTATACATTATAAAAGTTTTTATTTACAAAGAAAGAGAAAAAGGAAAGATCCCCCCCCCCAATTGCTAAGAAGTTTTTTTTGTAAAAGAAAAATATAACTCAGTACTTTTATTTTTGCAAAATTTTATTTTAAAAATCTTAAAAGTAATCATATATGTTTTTTTTTAAAAAATATAAAACATGTAATGCTATTCACTAGTGGTACAATATACATATATATATATTGTACCGGATCGAACCGCAGAAACCACTTACTTACATGTATATAAGTTTTGGCTGCTTTCAAACTTCTCCATAATACATTTACAATTTTGTTTACTTATAAATGTTACGTGAACGAACCGGCACATTCGAGCAAAATGGGAGATATTATTGATAGCTTTAACTATCAACAATGGCCCACCTCGGCTGCTAGATTCAAACCCCTACTATCCAAACACTTTATTTGTTTCGGAGTAAACTCTGGGCACCAGTTATCTATTCAGAAGAATAAATAACGTATTTGGTCAGTAGGCTCATAATCCAGTGTTCGAAACCATCCCATAAACTAGCCCAGTCTAATTTTAATCAATAACAAAATATAGAAAAAGAATTGGTCACAAAAGATGGATAAAAGGAAATTGATAAAAAGAATTCACCGACAAATAAAGTTTAATTTTAAAGACAATTTATTAACTAACACTTACAAATTATAAACATTTTTATAAATCTATAAATAACATACACATTTTAAGTTAACATATTTTGATATATTTTATGAAAGAGCAAAAATAATCTTTGACATTTAAATTATCTCCATTCACAAACACGCACATCGATAGTTCATTTTATGCATGCTTATAGAGTTTATATAATTTGAATCATGAATTTTTACGAATTACAGCGGTGGCTACTACATATAAATGAGAATAATAAAGTGTTTTACCTAGGATTTTTGGAACATGGATATTGCTTGTTGTTAGCTGCTTCTGACAGAGTATATCTAATAAAAGATATCTAACCGGTTAGATTTGATGTTTCTTGAGGAGATTTGATGCTAATCCATTGGTTTTATTCTTGGAGACAGTGGAATATTGACGTATGATTTCTGAGCTATTAAGTAGACATTATTTCTCAGGCAGATCTAGTTGATCTTGTTGAACTAAGGGCTGAAAGAAGAGTGTATATTCCCATAAGATATTCAGCACTGCATTTCTGTTTGTGGATACATAATTTAAACAAGACTGACACTGAAAACTAGACTGAAACTGAACTCTAATAAAAATCTGGCTATTTATATATGCAAATTGTTTTCATTTTAATATCCTCTGGCAATAGTTGCAATAGGTGTTGTCAAAATTCCTTTAGTAATTAATCCTATGACAACATGTTTTTGAAGATTGTTTAATTAGTAGTAGCCATTTCAAAACGTGTTTTTATATCCTTAATTAGTAGCTCATTGCTGTGTTTTTAAATACATTTCATTTCAATATTTATTTTCATGTGTTTTTCAATATAATTTTAACATGCATTTATCTTATTAACGAACTTATATTTATTTTTATTTATCACTGCATATATATACTCATTTATTCTAATACCCTGGAATGAAATATGATTTAAAAATGCATTTATTATATATCTTATTAACAAACTAACATTTATTTCTATTTACCATCGCACATATATATGCATTTATTCTAATAAACTGGAATGAAAAGAGATTTACATTTTAACTTTTAATTTATAATAATAACACTCTTTAACTTTTATGAACTCTTAGTTTTTTCTATAGGAAAACTCCTCCTTCCCCCTTTTAATTGTAGGTTTTATTTCAAGAATTCTCTTTTACGAAAGATTTTAATTTTTTTTAGACAAAATTATTTTATATACATGTTTCAATTTGGCCTTGGCACATTACACCCCCCTCTGTTTTAGAGTAAAATGCATCATTTTTTACCATTTTATCTCTTGCAACTTTAATTCTTGATTCTAGATATTCATTTATTTTCTAAGTTTGCTTTTCATAATGCTTTCACTTTACATACCAAGGGCAATCTGTTTTGACTATCTTTTCCTTCTATCTTTGCTGAATACATTGCTCACAATGATTTTAATCATGGATAATGACCACTGGGACAAACTAATTTTATGGCATAGGGATCTTTTGGAAATGATGCAGAAGCAGATTCGCTGACTTAAACCAACTTACACGTATATAAAATCGAAGGTTCATTTGTCAGGTTTCTACCGGACTTGGAAAAAGAAAGAGTCACTGCGAAATGGCAGGAATTTTCAACTGTCCATTTTCGACTTATGCTTTGGAAAGAGGAATGATCCCAGATAAGTCCGTTCTGGGTACTAAAATTTATCCAGTCGGCAGCTTTAAAGTTATCCTTAACAAAACTTATTTCTATACTACCCTCATTCCCTTGTGCTCTAGATAAATTTTTACACATGTGTATACATGCAGCACAATTTTACACCTAATAATATTCTAAATATCCCTTCTTGCATGCATCATGAGGTGCAGCAGGGCCAAGGAAATAACCTAAAAGGAGGATATCTGGATAAATACATTTCAGATACACATCATGAGGTATCCTATTTACCGAATATTACCAGTGTTTGGGTGCTTATATAGACATGTATACTTATACACACCTAATACACTTAGATTGACTTTATATTTTTTTATTATTAATCTTACAACCTTATTTTTAAATTCATATGAACATTATTCTAACATATGTATTAATCTAATCTCACAATATTATTCTAAACTACCACGAACATCAGTTTTCATATTCATTTATATTAATCTAATCTCGAATATTATTTTCAAACCCTTACTCAACTTATTATCTATGTGCATGTATTCAGAAAACTAGTTTACTTTATTATGATTCATTGTATACAGATATATTTTATTTGACTTGACTTTAACTCATTTATTTACTTTCTTTTATTTAAGCGTGTATTCCAAAAACAAATCTATTAGTTTATTATGAGTCATTCTTTATTCTTTTACTATGGATATCTTACATTTATTTATCTAACTTGATTTTATTGATTTTATTTGACTTATATTTACAAACATTTTTCTTAATTAATATGTGTGTGGCGGGAAAAAAATCTTTTATTTTATGAAGCCTCCGTTATTATTATTACTTTCAAACAGTTAATTTATTATTTTAGTTGTTAATCGCAGTTACAGATTTAGACTTCTCAGATTTAATTTATCAGATTTATTTACATTAGCATAATCATATTCGTGCTCATTATCCATTTCTGGTCCTTATTATTTCCATTTACTTTAATATTCTGACCCTTTCACTAACTTTTAAACTATGTCAGGTGGTTCCTTCTTTCTTTCTACTAACTCACTAACATAATTTAACTTTCCTCTCTTATCTATCCCGCTTTTATAATTTATTACTTTATCTCTTTCTCTTTCTGTTCTATTTTCAACCTTGTAAATAAGAAAACCTTTAAGCTTTACAGACTTCCATATCTTTCTTGACTGTGAATATTTTTTCTTAAGCTTTCTCTTTGTTTTAAATCTACGTCTACAGCGAATGCGCACATTTACTTTAACCTTTTTACATTTTTGTAAAAACTTTTCTAAACTATCTACTACCTTGAACTTATGTTCTTCTATTTCTTGATCTATATTTTCCTCTGTCTTAGCACTATCCTGTTCTGCTTTAATTTCTATTTCAGTCTTTTCTGTTTCAACACTATCTAGTTCTAATTCAATTTTTACATCTTTTATCATGTCAACTTCCTTACTTTCTTTGACAAAAGCTACTTCTATGATCTCTTGATTTTTCTCTACTTTTCCTGTTATTATTTCTATTTCTCTAATCATTTCTACTTTGAACTTTTGCTGGCTTTGTTCAAATTTCTGACACAATTCTTCTTTAAGGGCTTGCTGACTTTGCACAATTTTTTGTGCCATATCCATTATCATTTTCATCAACATCTGCATCTCAGACATTTCTTTCTCTTTTTCCATTTTTAAAACAATATTTTATTTCACTATATTTAATATATGACCTGTTTATTTATTTCTTATTATAATAGAAACATACGCTGACTCCACCCCCTTTTTGTCCATTTTTCTCTACCCGTTCCTAATGCTTTAGCTCCACCCAAATATCAACTGTCTGATTTAAAAAAATGATTTATCTTAACCAACATAAATAGCATAAATCTCTTTTCATTTAAAGAAAAAAAAGTTTTCGGTCAATTTTTTTTTTAAAATTAAATCACTTTAAGTACGTAATTTCGCTTTTCTATAAAAAATTTTTTAACAAAAAACACAGCATTTAATGACTACTGTTTCCCAGGTCCAGCTCCAAATGTTGGGAAAGCCATTTATGTACCAGACCGAACCGCAGAAACCACTTACTTACACGTATATAAGTTTTGGCTGGTTTCAAACTTCTCCATAATACATTTACAATTTTGTTTACTTATAAATGTTACGTGAACAAACCCGGCACGTCTGAGCAAAATGGGAGATATTATTGATAGCTTTAACAATCAACAATGGCCCACCTTGGCTGCTAGATTCAAACCCCTAATATCCAAACACTTTATTTGTTTCAGAGTAAACTCCGGGTATCAGTTATCTATTCAGAAGAAGAAACAACATATTTGGTCAGTAGGCTCATAATCCAGCACTTGAAATTAGCCCATAAACTAGCCCAGTCTAATTTTAATCAATAATAAAATATAGAAAAAAATTGGTCACAAGAGATGGATAAAAGGAAATTGATAAAAAGAATTGACTGACAAATAAAGTTTAATTTTAAAGACAATTTATTAACTAATACTTACAAATTATAAAATTTTTTTATTAATCTATAAATAACATACACAATTTAAGTTAACATATTTTGATATATTTTATGAAAAAGCAAAAATAATCTTTGACATTTAAATTATCTCACATTCACAAACAAGCACATCAATAGTTCATTTTATGCATGCTTATAGAGTTTATATAATTTGAATCTTGAATTTTTATGAATTACAGCGATGGCTACTACATATAAATGAGAATAATAAAGTGTTTTACCTAGGATTTTTGGAACGTGGATATTGCTTGTTGTTAGCGGCTTCTGACGGAGTATATCTAATAAAGGATATCTAACTGGTTAGATTTGATGTTTCTTGAGGAGATTTGATGCTAATCCATTGGTTTTATTCTTTGAGACAGTGAAATATTGACGGAGGATTTTTGAGCTGTTAAGTAGACATTATTTCACAGGCAGGTCTTGTTGATCTTGTTGGACTAAGGGCTGAAAGAAGAGCATATATTTCCATAAGATATTCAGCACTGCATTTCTGTTTCTGGATACATAATTTAAACAAGACTGACACTGAAAACTAGGCTGAAACTGAACTCCGATAAAAATCTGACTATTTATATATGCGAATTGTTTTCATGTTAATATCCTCCGGCAATAGGTACAATAGGTGTTGTTGAAATTCCTTTAGTAATTAATCCTATGACAACGTGTTTTTGAAGATTGTTTAATTAGTAGTAGCCATTTCAAAACAAGTTTTTATATCCTTAATTATTATCTCACTACTGTTTTTAAATACATTTCATTTCAATATTTATTTTCATGTGTTTTTCAATATAATTTTAACATGCATTTATCTTATTAACGACCTAACATTTATTTTTATTTATCATCGTGCATATATGTATGCATTTATTCTAATACACTGGAATGAAATATGATTTTAATACACATTTACTATATATCTTATTAACAAACTAACATTTATTCTATTTACTATCACACATATATACGCATTTATTCTAATAAACTGGAATGAAAAAAGATTTATATTTTAACTTTTAATTTATAATAATAACACTCTTTAACTTTTATGAACTCTTAGTTTTTTCTATAGGAAAACTGCCCCTTTTCCCTTTTAATTATAGGTTTTATTTCAAGAACTCTCTTTTACGAAAGATTTTAATAATTTTTTTTAGAAAAAATTATTTTATATACATGTGCCAATTTGGCCTTGGCACATTATATATATATATAATGCTTTCAGATCGTGAGATATGTTTAGACATATATATATATATATATATATATATATATATAATGCTTTCAGATCGTGAGATATGTAAAGACAACTATCAAAGTAAGTGAAATTTTATCTAAATATAATAAATTCATGTTTATAATCATTATATTATTTACCAGATTAAGAATAAGATAATTGCAATTATATGAATTAATATTCTATATTTTTTAACTGTTTTTAATTTAATGTATTCAATCTTTAGATTGATAACAGTCTAGTGATCATTAATATGTTAAATCATCAAATCATAACTCTGTACTAATTGTGATATATCATACCATTTACAACTTTTTTAAACACTTTATCAATAGTATTTTTATATCAAAATTAACAGTTTTGATTGCCCTGCAGTCATCATCAGAGTTACAATATTGAAATATATAATTAATCCACTTATACACATTCACATACAGAATTAAATACACAAAATAAAACAAAATAAAATATATATTTTGACTTGACAATTATAAATAATCATTTCCCATTTTATTACTTTACTATTAATTCTATCCACATTAATTTTATATTATTTTATTTTTAGAAAAATAGTATTTATTATTATTTTAATTTATTGTACTCTTTAATACATATTCTTGTCTTTTTACTTGTGATACAGTTTTTTAAAAATTAAAATTACAATAAATAATATTTTTAAAAAAATAAAATAAAGTAATATAAATAAATGTGGATAGAATTATTTAAGAGTAAAGTAATCAAATGTGGAATGATTATTTATAATGGTCAGGTTAAAATGTATAATTTATTTTGTGAATTTCATTATGCATATGAATAAGTGTATAAGTGGATTACTTATACATTTGCATATTATAGCTCTGATAATGACTGCAGGATAGTCAAAATTGTTAGTTTGGTATAAAAAATAGTATTGCCAAAGTGTTTAAGAAAGTTGTAAATGGTATGATAGTTAATGTAAAAATCAATACATAGAAAAAAAGAACATTATATTACTAATTGTGATACTAGTATTTATTTTTTATGAAATTTCATTTTTATACTTTAATTTCAACATGAAAATATTATTTTTGTGTATATTAAATTAAATAAACTATGCAATTCACTCATTTAGGGGATTTGAACTCAGATTTTCAAGCAACCTTCAACTATACACACTATCTCATACATCTCACACACATGACCACACACATGTAGAAAAGATAAATCAATCCACTCCAATTTTTCAGCCATCCATATCACTGAAAATCTGATGATGAAAACTCAAATCCCATGCTGATGCCAATTTTATTGCCATGTTCATTTTGACCTGAAATCACTCTGACTTATTATGTATAGGACTGTATCCATTTAAATATATATAAGGGATTGACAGAATACAAGCTTTATATGTAAATAATTAAAAACCAAACACTCTTCACAAACCTAGGAGCTTAATTGTAAGTATAGGGGATTTGAACTCAGATTTTCAAGCACCCTTCAACTATCCACACTATCTCATGCAACTGATAAACATGACCACACATGTAGAAAAGATAAATAATCACCAATATACGTAATTTTGTGCTAAAACAGCACTCATTAGTTGATCCAGATTATCATCTCCCACACACATATATAATCATTGCTCAGTTTATATTAAGATATCAAATCTTCATACTTTAATGGACAGACATAAATCAACTACAACCTCCAACTTTTCAGCCATCCATATCACTGAAAATCTGATGATTAAAACTCAAATCCCATGCTGATGTCAATAAAAGTATAATGCCTATGTTGACCTGAAGTCACTCTTTCAGGATACAAGCTTGATATGTAAATATTTGAAAACCAGGCACTCTTCACAAACCTAGAAGCTTAATTGTAAGTATAGAGAATTTGAAGTCAGATTTTCAAGCACCCTTTAACTATCCACACTATCTCATACAAGTTATACACATGATCACACACATGTAGAAAAGATAAATAATCACCAATATACATATTTCATGCTAAACCAGCACTCATTATCTCCCACACATATATATTATGAGTGCTCAGTTTATATTAAAATAGCAAATCTTCATAACAATATAATTCTATAATTAAAACACTTACTCTTTTCTTTACAAAAACTTTATTTGTTGTATATGTATATCCACTTATTCCAACGTTTTCAACTATTTTTAATCTTATAGTCATTTTCAAGGATCTAGAAAAAATATATTACATTATAACAAACTCCACATAATAAAACCAATATATATATATATATATATATATATATATATATATATATATATATATATATATATATATATATATATATATATATATATATATATATATATATATATAAAACACAAAAAAAATTATAAACCCATAAAAATTAAAATAAATAAAATACAATAAAATCAATTAAATTAAAACATAAAATATACACCACACTTACTTGCCTCCGTTCTCAAAAAACTTTCTCTTTTTACATTTTATTTTATCCAAAATCCAATTGTTACAATAAAACACTTATCTCCTTCTTCTTTCTTATATACTTCAAAATTATATTATTTCCAAAAATAATTTTTTATGCATTACTTACCCAATTCTATTTAAAACAGGTTTATATCTTTTTATATATAAACTCTCTTTTACCATTCTTTCTTTATACAATCTAATCCTCTCCAACATTTTAAACTTAAAATCTATATATCCAACTTTCTTACTATGTATATTTACATTAGAATTTTTATCTCTCAAATGCTGTTTCAGTCTTGTCTCTAATTTGTTCTTTGTTGTACCAATATATAATACATCTTTATTATCTTTTTTACAATCCAAACACTCTATTTTATAAATATCATTCATATTTTCAACATTCATATTTTATATCATATTACCTAAATTACATTTTCTTTTATATACTGGATTAAACAATAAACCACATTCTTTCCCATATTTCTTATTCATATCCCTCATTATCTTTTTAATCTTAAAAAAGTACTTTTTGACACTTTATACCCACTATACATAAATTCCTTCTTTTTTCTTTCTTTTTCCTCAATTTCCTCTCAATTTTGTCTATATTCTTTTTTCCACATAATTTATTAATAATCTTAATTGGATAATCATTTTTACTGCCTCATTTTTTATACACTCCATTTCCTCCCTAAATAACCCCTCCTCTGAACATATATTAATTCCTCTAATTATTCTATTAGTAACAATATTAATCTTATGTATGTATTCAATGATTATCCAATTAAGATTATTAATAAATTATGTGGAAAAAAGAATATAGACAAAATTGAGAGGAATTTGAGGGAAAAAAAATAAAAAAGAAGGAATTTATGTATAGTGGGTATAGTGTCAAAAAGTACTTTTTTTTTAAGATTAAAAAAATAATGAGAGATATGAATAAGAAATATGGGAAGGAATGTGGTTTATTGTTTAAACCAGTATATAAAAGAAAATGTAATTTAGGTAATATGATAAAAAATATGAATATTGAAAATATGAATTTTATTTATAAAATAGAGTGTTTGGATTGTAAAAAAGATAATAAAGATGTATCATATATTGGTACAACAAAGAACAAATTAGAGACAAGATTGAATAGAAATTCTCATGTAAATATAAATAGTAAGGAAGTTGGACATATAGATTTTAAGATTAAAATGTTGGAGAGGGTTAGATTGTATAAAAAAATGTTAAAAGAGAGTTTATATATAAAAATATATAAACCTGTTTTAAATATAATTGGATAAGTAATGCATAAATAATTATTTTTGGAAATAATATAATTTTGAAGTATATAAGAAAAAAGAAGGAAATAAGTGTTTTATTGTAACAATTGGATTTTGGATAAAAGAAAATGTAAAAAGGGAAAGTTTTTTGAGAAGGGAGGCAAGTAAATGTGGTGTATATTTTATGTTTTAATTTAATTGATTTTAATGTATTTTATTTATTTTAATTTTTATGGGGTTTATACATTTTTTTCTGTTTTTTATATTTTTTTGGTTTTATTATGTGGAGTTTGTTATAATGTAATATGTTTTTTCTAGATCCTTGAAAATTACTATAAGATAAAAATAGTTGAAATGTTGGAACAAGTGGATATACATATGCAACAAATAAAGTTTTTGTAAAGAAAAGAGGAAGTTTTTTTATATTATAGAATTATATGGTTATAGTAATGTATATTTTGAAAAGAAAAAGATTGAGTGGTGATTAGAAACAGAAGTAAATGGATTTGTCAAATCTTTATACTTTAATGGACAGGCTTTAATTCATTCCAACCTCCATATCACTGAAAATCAGCATGGGATTGAGTATCCATTAAAGTATGAAGATAATCTGGACCAACTGATGAGTGCTGGTTTAGCGTGAAATACTTATATTGGTTTTGTGCCTGGTTTTCAAATATTTTCATTTAGTAAGCAAAAACCAATAAATGTATATAAAAATATGCTATCCTGAGTAGCATTAGATCTCAAACAATAACATGACTGTGTCAGCTCTATTTAAACCAGTTCAGCTCTTAAATCATATCTTTCCAAATTAGCAAGTATTTGTGTATTTTCAAAATCAGGTTTGTGACCAATTTCTAAAAAATGGAAAGTAAAAACCGATGTGCTAATTTTTTGATTAAAAGAATTTCTCTGTTCCTTAATTCTGACATTTATTCATCTATTAGACTGACCCACATAGCTTCATGAGTACTGTAAACATGGAATTTCATAAACTCCTTGGTGTTCCAAAAATATTTTGTCTTTAGGTTTATATAAAAAGTAGTCTTTATATTAAAACAAGATAGTTTTCTACTGATTTTATTAATAACCTCTTTAATATAAGGTGAAATTGTCAATTCTATCCTGTTTTTTTCTTTTTAGTATTAATGTTATGTAAAGCCCTACATATGATGTTTTCATTATAATTATTAGAAAGTGGAACACCAAGATGTTTATAAAATTCCATGCTTGAAGTGCTCAAGAAGCTGCTTTTAATCAATAAATTAGCACATTAGTTTTTACTTTCCATTTTTTAGAAATTGGTCACAAACCTGATTTTGACATTATAAAACTACTTGCTAATTTGGAAAGAAATGACTTAAGAACCATGAGAGAGTCAATTGAAATATTAAAGAGACCTACTGGTTTAAATTGGGCTGATGAAGCACAATGTATTCCAGCTATGTGGAAACATTTCATTTTATCTAATATTAACTTAAAATTAATAGGCGAAAAAACAGGAAAATAAACATTTTGATAAGCCTCATATTGTGAATGCTGAACTACTTCAAGTTGAATCTCATCTCACACACAGTCATGTTATTGTTTGAGATCTAATGATTTTTCTTTCAAAAGTTAACCTTGATAATGACAGATGCTAGTCCATCAACATATCAGTATGTAATGAAAAATAATACACGGTGCAACCCAAAAAGTTATAATTTATCTACATCATACAACCATGAAGACATTATATATATATATATATATATATATATTTCAGACATATATATATATATATATATATATGACTCATTTCACACATATATAGATTCTTCAATTAAAAAAAAAATATTTTACATATATAGATTTATGTGTGTATTTATTATTATATATAATTTATAAATAGTTAATAAATAAGCAGTTGTAAAGAGAGAAGGTAATATTATTTAATATTGATTTATTATATTTTCTTATTAAATAAGGTGTTAAATTATTTAACATTATTTTTTGTTAAAATAAAACAGATCAGAAAGAAAGTGTAAAATAAGGTGATCAAGATTAGTAGATTGTGATGTGAAAATGTACACGTGTGAGTATGAATGTTTTAAATATAAAACAATTTTATACAAATCTTTTAATGACTTAGATTGCAAGCTTTGTTGTTTTTGTGTTATCTAGATTGTAGATATCTAGAGAAGGAAGTGATTCTTGGATGGGATAAATGTAACAATTAATCCTAAGTTTTTATTATTTGCCACAGACCATCAAACTTGTGAAGCTGTGATCTTTATCTGAAGATAAGATTTCCAGGTAGTCCTTTTTTTTGATCAAAGATTCGCAATATAAACGAATGAACACTATTTAGAGGCAGTCAGTTTTTTTTAATGTTATTACAGAAGAGATGTAGGCTGTTAGTTTTTTTAATATTATTAAAAGAAGGATGTAGTGATCAGTTTTTGTTTGATTTTTATTAAACAGAGATGTAATGATTGACTTTGTGAAAACCAAGGGAAATGGACAGTTTTTTTAAAGAGTGTGAGCCATGATTTTTTTTCTCTCTTTGAAAAATTGAGGCAGGAGAAAAATGACTTTTGTTTTAAAGTCAATATAGATGAAGATGTGCATATATATAAAAAATATATATATATATATATATATATATATATATATATATATATATATATATATATATATATATATATATATATATATAAATATATATATATAAGTAATTCCCAGCAAGATTAAGATAAAAAAGAAATGGAACAAAATTGAATTTCTTGGAAGAAGTTATTTACAGTATTATAAAATGATATTAATATATTTTTCTGTGCATAATACAATGAATTTGCATTGCTAAAACCACTTCTGCTTTTTGGAATCTGATAGAATGGGTTAAATCACTGATCTACTATGAGCTCATATACCAGTCCATAGTAACCAAAAGAATGGACAAATTTAAAGCCAGCCACAAACATAATCTAATCATCATCTTGGACAAGAGAAGAAAGGAAAGATGAATAAAATCCATATATATATATATATAGCCAAAGTTTGATGAAGCTATGAATCAAATTTTTGTTAAAGTTTTCCTCATAGTCATCTAAAGTGTCTACAATGATGGTTTTAAAAAAAAAATTGGAAACAAATCAGTCAACAAATTCAGCATTACCAAAAGTATCAATAATAAATAATTCTAAAATTGTGAGAATAAGCAAGTCAATTAATTCATGTTTATTTTAAAAGTATTTGCAAGAACTTTTCCTTTTTTTAAATGGAGCAAATCAACTTATTGAAGCTATATGTGAGACAAGCAGTCTGAAAATTCAAACTTGAGACATTTATAAGAAGGGAAAATAATCAGGTAACTATAAACTTTCATTAACAGATCTTTTATTCTTACTTATTAAAAGTAAACCTTAATTTATTGGTCAAGGTATTTTTTCTCTTGATACAGAAACATTAGGGGCTTGTTTATCGATAGTTATTCTCAATATCACATAATATAACACAAACACAGTTTAAATCTTTAAACTTAAATTTTCATTATTTTTTTATTATTTTTTATTATATATTGTAATATTGAAATGTTTTTTTTTATTGTTCTTCATTTGTTATGATAATGAGCAACCTATAAATATATGCATTTATAATGTTTTTTTTATTTATCTTGTTGCATATTAAAATTGATATAATGTATTTTATTTTATTTTGCTCAAGGTTGCAAGAATATTTTTATATGTGTGATTTATGTATTAATCTCTAATATAAGGGAACACATTTTAAAAATATATGTTGACATATCACAGGGTGTGTGTGCATGTGTAACTGCTTATACAAACATGTCAAAAGAATAGGTTATGCATAATTAGTTTAAATATGGTAAATTTAAAAGCAAGGCTTACATATGAATGGAAGTGAAATAAAACACACAAGTTACATATGAAATTTATTTTTATGATATAATAAGTTAGGAAAGTCTTAAGTAAGCATTCAATGAAATATTTTTTTTTAAATGTTATTTTAAGCCAGCTTATTTTAAAATTATCCAAAATGACAAACTTGTATATAAAATTTTGTATTAATTCTATATTTAATTAATGTAATAATAAGTCATTTATCTAATTATTAATTTGATTTTAAAGAAAGAAAGAAGGATAGTATTAATAAAATATAATTATATATATCTTAAATGGTTTCCGAGTTATTATTAAAAATATTATGTTTTTCTTGTCTTGATTTTATCATTTTAATTGATCATCATCATTCATAGATATTAAGAATCATCAGCATCAGCACTCGCAAATATTAAGAAAGTGCTCGCAAAATATTAAGTAAGCTAGAATGTTGATTTAACTTTAAGTATTTAAGGATTATGCTTGATAATAACCAAGTTTTAATAATTATAGGTGTATAATAGAAAGCTAAAATTATGTTGTGCCCATGAGTTTTGATCATCCTCATCAAAGATGGATATCATATTATTGATTAAAACACTGTTTAAACATAGTATCATACATGAGTTATGATCACCATCATCATTAAATAAATTATAATCAATAAATCTAATGTTTATCATAATTAATATATTTAGTAAATAGGGTTTATATAAAGTTGAATATCATGTGAGGAGATGCATAATGATCAGTCATCATCACTAGTATTATTAAATCCTAGTTTTAACTATAAAAGTATTTTAGTAAATAAACATAAACTTATATAAATGCTAGTGAGTGTTATATTGAAATCTCAGTTTAAAATAGGATAATTTTTAATAAATGCCTATGAATTTATAAAAATAAATTTATTGTTGTGAGTTCATTATAAAGCTAGGGCTGATATCATCATCATCATCATTATTAATATCATCATTATCATCATCGTCATTATTATCGTCATCATTATCATCTTTATATTGTAATAAATAATTAAGTTAAGTAACTAGTTTCATGGCCATCCTTATCAGTAATGGTCTTCATTATGTTTGTTTGGAAGACATTAATAAGAGTATATTTGTCTGTTCATCAATATACTTAAAATGAGTTAGTAATATCTATAAGAGTCTTTGATCTATATAAATTTTGTGATATGGGGATCTTATGATTTTATTGACATGGATAAAATATAAGAATGTCATTTTTTTTTCATTAGTCATCCAAGTCATGTGTAGTAAAAATGTATCGAATGAGTTTGAACTCAGTACACACTAAAGAGATATTTATCTAGATTTAAAACAATCTAGTGGTGCTCGTGGGAAAACACATGTACCTAGCTAAACTGAATAAAGAGTGATTTAATACCTTTCCATCTTAATGATATTAAGTTTATATGATAATTTTATAAGTTGTTATAAATAGCACCAGTGTGTGTGTGTGACCATGAATGGTCGTATATACATGGGAAGAGGAATGAGAAGGTTTCTGGGATAAAAGAACCTATTATTGGAGTTAAGCATAAGGCACTCCAGGGATCTCACAGTGGGTAATTTTATTCAGTTGCTATATTTAATATGATGACAATGGCCAGTATGTTTTATTGTTCAAATGACTTCCCCGATATCTAAATATTTTAAATCTTTAATGATGATAGTTTTAATTTTAATTTTTGTTATTTTATATATTGAGAAATGAGATAATTTATTTATTTCATTATTAGCGTGACAGAATTAATGTTTAGAATAGTTGCAAACGGGCTATAATGTTATATATTATTAATTAGAAATAGACACCCAAATAGAGCATGATATGCATATATTCTTATTTATAAGTTAGATTCATCCTTATTTAATTATAAATTGTATTTTAGTTAACACAGTAAATTTATTTCTCACTTAATTTTATTCGGTTACAAATGATGAACCGTTAGAGCATATCATTTATCCTGTTTAGTGTTTAGTTATTGAATTATAGCAACTATCATTTTATCACTCATCTATATATTAAACGGTTACAAAATAGCAGCCTTTTTCATCATTACATTATTTTGTATGCTGTTACAAAGTTTTCTTACTGTTACAAATGACAGATTATAAACAAGCATATAGTTTAATAAGTAATAATTTCTATTATTTTTATATTACTGTTACTATATATATATATATATATATATATATATATATATATATATATATATATATTGTACCCTCACTTCTCGATATATGATATAATTTTAAATATAACTAGCTCAATTAAATCATTATGCTCGGCTAAAATATATATAACTATTTTAAATATATTTTTATAATACTATATCTTATTAAATTTATTATAACTTATCCAAAATTAATATAGTTCAATATAATGCCCTTATTAAATAAGTGTTTAATTAAAATCATGAGACTATGAAGTGAAGTTACAATTGGTAATTGAATTTACATTGAGCCAATGTCTTTCCAAGACACTGTCTCAATGGCATAAGAATACTATTACTTGTTTATTATCTCATTATTAACTCTACAGTACTCTTATGACTTTTATAAATGAACTATCTTTAATAATAATAGATAAATAAATCTCAATCTTTTGTTAAGGAAATATAATTAAAAATCTCAGGTTCTTCTAATTATCTTAAAGTAATAATAATTTGTGCAGATAGGAATGATAAGGGATTTAATATCAAACCTAAATACACCTAACTTATTCTAATAACAATAACTAACAATAATAATCTTTAGTGTATAGCTTAATCTTATCTATTTTATTATACTATTAATCATTAATAAAATAAGTAAATCATATACATGTCTTTCATTTCCATATAGTATCTTAATTTTAAAATAGACCAAAATCTTATAATTTAACAATTTGTGGCAATAAATAATATTATATTCTTATATTGTGCATTATAATTACTTTATGACCATTGTAATATTATATGTTAATGTCAATCAATTTCTATAAATTATATTAATAAAATATTGTGTTTCTTTCTCAAATAATAAAATAATAAATTCATATTGTGCAAATATTATGTACATTCAAATTATCTGTTGTCAAATGCTGTGGTGTAAAATAATGAATTCGACACATTTTTAAAACAACTTAAACCAATTTATTTACATCAACTTTAACCAATAAATTATTTACACTATTTACATTACAAATGGAACTAAAGAAAATAAACAAAAAAATAAGAAAAATAATAATACAAGATTTTTACACTGTTACTATTTCCATAATCATAAATAGATAATTTATACATTTTTTAAATGTTCTATCAATAACATTTAATTAAGTTTATGACTTTAATTTTAATAAACATCATTTGTCCTCAGTTAATACAAGAAAAGGTTTTATGTGAAATATCATTTATGTAGCATATATGTAAATAAATAAACTTTAATAATTAAAATGCTATTTCACTTAGTCTTACTGCCATTTATATTATAATGTACTAGTATGTATTACATTTACTATTAATATTACTCAAAGATCAATTAATGTATAAACTGATATAACTTTGTAATATAATAACAATTATTGATTATAATTATTTATTTCATTTCGATATAATGTCATACTACATGTCTTATCAAAATATGCAATACGTATATGTTCTTTTAAAATAATATTTTAAATTATTCAATAATTTCAACTTTTATAAAGTATAATGTTAAATAAAATTCTATGATTCTTTTAATATTTAAACTATTACTCTTCTTTACTTGTTCTTCTTATTCCTTCCTAATAAAACTTCTATCTATAAAAGTCATTTTAACCTTATTTAACTTCAGAAAAATAGATGACCAATTTTAAAAAAAATAATAATATTTATCCAAAATCTCTTATACCTAATCATCTATATACGATAAGCCTTCAATCAAAATATAAATTTCTATGTAAAATTAACTTAACTTATCTAATAAAATAAAATAAAATATAAATTTTTATTATATCTCTTACTAACTTGAAAAGAAAATAAATAACTTACAATAATATAATAAATCTAATTCCTAATATTGTAGCAGAAACATTAAAATTTATTCACGAAAGAATCATATAATTATTTCTAGTTTCTCATATTATGTTGTACTAAATTTACATCATCAATTTAAAGTATGCATATTAAAATAAAACTGTTATTACTAATATTGTGTGTGTATATTCTTTAAATATTTATACATCCATTCAACAATCAAATAACATTTGGTTGATCTAAAGAAAACATAGCAAATGCATCAAATTATTATTATTACACAATTTTTACCATAAATGATACTTTAATGTACAGTCCATCACACGATGTCCTCCAGGATTTCAGTTTTACAAAATAATTTCACATTTGCACTCAACAATTATTCTTTAAAATATTACGTGTTGTATAAGTATAAAATAAACTTTATGCAATGAAAAGTTATATTAATATTTAGTTATTATTTTAAAAAAATGTAAATGTACCTTTCCTATCTTTAATAAATCAATAATTAATTAAACATTTATGTTAGTTAATAAATAAAAACATATTACATAAAATCCAACGGTGTCTTCTTTTACCCATAATTGTTTTTTTTCCCAGGCACAAATTTTCACCAAACATTACTTCCTTTTCCGGTACATCACGTGTTTTTAAAAGTTTTTTATGAAATAAATGAAAACGTTCTTTTTTTTAAAAAATAAAGAAAAGTCAGTTCCACCATAAACAAAATAAAATTAAAATAGTTTATAAGATCCAGAGTCATTTCTTTTTAAAGAAAAAAAAATATTATTATTTAAAAGTTATTATTTTTTAGAATTAATCTATAGTTTATAAAGTTCTTATTTAATTATTTTAAATTGACTTGGATATCCACATGTATTTTATTTGCGCATTCCTTAACGAATATTTAGGTAAGATTACTTTTAGATTCTTCTGTACGACCAGCGTTCAGACTTTACTAATATAATAATTTTATTTATAGGTATTTCTTTACCCATTAAATTTACAATTTATTTGCCCTTTAAAACTGTCAAAATTTAGTCTTTTAAAACACAAAGACTTAACAAGGCAAGTATTTATGTAATCAGTATTATTTACCATCTTTACTAAGTTATATACTTAGATTTATAATTTACAAATACTTTCTTCATAAAGAAGTATTTCTCATTCTTTTAAATATCTGATTTATAAAAATTAATTACAATCAGCTTTTAAATTTATATAAAGTCCAACATATTACTTTTATGCATCTAGTAACTCTCCTAGTTAATCCAGCGTTTGTTAAATTTTTAGCATAAAGTCTCCAATACATTTTATCCTTATTCGAAGTTTTCATGACTATTCGATAGTAAATTGAGCTTCAATCGAGACGATCAATAGGAAATTATAATTAAAATTAGCACTGCATATTTGTCGGTAAACTTTTATAAATTATTTTTAAAATTACGCTCTTATAATTTTAAAACGATTTTGAGAGCATCTATAATTACTCTTAGCTATTTCTAATAGAACACTTTACTTTAAGAATTTCAATCACAATCCCCTTCTGAACAATTGAACCTTGGTTTTATACCGGAAGAAACTCCCCACTTGATTGGTGAATTAAACAATCAACTTGCTAGCTTATTTACATATTTTACCAACAAGACAGAATTAAAAATAAATCATGACTTATTTAATATTTATTATTTATCACATTATTAAATTCTTAAATTAATCTTTATTGTTTATTTAAATCCATTAAACATTTTTTTAAAATATATTTTCTTACTTTATTTCACTTTTAATTTTTATAAGATTATTTTTATAAATAAATTAAGTCTATTTTTATTCGTTATGTTCTTATGCAGTATTTTAAAAATCAGATTTAATATTCCACATTAATTATTTTTATTTTTATTTCGTGATAGCCAATATAATATTTATAAATTTTATAACAGAATTTTAAAATAGTTTTGCAACTTTACTAAAAAACTCACAAGCATGTGTACATGTGTCTAACTAACATCTGTTTTTACAACACAGCTACAAACGCTTGTAATAATCTAAAAATAAACCAACAATTCATTTTTTTTAAAAATAAATATTTTTAAAATAAATAATATATTATAACAATTTTTAAAATAATAATTCGATATTATTAAAATCAAATATTAATCTTCTATTATGTACTACTAATAATTAAAATATTTATATTCATTTATTAAATATTAATTTTTATCAACAATAAATATATGCATTTAATTTTAACTTGTCTTTTTAAAACTTTAACTTTAAACATTTATTTATTAAATTTATTAATGCAGTATTGATTATGGCCAGTTTTCCCAACCATATACTATTATCATTCCCATTGAAACGTCTCTCTCAAACATCAGCACAATTTTTACATATCAAATACTCATAAATTACTTTAATTACACTTTTTAAAAGATTGTTATAAATAAAATTAACATCATACAGCTAAATATATCTTAAATTTAAATTTTTTTTAACAAATAGATACAACAATTTATGGAGACCCATACAAAAGGGCACAATATATATATATATATATATATATATATAAAAATAGCTAACCTGAATTGCATTTTAGAATTAAGATTTACAAATTTTAAAAAATATATATATTGAAGTCACAAAACATTACTTCTCATAACGATTGCTAATTTTTGTATATATATATATATATATACACACACACTTATAAGATTATATAATTTCATATAATCATATTTATAAAATATGGTACATTCATTTTTATTTTTTTCAAATTATTTTTATCTTACAAAATATAAACATTCTATTATAAATAACTGAAAGTTCTGTCAATATAAAAGTTTATATTCATAAATTCTCTTTACCAAAAAACATTTTCACTTATCATTGTATATATTTAAATCCATAACAACATATCACTTTAGTTATAAAATATGCATAAATTTATGTGATATATTAAATAATATTTTTTATTATATTGTTTATTAAAATATGTAAAGAAAATTATGTTGCCATTTTAGTTTCTCGAAGAATATATGAAGTTACTTACCATTATTTTATTTATACATTTATTAATGCAGATTCATATATATTTTACCACTATAAAAATGTGTATGGACATGATGTAAAAAGGTTCACTCTAATACAAAGTATATATATATTCTAACCTCCCCCTGCGCATTCTCACCCCAAATATACTGTTTATTACGAATATTACAGGTTCTAGCTCAGTTAACAAATAAATAAATGAAATATTCAGCCTTAATTAAAATGATTACTAGCTCTAATTTTAAAATACAAATACGGTTCAATTTTAAAATGAATTAAACAAATATTTACTATTTTCATGAGACATGGAGTGACAATACAGGGAACGAGATAGACTACAATGAGCCATTATCCACACGATACTACCTCAATGGCATAAGAACACTATTCCCCCTTTTTACTATACCAAATAACTAACTCATAGTATTCTTACGACTTTCTGAGCTCTATTCACTACGATTAAAATAATAATCATATCTTAATCTTCTTTATAATAAGAATCTAGCTCAATTAAATAAAATGAAGTAAAATAAATAAAATCTCAGGTTCATAAATTGTATTCTAACTGATTTAAAATTACGGTAGTAAAATATGAAAAGGGAATTTTGTGTCATAATCTACTACACAGCAACTAATAATAATAAAAATAATAATAACAATAATAATATAATATAATCTTCTTTCTTCCTAAATGAAATAAATAAATACGTATGTGGTAGTATTTTAATAATCTGACAACAGAATACATGTGGCAACATTGGCATATAATTTAATGTAATATTGTGGCAACCGACTTATGACCAATAAATAATATAAAATTATGATCTTTTAATTTTAACATACCAATAAATTCTCAAATTCTTATAACACTTTTATGTTTACCTTTTGTGCAAAATTTATATGTCTGTTTCAATTATAAATGTATCGTGATTTCATGCATCCATGTGGAAAAATAACAACTCGGACACAAGACTTTAAAACAAATTTAAAACAAAGTTTATTAACAACATAAATAAATTAACAATATTTTTACACTATATATATTGGATATCCCTTACTTTCATATCTTAACTTAGTTTATTAGTTTATAAAATGAAATCAAAATATTATTTACTTTTCCTAGTTAAATCTTTTTTTTTTAACACTTAAGAAAATACAGTATTATTACTTGATTTATTATTATGGTTAGCTTATTACAAAATGCATTTCTTATATGCTTATCACAAACACTTTGCATCCCTAATATTATTAAAATTATATTTTTTACAAAATTTACATTCGTAGTAAAATTCTACAAAATAACAAATTTTAGTTTTATATTGGTTGTATGGAATCTTACAAAGTCAAAACATTGTTCTACATTCGGTATTAGGTTTTTATTGTTCATTATCCGATGTTTATTAATCCTAATATTCTCATTCAAGCCTTACTTCGGATGATATAATTACAACTATTAATATACCATGCACAAGTATATGTTTATTATACCTTATTGAACTATTTTCTTAATAAATATGCAATACTTATTTTCTAAATATTATTAAAAAAAATTCATTCAAATTTTATTATCACTTTTAAAATACTTGGTTTAGATTTCTTTTCAAAATCTTATATTCATTTCTGAATTAATTTTACAATGTATTATATGATTCTTTCTCTCTTTATGATATTTTGGACTTTCAATTTTAAAGTTACACAATTCTATACATTCCAGCAAATAAACTATTCTTACATAAACGATAACATATCTTCAGTTCTATTTTATTCATTATTTCTTTGAAAATATCTTTCTGACCGATGCAGATTCATGAAATAAGGATAGCGAAGATAGATGCATAGGATCAAAATACAACTAGAATATTACTCGTCATATACCTTGACAATCATGGCACAGTGAATTAAAAGACACTATAGAGGAGTGACCTTTACCTGTCTACCAACCTCTATTATAGGAACAATGCTAAAGCTATTTCTTCAGCTTTATTATAACATCCAAAGTTTAAAGATATGCAAAAACACTGTCCAAACCATATGTGTTCAGTCATAGGGCCTAGTTAACTATACTGAAATCACACAAAACTAAATATGATCCAAATCCTTTATTTTTCCTATTTCTTAAAAAAAAAACATCATCTTGGTTTCCTCTCCACTAGTACTTCCAAGTCACTATCCGATCTTATTTCTCAAGATTTTTTCTATACTGTACATCGACAAATACATATCTGCATTACTAACAATAATAAAATTCATTTATTTTAAAACTATTCCACTGTTCTATAAGAAAATCTTTTTACTACTTTCCTCCGTATATTTAATCACATACAAACTATTTAAATATCTGAATACTTTATCACATGAAAGTTCAAAAGAATCACACAATTGTTCTGTTAAATTATATTATTAATATACTTTAAATAAATTATTGCATGCATATTCCGAATTACTCCTATCTCATTATATGTTAAAAATGTTGTATAAAATGTGTACATATAACTTAAACTTTCACACTTCATTCTTAGGTCAATAGATGATCTAAAAAAAAAATACATTATGCATTATAAATAACTATTAAAATTACCAAACGACCTTTATCTCCTCGATCATTCACTTCCATACACTTTATCCTCGATCATTCACTTCCATACACTTTATTTTAAACACTATTTCTATAATTTTATCAAGCTATTATATTTAAATTTTAATATTACTAAATTTATGTTTATATGTTTTCCCTAATCTCACATAACATTTTATATTTTAAAATAAATTAGTAAAAAATATTCCAAACTATATTTACTGTACTTCTTCATTAGCGATTAAGCCAATGCACATGCACTTTAAAGAGATTATATAAATGAATACTCAATTTTCCAGACACGAGATATAGTATTTTAGAAAGAATGGAATGAATCACCCATTCTTTCAGACCCAAACGTTTATGTATGGGCAAATCTTAAGTGTGTGGAAATAAGAGTGTGAGATGTTACACGATCACTTTAAATTACATTTATTAAGTTTGAACGAATGACACTTTGCGAAATCTTTACAATTTACGAACCATCATTCTTTAGTTGAAATTAAACATATATAATGAGATATTATTTTATATAGTGTGAATGTTTATTTATGTAATAGTATTAGCGATTAAGCCAATGCACATGCGCTTTAAAGAGATTATATATAAATGTAATTTAAAATGATCGTGTAACATCTCACACTCTTATTTCCACACACTTAAGATTTGCCCATACATAAACGTTTGGGTCTGAAAGAATGGGTGATTCATTCCATTCTTTCTAAAATACTATATCTCGTGTCTGGAAAATTGAGTATTCATTTATATAATCTCTTTAAAGCACATGTGCATTGGCTTAATCGCTAATACTATTACATAAATAAACATTCGCACTATATAAAATAATATCTCATTATATATGTTTAATTTCAACTAAAGAATGACGGTTCATAAATTGTAAAGATTTCACAAAGTGTCAAATAGTTCAAACTTAATAAATGTAATTTAAAGTGATTGTGTAACATCTCACACTCTTATTTCCACACACTTAAAATTTGCCCATACATAAACGTTTAGGTCTGAAAGAATGGGTGATTCATTCCATTCTTTCTAAAATACTATATCTCGTGTCTGGAAAATTGAGTATTCATTTATATAATCTCTTTAAAGCGCATGTGCATTGGCTTAATCACTAATACTATTACATAAATAAACATTCGCACTATATAAAATAATATCTCATTGTACTTCTTCATCAAATTTTCTTGAAAACCGTTCATATTAAAGCTAAAAAAAATGTTTATTATTTCTTCTTCTGTCACTTAATGTTCTTCTCCCTGCTTGTTCAATTTTAAGGCAAAACGATTATTGCTCTGTTTAATAAATATTCATAGATGACAATCCTTGGTTTTTTATAATATTTAATACAATTATTAATTATGATATCAATTAATCCCGTAAAGAAAACGTCTACATATTCTCTTCTAATATTTTCTGCTAATATTTTCCCGCGCGACTTTTATGATGCATCTTCTAGGTACTTTTATTTAAATATTCAGTAAATTTTTCTGTCTCCATGGATCCATTTTATTAAGTATATTAGATTTATATTTTCCAAATCAAGCATTCCTCCAATGACCACTTTATAATATTTTTTAATTCCTCTTAGAGAAAGTTTTTCTGTTCTTTTTTTCATAAAAACACAATAGCTCTTTCATATTATTACTCTATAACTTTTTTCCTTCTTTTAAAATTCTGGTACTATATACTTTGTAATGTTTCCTTTAAAAAGATAAACATTCTTTCTTCATTATAACTTTTACATAATTTTTTCTTTATGATATACGCATCTTAATTTTTCCATAGAGAAAAATAAAAAAAAACTTCAGAGTAGCCTTATAAAATTGTGCGTCATAATTTTTCCTGATGGCAAATAACTTCTCTTTTAAGTTTTCCATATAGCGTCCAAATTATATTGCTCTGAGTTACAATAATAAGTTTCTGGTTGAGCATAAATAAAGCTGTATCAAGGCACTTTACAAATATTTTTCCTTTATCATAACTTCTATATACTGTTTTCTGTAGTATTTCCATTTTACTGTAAGGTTTTGGCTAAACTTGAATAAAATCTCTGGTAAGAAAACTTTTAAATTAGCCCTCCATTTAAAGGCAGTTCAAAATATTATATGTTAAAACAAAACTTTTAAAATAAATACAAAATTTTTAAAAATTATAACACTTTTCTAGCTTACGATCTTATACAGCTAAAAAAATATGTTACTCCTTCCTTTACTTACACATTACTTTCTCCCGCTCCGTCTAATTCTTATATTTCGTCTGCTAAAATACCTCCATTGATTGGTTAATTACTTTTTAGCGCGAACAAATTTACACTTTTTTAGTTTTATAACAGACTAGACTTTTTTAAAATAAAGAATTTATGACATCATGTTTTAAAATATTACTTAGAATAGTATTTTTAAACTCAATTATAGTTTTATCAAAGTCATTTATTTTTTTTAAAACAATTATTAAAATAACATTTAATATCTATTTTAATATTAATATTTAATTTATCTTGTTTTTATTTAAATAAAATATTTAATTTTTTTTTTTTTATTAACTGTATTCAACTTTTAAACACTACTTAAATATTACATCATTTAAACATTTAAAATAACTATTTAATATTTCAACATTCATTTCAACGATAGATAGCAATTACATTTAGTTCCATAATTCACAAACTTTATTATTAAATTCTAACAAGCGTGTGTGTGAAGGTATATAATATACAGTCACATGATTACTAACTTTATCAGATGATTTTTTAATTTACGTCTCAGTTTAAATTACCAAAACTGATATATTTTATAAAAATTTGGAAAATAATTTAAAAATGTAGAACTAAATATAATTCTCACCATCCCAAAGTTTATTTTAAAATATATTAGATTAAATTTGAATATTAATTATAATTATAATATTACATATAGCGTTTATTTAATTTATTAGTTTTAAAATATTACAATTGGATTGTTAATATACTTTTAACTATTTATAGCTGTGTTATTTTATATGGCCAGCTTTTACAACCATAAGCAAGGATATAATTAAGCTTTATTTAACTGTTTTCTTTTAAAATAATCCATTACACTTTTATATACCAGGTATTTTCAGCCTTAAATTGTACTATAAAATCTAATCATCCTACTATTATTCATATATCATACAAACATATCTTAAAATTTAAAATGTTTTTTAGCAATTGACCATTCTACCCTATTATGACCTATAGATAAGGGCACAATATATATATATGATAAACAAAACAAGTTATAAATTTTTTAACTTGCTTTTAGCTTGCATTTTATGATCACTAGATAGAGCTCCATCTTGTGATCAATATATATATATATATATTTAACCATCTACCCATAATCTTATTCTAAGATTTGTGCATGTCCAAGTTATTTCCCTAAGCTCCAAGTAGGTATATTTATGAGCATGGGCTAAATTCCATCTCAAGTGCCAGTCTTATCCATTAATAAGAATTATACCTTCCGAAAACATAAACAACTGTTCAGTGGACACTGTTTGGGTATCTTATCCAGACTAGCTCAATCTCAAGGTCTGGGGTGATTTTATGAAGATACGTCATATATATATATATCGTTATAAATTCTATCTGCCTACAAATCTTATTACAATAGCCCAGAAGTTATCAGAATCCCAGAATGTAAGTAATACACAAGAAGTTATAATCAAATTCTAAGACTTATTAACACACGTATACATATCTCAATATTTTAAGCACACAACTCATTTATTCCGATACACCCACACACACACACATATATATATATATATAAGATTCATATACATATTAACGAAAGAGTGCAATTACACGTCAGAGTTGTTTATTAAATGATTTTTAAAAAAATTATTTATTACTTTCTTCAAGTTGGTATAACACATGTTTATTATTTTATACTGCTTTAAAAATATGGTATTGATCAGAAATTTGGAAAAAAGTAAATCAGCATTGAAGTAAAAAACAATTTGAGAAGAACTTGTCCAAACAAAATCTGGACAATAAATGAAAGTATAAATTTATCACATTATTGGATGAGATCAGATGAGATCGCAGAGTTTATTGGATGGGTTCACAGGGTTATACATTTAGCATGAATGTGAAAAATATATCATCTCTCCTACATTGCAGGACTAATATGTAAGTAATAATTATACTTTAAAATACACTAGTTATAAAACTATATTTTATAAACTGTGCACTTTATGTCATATAAAACAAAATAATCCCTGTTTGTAAATTGTAAAATTTATTTTATAAAAGATTTAAAAGGTATATTTAAACAATAATACTGAAATAAGTAAGTTGTGTTATTAATACTTAAAGTATTTAAATCTAAAATAAGATTAAACATTATGAAACATACATGTATATTACCAAAGCTCCCCATACCCAATTTACAGTAGTATAAATTAAAATAAAAACTGATGCCATTTCAATTAATAAAATTTAAAAAAGAAAAGATAAATAATTGATAGTGGTATATATAATAGTGTTTCAGCTACATTATAAAACCAAAATGTTTAAATTTAAGAAGGAAAAATCAATATTTTAAAATCTACAATTAAATAAAGAAATATAAATGTTTATCATTAAAATTCACAATTTCCAGTTAAAGGTTATGTATTCTAAAAACTACTTTGTACTAAATTATAAGATTTCACATTGTACGTTTATGATTTAGACTCAGTGAACTAATTGTGAAGATATTTAAAGCTTGAAACTTTCAAACCTAATTTTTTATGACTGGCTTAGATATATAGAAAGAAAAGTTGAGAGAACAGTGGCTGCCTTTTCTCGGAAAATCTTTGTTGTTGTATGTTTAGGTTTGATGTCACTTAAGACAGCTATCCTTGACATTTGATTGGCTGCCAGTTATGTATTGTAACAAGTGCTGGAGATTTGCAGTATCTCAATTTATTTCAGTTTTCAACTAGGGCGCTTCGCAAATTAAAATATTATCTTTTTAATTAAATAAACTTATCCGAAGTTTTTTTTTTTTTAAAAAATACTATTTTATTTATTAATTGACTGACATTTATGTTACATTTTTTTTTTATATTATTTTTTTTATATTTTAGAAAACTAATTTTTTTAAACAAAATACTTTGGCAAAAGCTTAAAAATAAAAACCAAAATACTTGCATATAAGATAAATTTCTATGTATTCACATATTATTTGGAATTTATCTTTTTAAAATAACTTTATTTACTGATAATTAATTGCAATTTCTAAATATCTATAGCATAAACTATTTAACTAAACTATCACTGTCAATAAATTATATTTAAATAATGATTTTAAATTACTATTATAATAATGCTATTATATCCTTTATCTAGCCAAGTTCTTTTTATATTTTAAACCTTAATAACAGTTGATTAAAATTTTAAGACTATATTAGCTTGCTATTATAACATTTCATTTAGAATAATCTATCAATTTAAAAACATGATACTGCATTGGAATAATATTGACTAACTAACGCAAACTATAGCTACAGAAAGTGGATAGTACACTTTATCAGTTAAATATTATTATTTTATTTTTTAAGGATAACACCAATATTATGTACAAATAATACTAAATAAAACCAAGTGCCAAAAACACTGGGTTACAACATATATGCTAATAAACAATTCAAAATACAGCAAAACTCTCCATATAGTAGTGCCATCTTGTGCTAACAAGAGCAATCAATGGATGCCAGAAGGCTTGTGCATAAAATCCCTATCTAGTGCCTACTCATCCAATATCCCCAGACTAGTTTCTGGCTTGTGGCCTTCATCAGTGAGGAGTCTTGGATTGGAGAGCACTGCACCTAGATCTTAGGATCTAATGCAACCCTCCAGCATACTATTGTGCTAGTATGAGATAGTGATCATGTGATATATGCTAATAGAAACAAAGTTATTCTTTTAATAATTTTCAAATGATCTATTACTATTACTTAATAGGTTACACAATTGATAATATTTCTAATCTTCAGAATAGTTGCTGATTAATAGGAAACTCCCTTGAGTGTACATTTTCAATCTTATAGAAAAGTTTCTTATTGACAAATGCTATGTAAAAAAATAATTCCTTTGATTTAATCAACCATCTTTTCAGCAATTAAAATACAAATCTGCAGGAATATTTTTATTATTATTTATTCATGAAGTTTTTATATATGTTGATTGTTGAATTAGTTAATGTTTTTAATTAAGTTATTGAATCATAAACTTTTTTTCTTTTTTAACGGGTTGCTTGAAAATGGTTGATAGATCATTTTCAAGTTTAAAGTTCAAGTCTTGATTAAGTTTGATTAGTTGACATGGTTATTAAACAATAGATTTGCTTTTATTTTATATATGTAATTCATTAAAGTTCAGCCTTTTCAAGCTATTGTGCATGCGCTTTTTATAAGTGTTAATAATAAATGAATACTTTCATTCCCAACACAAGATATAGTATTTATGAAAGAATAAAATAAATCACTTATTCTTTCCAACCCCTTTCCAGTACTTAAGATTTGCCCATATATAAGCATTTGGGTTGGAAAGAATAAGTGATTCATTTTATTCTTTCATAAATACTATATCTTGTGTTGGGAATGAAAGTATTCATTTATTATTAACACTCATAAAAAGTGCATGCACAATATCTTGAAAAGGCTGATCTTTAATGTATTACAATTTATAAACATAGTGCTATAAAAATAAATGCTTATTTATATATGTAAGTGAAATGTTATGTCTAGTTGTGGAATTATCTTTATTTAAAACTGTTTTCTAATTGACATTACTAATATATGTGCAAGTTAAAATTTATTTTTTTATTATGTTGACCTCAATCATTTATAGATTAAGCTGTTTATTAGAGTGAATTGATTGTCAAATGAGCACGCACATGAATGTTTATGTGTATTATAAGTAACACTTCAATATTCCCACCCTCACAGGATTGAAATTTTCTGACAAAGTTGTGAATTTTCAATTGTCCAAGTGTGTATATATCTGTTTAAAATTGGATATGAGTTATCCTACACAAGGCTTAGGGGAGGTTATTTGAACTATTTAAAATCTATTTATTTATTTTTTTACCCATTCATTTGTCATTTTCTTTTTTCTTATGTATTTGGAAATGAGGTTGGCATGAAGGTGGTCTTTTCAAATGATGGAAGAGTTTGAATTGAACCAATGGTGTTGCTCTATTATAGAAAGCTTATGTAAGATTTCATTGCCTCTTAATCTGCTATTTTTTGGAGTTTTTATTGGATTTTTTGAAGGGTACATGAATCATGGAGGATCCATTTTTATGTATGGATTAGCTCATAATTGGTTGACTCAGAAGTATTAACTAATTGACTTTTTTGTCAGGTGAGATAAGCTTTCACCATGAAATATCTGACTCTTTATCTAAAAATTCTAGAGCAAAGTTCAAGTATTAAGATCTGGTCCTTATGGTTGATCTAAATATGGCTTTAAAATTGTCACATTAAAGGTTCCTTTCACTTCTCAATTTATATTTATCCAGAAAGCATTAGGACTGGCCTGCTTTGCAATAGAGAATGATCTTTTTCATTAACGGATGTGAAAATTTTGATATACACCCTTTATTTGTTTACTGGGATTAAAAGTTTTAATAAATACCTTGTCTCCTATGATAAATTGGTGAGTAGTTCTTTTATTTTTGCTTCTCTGCTCTGCTTTTCCTCTCAGTTGTTGGAGTGCCTTCATAATATCAATTTTTCTATTACATTGGCTAAGTTTAGCTGGTGGATGGTATTTTATGAGTAATACAGATGTGGAAATAATTTTTTTCTCTAAAATCTCACAATTTACCCTAACTAAATTTGTCTGAGATATCATAAATTGTGTGTGTTCATATGCAGAAAGTCTGTCTGAGAATAACATCAATTATCAGGCTATCCAGAACTAGGAAAACATCATAAAGCATTGTTTGGTCAAATTATGGATCTTATCTTCCAAAGAGCATCACTAACTTGGTGATTTCCTGCATGGGGTTCATTTTATATTATTGTTCTTCAGTGTTCTTTTAGTCTCTTGAAGTGAGGAACATACTCTTATGTGCTTTATTAGTTTGATTTGGGTGGGGGTTTTGGTACACAATTACATATACTTAATCCATGTGTATAAAAAGAGGTTTTAATTAATTCGGGTATGTAGATATATATTATATAGAAGCAGATAGAAACATTTCTAATTAATTCAGGTCTGTAAACATATATTATATCCATGTGTGTAAAAGAATTCTCAATTAATTCAGGTATAACATTCTGATATGTAGACATATATTATGAAGCAGCATTTCGAATTAATTCAGGTATGTAGATTTATTATATGGAAGCGTTTCTAATTTCTTCCGGTATGTAGGAATATATTATATAGAAGCAGATAAAACCATTTCAAATTCATTCAGGTGTGTAGACACTTATTATATAGAAGCAAATAGAAGCATTTCTAATTCATTCAGGTATGTAGATGCATATTATATAGAAGCAGATAAAGGCATTTTAATTAATTTAAGTCTGTAGACGTATATTACATTCATAAGTGTGGAAGACCTCAATTAATTTGAGCATGTAAATGTGTATTATGTAGAAGCATTTCTAATTCATTCAGGTATGTAGACATATATTATATAGAAGCAGATAAAAGCATTTATAAAGAAGCAATAGAAGCATGTTCAATTATTAGAGGGATGCAGATTTAAGACATGAATAAGCATTTTAGTTGACATATACATAGGCACATGTTTGATGTAGGTATGTAGACCCATATTATATAGATACAGGGTTGAGACTTGTATATTTAATCCAGGTAGATAAAACTATTAACTCTTTCTTGGTTAACATGATCCGCTTACAGAATACACATATTTCAGGGTAGGTTTATTTTAAATCACTTCTGATGACATAGATATATCTTCTTTTCCAGGTTAGGAGAAACACGTGTCAAATTTTGTTAAAGTAATTGCTATTTCTATAATTACTGATTCCATTTTGGATATATATTTCACATATATACGTGTGTAGCAATAAAGAAAAATCAGCTATCAATTTTTCTAATAAAAGTCAGATATGTGATTAATTAAATACCAAACATTTCTTTTTTTAAAAAAAAAAATTAAATTATAGAATCAATCTTTTTTTATTATTTTATAAATCCAGGTAACATTATTTTTCTTATTTGTTTTAATTTAAAATCACATATATAAGTATATATTTAAATCATGGAATAACTATTATAAATTAATTCTCATGACACTTATATAAAAGATAGACGATATTTATTATATCTTTATTATAGACCTTATTTTTAAGTCAATATTTATTAAATTTATAAAAAGTAGTGGATGTAATTATAACTATTATTACATTTTCGTTTTATCATTTCAATAATTACAATGGCAATTATATTATTTCTTAACATTTCGATCAGATACACTTTTCATTTTATAGTTTCCAGAATATTTCAAATATTATTTTAAATCCTTACCTCAAAATTTATCTATGGTGATTCACTATTATTGGTAACTTTTGCATTAAAAGGGGTTTATTTTTAAGACTGAATGGTAAATACAATTTCTTTTAATGGTCATCAAGGCATGTGAGAGGTTTCCTCATGATGTAGAAGGAAAGAGGGCTATTCTTTCTAACCAGACATGATAGGTTTTACTGGATGTAGTAGTTGCTTCTTCACTGTATGCTTAATGGTTATTTTTAGTTGTCTTTCACCATGGCACTACTGGATTCTAGCTTCTCTTTGCTATGAAACAGCTAAGTACTATTGCAGTGATTTACTATGATGTGTCTTTAACTATTAATTTACAGCAAGTTCAACTCTTAAATGTACTTTTAACTGATGTTAACTTATGTAACTGCTCTGTTGCTTCTTTTATACTCTTCTGCTATTCTTATCATGAATTTTTGGGATCAATCTCACATGTCTTCTCACTGATTTTATTGGTCATGATGATTTTTCTTTGAGGACCATGTGTTTACTCACCTTGATTATTGGGTCACTTTTGAGTGGGAACAGATTTTATAAATAGGATTTGTTCATTTAATTAATCTCTTATCTGCTCCCATGTTTTTCAAACCAAAAAAATATTAACTTTCATTGCCTGTGGCAAGAAAGTGATGCTATCTTACAGCCTACAAAATAATATATTTTAAACTGCAAATTTTACAAATGCTTGAGGATTTGCTTAACTTTTAATTGGAAATTGTGAGTTTTAATGATAAGGATTTATATTTTCATTATTTAATTGTAGCTTTTAAAATATTCATTTTTCCTTCTTAAATTTAAACATTTTGGTTTTAGAACATTGCTGAAGCATTATTATAAAAAACAGTGACAACTATTTATCTTTTCTTTTTTAAATTTTATTAATTGAAATAGCACCAGTTTTTATTTTAATTTATACTACTTTAAATGGGGGGGGGGTTGTGGTAATCTATATACATGAAACAATGTGTATATATAATGATAATTTTAAATGTATGCACTTGAAGCATAAGAAAAAGTAGTTACTTCCAAATTTATTTGAACATAAACTTCCAAGCTCCCTTCAGCCATCCACTCTAACTCATACAACCATTACACATGTTCACACACATATCAAAAAGTTAAACTATTACCAATATACATATTTCTTGCTGAACCAGCACTCATCATTGGATGCAGATCATCATCTCCCAATATATATATATATATATATATATATATATATATATATATATATATATATATATATATATATATATATATATATATATATATATATATATATATATATATATTGTAATGGGAGAAAGCTTTAAGATTCACATATACTAAGGCAAGGAGCCTATGTCACCTATTTTGTTTGTGTTGTATTTGAGGAAATGGAAAGACAAAGAAAGATTAGGAAAAGATAGAGAAGTAATAGGTAGTAAGGGAGTATATTTTTGGTCTTTTTTTTTGTGATGATATATTTTGTGTGCAGAAAAAAGAGAAGATATGGAAGTTATGTTGAGGACATGGAAGGGTGGGTAAAGAGATGGGATTAAATTTAGTGAAGAAAAATCAAATATAATGATGGTTAATACTGGGGAAAGAAAAGATGTAGAATTTTTATTGGGAGATATTAAGTTAAGTGTGGTGAATAGATACTGTTATTTGGGAATTATTTTAAGTAATCAGAAAAAATATTTGGATGAATAGGAGAAAAAATTGATAAATGAAGCAAAGAAAAGAAATGGATTGATAAAGAAATTAAAAGTATTTTCATATAATAAATATGATGTAGCTAGAATTATATGGAAAGGAGTTGCAGTAGCAGGGTTAACATATGGTAATGTTGCATTATTTGTTAGTAAAAAGATATTAGATTACTTAGAAAAAGCTCAAAGGGAAGTAGGAAGACATGCATTGGATGCAGAAGTATGGACAGCAAGGGAGGCAATTCAAGGAGAAATGGGATGGTCAAGTTTTCATATGAGAGTGCAAAAGTAAAATGAAATGTTTGGTAGATTGCAGTTTGTGGATAATAAAAGAATATCTAAAATAGTATTTAATTGGATTATGAGTAAAGGGCAGGTAACAAGATGGGTGAGAAAGGTAATGCGGTATGCAAAAGATTTGGATAAAGAATTTATATCAGTATATTTGTACAAAAGATGGGATGATTGTGTTAAGAGGATTATTGAGTGTTATAGTAGTAAGGAATGGGATAAAATAATACATTTATTAATAAAGTCTAGGGATTAGAGAGTGGAGAATAGTATGGGAGTAAAAAAGTTTAATAAACAGATATTGGGGGAGAAAAGAAATAGTAAGAAAGAGTTTATTGTTTGTCTTTAGCTCAAAAAAAGAAAGGAAAAAGGGTGATTTATTTTGAAATTATGTAAGGAAGAAATTGAAAATATTAGGCATTTGTTAATTGAATGTAAATGTTTGAAAACAGAAAGGGTACATATAATGAAGTTGTGGAAAAATAAATATGAAAAGAGTGATTATACAGAAAGTGAATTATTGTTTTTTATGCTGGGTTTGGGAAAAGATAAGGGGATTTAGATTAAAGATTATAGAGTTGACAAAGATATGTTGTGGAAATGGGATAGAGCAATTATGTGTAAATTTAGAGTGGGAATGTAAAAAAAGTGGCTAACAGGTTTATCTGGGCAAATTGCTGAGATATTCTTGACTTCGTTTAGGAGAAAACACACATCACACACTAGACATTTATTTTAAGGGTGGACAGGATATGGGAACCTGAATGCACCAAACTAAACTCAGGGACGAACAAGATATCTTAAATATTGTTTAGACAGTTGAGAAATAAAAGCACAAAGACAAGTCAGCCAAATAAATTTAAACAATTTATTAATTTTATTAAAAGTTGGACAATAGAGTAAAGACATCTAGCCACAAATACAAAAGTGGCTTATATTAACATACATATTACCAGAGAGTGCACAAGTACAGCAAACATGAAGGCATTAAACATTTTGGCAGCAAAATTTCCCACCTAAAATATAAGAAATGGTTAAGATAATATCTTCCTGCTGGCCAGTTGTAAAATTACAAAAACAACAACAACTCTAGCTTCCTGAATCAGAGATAATAAAACAGTTACTGTCCTGCTGGAAATAACAAAACAGCATGGACGTTGAGCAATAGTATTCTGACAACTGTCATTAAAAGCTGCAGGACTGCTGCATATAATACTCATTCAATGTAAACTGGTTGATCTCACATACAGGACACAAAAGATATTTGGTTACAATTTTATGTAATCCAGAATGAAATGACTACTTTAGACCACCCAAAAATAACTTGACAAATAGCCAGCAAAAGATTTGTTGTTTGCACAAAAGTGCAAATGAAACAGCAAAGATTCTTTATTTTACAACTAGGGCAGGTGAATAAATAGACTAGAAAATGCCAATGCATTTTGTAATAGTTAATGAAATAATCAGGTATATATTAAACATATAAAATATAATCTCCTAATGCACCCCCTGATAAACAAAAATTGCAAACAAACTTGGAATATTAAAACTAAGATTCCAAGACATACTTTAAATACCAAAAAAGTACATACAGATAATAAATAATTAAAAATAATTAATACCATTTTAAAACATACTTACCATTAGATTGAACAGAGACTTAATTAAATGCAATTTATTTACCCTGGCTAGAACAAGAAAAAGTTTAGCTTACAGTAAGGCAGAGTTCTAGTGATTTCGTGATGAGTGTGCATTTTTGATAATAGTTCATCTTTCAGGTGATTTCTCTTAATGTCACAGGCAAGGTCAAGGCAAATTGGGAATCTGGCTATGTCACAGTTTTATGGCATACCTGAACAACAGCTTAGAGCCCAAGGCTCATCCTTATTTGAATTTGCACTGCATCCTAATGGTCTCCAATGCGAATAGCAGCATTTGATGACATCATGAAAGCAAATTTCAAAGATCTCTTAAATGTTCAAACTGCGATTAATAAGAAGTTGAACTAAGCATTTTAAAAACAGCTTCTTGCTCCTTTCCTAACAAGCAACCTTGTCTTAATCCTTTGAATAATAGCAATTACCTTCTTTCTGGCAGGCTATAGTTACCTCACTACATTTCCCACGAAAAACCTTCTTTATTGACAAATTCTATACCTCAGTCAGGGCAAATATAAATTTCCCACTCAATCTAATTTAAAAATTCCATCCAGAAATTATTGAAACAAAAACAACAACACAATTAAACCTTCGCTTTTTTTTGGAATTAACTTTAAAAATGATTAAAATAAAAACAACAGGAAGACATAATTAGCAAGCTTGCCTGTTTTTAATCAAATTGATTAAAACAGGCAGAGAAAGTAAACTATTTTAAAATCAATTTTATAAACAAAGTAGTGAAAGTAAACTGTTTTAAAATCAATTTTATAAACATGAAAATGATCAAAATAAATATAAATGCATTTGTTTTTAAATAATAATAAAAAAATTTAACATTAGATAAGATTTAACAAACCTAAGCTTTTTTAATTTTGGCAGTAAAATCATTGAAACAGAGATCAATCTGGTTCAACTGCCTCAATACCTGATCAAAAAAAAAACTCCTGTAACTTCCTTTTTTTAAATGTGTTACCCTCCCCCTGCAAAATCCCATCTGGACATTTGTTATATGTGTTAAGTGCAATGAATCACTTTATTACATCTATGATAATTTTTGCTACTTACCTATCATTTTTGATCCTTTGTTCAGCAGGTCTAAGACTACGAGCATTATAGGACCCCTGAATTCCAGACTTGTCTTCGAGAAGAAAGGCATTCTGACCATATTTTTTATAGTAAAAGGTCCATCATATATCAGAAAAAAAATTTTGTATTGATGCCTTGTTGGATTGCTCGCATGAGGTTTTCTAACAAAAACTCAATCACCCATATCGAATTGGCAAGAGTTCCGGTTTGCATGCCTTATGTGCAATTCAGCCATGTGCTTTAATTTCATCCTAGCCTTTTCTTTGTCCCTCTCTCCATTAGGATTGTCACGATTGATGGGTAATGGAGCTTTGATAAGTACAGGATATTTTTTTCCGAAATGCAGCCTAAAGGGAGTAAACCCTGTGGACTCATTTAACATCCAATTAATATAATTAACAACATTCTCAGTCTGTTTCACTCATTCTCTGTGGTTCTTGTTGACATACAACCAGAATAAACCAGTTAAGCTTGCTCATAACCTGCTCACAGGGGTTAGATTGAGGGTTGGGTATGGATGTTAATAAATGTTTTATATCCTGTTGCTGGAGCCAACACTTCCTCTGGCGAGATTTAAAGGGTGTTCCATGATCCAAGAGTATACATTGAGGCTTGCCGATTCTAGGAATTTGCTGCTCTTGTAAAACTTTGATAGTGCTTAAAGCATCAGCCTTTCTTAATGGATAAGCTGTCACATATTTTGAAAAGACATCATACCTGACAACTAAGAACCATATCGCTGATACACTGGTAGTGGACCATAAAAGTCAATCGCTAATAACTCATTAGGATTCTGAGCTAGAATGGGTTGCAAGACTCCCGTAAAATTTTTATTTAAGGGTTTCATTTGTGAACATGTGTGGCTACTTCTGAGAACTGATAAAATATTTGAGTACATCCCTAGCCAATAAAATAATTCCTCGGAGCACATACTCAACTTTATGTGGTCCAAAATGTCCATACAGACAATACACATATTCAATTAAACCATTCCTAATTTTTTTAGGTATGAGGATTCTCCAGGAACCTTCTTTTGCCATAACCTTGTATTAAAGGACACCGTCCTCAATACGATAAGCTCCTTCTTGTTGATCTAACTTGGATAGGTCCATTAGTGAGGGATTCAAAGCTCCTTTCTTGTAGGCCACCATTGGAGCATAATCCAGATCGCTTGCCTGTATTTCTGGTAGTTTCCATAACTCCTGTTCCATGGAATCATCTGATAACCAATGTAATTGCAGCTGATACTTAAGTTATCCAAGTGTAGGTGATGCTGTGAAAGATCTATGGGGTGCTGACTTAAGACATCTGCCACAATGTTATCCTTGCCAAGGCAATAGACCACTCTATATTGCAATTTCTGCAAGATCAAGCTCCACCAAATGAGCCAATCATTTGTCAGGTAACTATTATTCAGAAATTCTAAACATTTATGGTCAGTAATAACAATGATGTTTGAGCCCAGCAAGAATTGTTTGAACTTTCCAAAGGCCCATACAATGGCCAGAGCCTCCTTTTCAGTAGTCATATAATTATTTTCAGCCCCTTTACAAAAATATAATACCTTGTGACATTTCTGCTCATCAATTTGGAATAAGACTATTCCCAATCCATGTCGGCTACTATCAGTTTGAATATAAAATGTTTGGAAAAAATCAGGGTTAGCCAGAACTACTTGTTTCAAAAAATTCTTCTTGATGATTCAAAACTCCTGCTCCTGTTGTGAACCCCAAAACCACTTCTGATCCTTTCTTAATAACTGGACTAAGGATGATTTCTACAGCAAAATTTTCATAAAACCAGTGGTAAAAGTTGCAGAGACCTAAAAATGACCTCACCTGGCATCTGTTAGCAGGTGTAGGGAAATGCTCAATTGCAGCTAATTTATCTGGATGGGGTTTAATACCATCCTTCCCAATTGCAAAGCCCAAAAATGTCATTTCATCCATGGCTAAATAACTTTTCTGCAAGTTGATCGTGATATTTTTTTGACTGCATTTGGTCAAAAATAGCTCCACATGTTCCAAGTGCTCTTTAATATTTCTGGATGAAATAACCACATCATCCATGTACATTACTATAATATTTTTAACCTTCTCTGACAATATCTGATCCAAACACCTTAACAACCTGGATCCACTGTTGATCAAGCCGAACGGCATCTATTTAAAGACATACGTATACCCTTCATACCGAAGTCCTGTATATTGGTGATCAGATGGATGAAGAGGTATCTGCCAATAACTTGAAGTCAAGTCAAACATACTAAAGACAGTTTTCCCTTGAAATCTAGCCAGAATTTTGGTTATTGTAGGAGGAATGTTTCTTTCAGGAATAGTGATAGCATTTAAATGGCGAGCATCCAAACATATTCTAGCTGCCCCATTTTTCTTCTTTACTACCACCAAAGGGTTAATATAAGATGATGCTTGTTTACCAATAACACTCCATTCGATCATCTGTCATATCTGACTATCCACCTCGGCTTTATATTAAAATGGAATGGGGTAAGATCGACTTTGAAAATGGTTTTCCTCCTTTACTTTGATCCGATGCACATACCCTTCAATAGCCCGAGGTCTATTAGAAAAAACCATATGGTACTGCATCAACACCTGTGTTAAAAGATGTTGCTCCATCCCCTTTACTATGGATTGTTCCACCTTATTCTTTTTTTCAGTAGTGTCTATGACTGACTGCATACAGTGTATTTGTAAGGACTGATACTTTTTAATCCCTACAGGGGCATTATGCTTTCTCTACCCTGAAATACACATTGACCATACTCAAGCACACATTTATGCTGATGAAGAAAATCTGTTCTCACTATGACATCTTGTATCAACCTGGGCATTATCAAAAAGACATAATCCACTTCCATGTTTCCCAGATGAAGCTGGATCCAAACCTGCTTTGTCTCTACATTTGCCTTTTTACCATTAGCCAATGTAACTTGCAGTCTCTTTGGAGGCAATGTATACAGGTGAGTTTGTTGTTTTAACTGTGAAGAAAAATGACTGGAAATCAGGGACATCTGACTCCCTGAATCAATTAAAGCCTGTGCTGTGAGGGATCCAATTTTTATAGTTATGATGGGCCAAGTCTTGTTGGCTCCAACTAACATCGGTTCATCTTTATCCACCACCACATTGGATACTGTTCCCCCATCTCCATCAAGTATGTTTTTCTTCTCTATTCTATCCCTACTATAATCAATCTCTGTCAATAAGGTTGTTATTTCTTCTATACACATTTTATAATTAACTAACATGGCTTGTTGTATCACCACTGGCATATTGTTTCTTTATTATTATCTCTTTCTAAAGACAATCCATCAACGACTTCAGTATGGCAGCTTGATTACAGAAAAACTGCATATAAGTTCCTCCATCCCCTTTGGAATATGCTTGCTGCAAAACTCTTCTAAAGATGCAATATTGTTTCTCTTCACTTCAAAAACTGTGCATGATGGCATATCTATACTCCCCAAATGTCAGTGGCTTTACACTTAAAGTATGCCATCAATCTACGGCCACACCCTTCAAATGATTACAAGCCACTGCAATCTTTTCTTGTTCATTCCATTTGTGAAACTGAAACACTTATTGAAGGCTTTCAAGATGCGCAGCTGGACTTTCCCAATTATCTGCCATGAAAACTTTTATCTGGCTCAATCTTGTATCTTTAAGTTTACTTTGCCTATAATTTGTCTATTTTCAACTTCCTTATAAATTTGCCCTCCCATCTCGGCACTCTTTAACAGGTCATTTATATATATATATTTGCTTTTATTGTCAATCTTAGAAAACAATGCCTCTTACTATTTATTTAACACTAAGTTTGCCAATCAATCTAAAAGAAAAGCACTATTTAACTATTTATTTGTCACAAGAAAGAGACTTCCCAATATTTATTTTGCTATTTTAAAATAAAACTTTAGCTACGAAAGCAAACACTGTTTACTGTTTATTAATTATTTCATATAAAAAGACTGAACAAACTATTTTTATTTCCCAATATTTATTTTCTATTTTAAAATAAAAATTTAGCTATGAAACAAATGATGTTTACTGTTTATTAATTATTTCATAGAAAAGACAAACAAACTATTTTATTATTATTATTTTTTAATTAATCTAAAAACGAATATGATGCTACTTTTTTTTTTTAATTAATCTAAAAACAAATACAACACTACTTTCTATTTATTAATTATTTGTCATATGAAAAAGATGAACTATATATATTTAACTCTTCAAAAAAAAATAACTCTGACAGACTTTTTAGAAAATATGCTATTGTTTCCAAATTATTTCATACAAAAAAATATGAACCCCATTCTACCAAACTTGCTCCAACAATACATGCCATAACCAAAGCAAACTGATCTTCTGCCTACTATATCTTGCCTCTTGCACCTGAAATCTTTCTCAACCATCTAAACAAAATCTCACATGGGCTTGAAAACTTGAAGCCCCACGTTGATGTACTAAAAATATATTATATATGTAACAGGAAAAAGCTTTAAGATTCACATATACTGACCACTGGGGCGCCACTAGTCCGAAAATTGGAACTAGACATTTATTTTAAGGGTGGACAGGATATGTGAACCTGAATGCACCAGACTAAACTCAGGGACGAACAAGATATCTTAAATATTGTTTAGACAGTTGAGAAATAAAAGCACAAAGACAAACATCAGCCAAATAAATTTAAACAATTTATTAATTTTATTAAAAGTTGGACAATAGAGTAAAGACATCTAGCCACAAATACAAAAGTGGCTTATATTAACATACGCATATTTACCAGAGAGTGCACAAGAGTATGACAATCATGAAGGCATTAAACATTTTGGAAGCAAAATTCTCCCACCTAAAATATAAGAAATGGTTAGGATAATATCTTCCTGCTGGCTAGTTGTAAAATTACAAAAACAATCAACAACTCTAGCTTCCAGAACCAGAGATAATAAAACAGTTACTGTCCCACTGGAAATCAACAAAAGCAGCATGGACATTCGAGCAGTAGTATTCTGACAACTGTCATTAAAATGCTGCAGGACTGCTGCACATAATACTACATTCAAAGTAAACATGGTTGATGTAACATACAGGACAGCAAAATATATTTGATTACGATTTTATGTAATCCAGAAAGAAATGACTACTTTCAGACCACCCAAAGAATAACTTGACAAATAGCCAGCAAAAGATTTTGTTGTTTGCACAAAAAGTGCAAACCCAAACAGGCTTAAAGATTCTTTATTTTACAACTAAGGGCAGGTGAATAAATATAGACTATGAAAACTGCCAATGCATTTTGTAATAGTTAATGAAATAATCAGGTATATATTAAACATATAAAATATAATCTCCTAATGCACCCCCTGATAAACAAAAATTGCAAATAAACTTGGAATCTTAAAACTAAGATTCCAAGACACACTTTAAATACCAGAGAAAGTACATACAGATAATAAATAATTAAAAATAATTAATACCATTTTAAAACATACTTATCATTAGATTGAGCAGAGATTTAATTAAACACAATTTATTTACCCTGGCTATAATAAGAAAAAATTTAGCTTACGGTAAGGCAGAGTTCTAGTGATTTCATGATGAGTGCGCACTTTTGATAATAGTTCATCTTTCATGCGATTTCTCTTAATGTCAAAGGCAAGTGTCGAAGCAAATTGGAAATCTGGCTATGTCAGAGTTTTATGGCATTAATGAAAAACAGCTTGGAGCCTGAGGCTTGTCCTTATTTGAATTAGCACTGCATCTTAAGGTTTCCAATGCAAATAGCAGCCTTGGTTGACATCATGAAAGCAAATTTCAAAGATCTCTTAAATGTTCAAACTGCGATTAATAAGAAGTTGAACTAAGCATTTTAAAAACAGCTTCTTGCTCCTCTCCTAACAAGCAATCTTGTCTTAATTTTTTGAATAATAGTAACTTTTTCCTTTCTGGCGGGCTATAGTTACCTTGCTACATTTCCTGCGAAAATTCTTCCTTATTGACAAATTCTATACCTCAGTCAGGGCAAATATTAATTTCCCGCTCAATCTAATTTAAGAATTCCATCCAGGTATTATTGAAACAAAAACAACAACACAATTAAACCTCCGCTTTTTTTTTTAGAATTAACTTTAAAAATGATTAAAATAAAAACAACAGAAATACATAATTAGCAAGCTTGCCTGTTTTTAATCAAATTGATCAAAACAGACGGAAAAAGTAAACTATTTTAAAATCAATTTTATAAACAAAGTAGTGAAAGTAAGCTGTTTTAAAATCAATTTTATAAACATGAAAATAATCAAAATAAATATAAACGCATATGTGTTTTAAATAATAATAAAAAAATTTAACATTAGATAAGATTTAACAAACCTTAAGTTTTTAATTTTGGCAGTAAAATCCTTGAAACAAAAATCAATCTAGTTCAATATATATATATATATATATATATATATATATATATATATATATATATATATATATATTGTAACCGGACCGCCATACAACCGTTTTATTACCTCAGTTGTAACAATTTTCTGATGAGCATGCTGTAGGAAGGAACTATCAATTGACATTCCTAATGCAGATGTTAATTAAATTCGGAATGAATTATTACTAGACCAGAATGTTTACAAGTTTATTCTTTAATTGTTATCTAATAAATTTTTGTTACTAAAAATTAAATTGGTTGTCCAGTTATCCAATTCTATTTTGTTTATCTATCACATCACTCACCAATTATAACACTGGTTCATGAGAATCTCATGTTCTCTGAGCTACGTCTGACATAGCTAGACCAAGGCCAGTCAGGTTGTAGTAAGACAGAATTCTAATGGCGCTGTTTGGAAAAACCAAACATATAAATGTTTAGATGTTCCCAGTCTCTATTGTACTACATCCTCTGATGAGCAGGAAATATTGTTGTAGGTGCCATTAACATCTGCATTAGGAATGTCAATTGATAGTTCCTTCCTACAGCATGCTCGTCAGAAAATTGTTACGACTGTCGTAATAAAGCGGTTGTATGGCGGTCCGGTTACATTTGTCGTCCAACTGTGAGGCTTTACCTGGCTAACCTACCTGTGGGCTCTGCTTACATTTGGCACCGTAACGTAGGCTCCAGTTACATTTGTCTTTCAACTGTGAGGCTTTATTCAGCTAGCCTAACCATAGGCACTTATTACATTGCCACCTTACTATGAAGTCCGATCTAGCTAGCCTACTCATAAGCATAAGCAGATCACGATTCTGTGATATGAACAGTGCATATGATATAGTGATGTAAATTGTTCAGGAAGGATAAAGAAATAAAAGTTTAAAAGAAAGGCAAAACAAAATGAATGGCATAAAGAATGAAACAGGCATTTCAAAGAAGATGGAGTGAGGTCATGGTGTGGATGGAGAGAGAAGCTTACCGATTTAGAAAACAAAGGAAAAATGGTAAACATAGAAGCTCAGAAAACAGAAGAGATAGCTATGATAGCTCAGATAATAGAAATTATAAAAGCAGGCCAAAAGAAAGGAGAAGAAGATAACAAAAAAAGAGACAAGCAAAGAGAAGAAGATATCAAACAGAGAGAAGAAGATAAAAAACAAATTATGGAAGCAGTGGAAAATCAGAATGAAAAGTTTGAGCAAATAATTGGGCAAGTAAATGATCAAATATTGAAAATAAAAGAAGATGTCATGAATGAAGTTAAAGGCTCACTAATAGAGCAAGAAATCAAAATGACCCAAATATGTGAGACCATGGATACGAAGATAATAGAAATTCAAGAATCCATGCAGGAGAAGGTGGATATATTGACCACCAAGATGAGGAAGATGGAAACAAAAGATAGCAATATATTGCCTAGACAAAAGGAGGCAGAAACAATCCCAAAAGAAAGCCAAAGGGAAAATTACCAAGCTAGTCATGAAGTCCCTCCAACCAACCAGATGTGCGGAATTGTGAACCAATTCCTAAAAATCAGAACTTTCTCTGGGAGCTGCAATGAAGCACCGATAGAATATATAAAAAGCTTGGAGAGATATTTTACTATTAATGTATTATCAGAAGATTCAAAAATGGCAATCGCATGCAGCCACCTCCAAGGAACAGCACAGGCATGGTGGGATTCACTGTTTGCCCAACCTGCAAGTTTTGACGAATTTAAAAGGGCGCTAATGAATTGTTACTGGAGCGATGAGTGTCAAGAGGGGATTAAATATAAGGTATCCCAGGAGAAATGTCCTCCTGGAGAGCTTTATACACCATTCTTTAGAAGACAGGTGGCCAAGTTGAGAGCCTTGACGTATGATCCTCTATCTGAACTCCAGATCATTAGATTAATACGACACAGTTTTCCAAGTTATATAGAGAGAATGATAATTGGGACTGATCGTCGATCCATCGAGCAAGTTGCTGAGCTATTAACAGCCTATGATAGTTGCAGTACCTCAGCAACCAAGGAAGGAGGAACAAAACAACCACAAAATAAACCTCCCTATAGAAGAGATGATGGGCCTAACATAGGGACCATCAGATATAAAAGGAAAGTGCCTCCTCGGCAATATAACAACAACAACAACCCACCACCATGGTATCAGCACCAAAGAAATCATACACCACCATGGAAAAGGCAAAGACGATATTCGACTGGCAACGTGCAGAGCCCTTACCAAACCCGAGTTATCAGAAGATCAAACAGTGATGATAACCTGCAAAGAAGTGTGGGTACAACTACTGAACCGCAGAGAAAAGAACAAGAAGGAAGCCGCCACGATGATGTCTGGCCTAACAAACATCCAAAGACGGGACAAGAAATGGATCCCAAAAGACAATCCAGAAGTATGTTACCTCATAATACAAAAGAGAATTATTGGAGAACTGACCATGATCCTCAGTTCCCCAAACCGGGTTGCAGTTATGATTCAGAATAAAGTAGAGATAGCTGATGGAGAAAGTTTGTGAGTGTGATGTAGTGATGCATGAACTTGTATTTTTCATGTTGAGATGGTGGATGATTGGGCGGAGCTGCTTGGATGCATTGTGTTATGATGCTCCGAAGTATATGCTCGGCACTATCCCGACCTGGATGTTGTGCTTCAAGAGTAGTCCAGCAGTGCGTATATATAGGTCTCATGGATAGACCTTGGTCTCATGGATAGGCCAAATGATAGCCCCTAAGACTCACCGAAGCTGAGCAGGGTTGGCTGAGTGTCAAATTGATTTTTTTTCTCTGGCTCCTACTCTTGATTGGATGATGCTTCTAGGTACAAGAGAGGTAGTGCTTAAAAATGAGATATTTTCTCGCGACGTCATGAGGTGGTGTGTGCCGGTAGTTTGTGCTTGGCCATCTATTTGTCCCAACATTGGAGGCTATAGTTCATGTATTCACTTTTCCAGCTCATCTTACCCATTCATCAGCATATCTAAAACCAGGCAGTACTGAGAAATAATGTGTATAGTATATGGAATGAAATCGTACTTCCAGGCGATTTCATCCCAAAACTTGGTGAGGGGTAATGAGACAGGAATACTGTTCCTCATATAAATATCCATAAAAACACCCCCCCCATTCAATAACGTCTAGCGTGATTCGGTCTAATTGGAAACGCAATAAAGTTGTGATTCGTTAAAAATGAAAAATAAAATCATATTTTTGATTTTTAATATTGATGGATTTAAATAAAATGTTATATCGTCTTGTTTTATTTTTTTTTATCTGTCTCAATAAAAAAAGAAAGAAATTAATTATCCAATCATTAAAAAGAAAAGAAAAAGGATACTTGAGTTAAACTGAGGCAGTATTCAAATTAGACACGTCGTTGAAGAAAGAAGAAATTTTTTCTCTCTATCGTTTTACACAGAGGGCTTTAACAAGACATGAAAATAAAAATAAAAAGTTTTACTAGAGAAATTATCATGAAACTAGAATAAATTAAGTGCTTCAATCTCTCCACGCTACACCATGACTTTCTATTAATGAAATAGCCTGCCTTCATTTGAATAAAATGGACCGTAAAACTGGAAGGTAACTTTTATAAAATATTAAAACATAAGTCTCAAATATTACAAAATGAATTATTGTATAAGCTATAAATGCTTGACTGCTTATAAGGTTCTTACCTTAAATAAATTATTGTATAAGTTATAAATGCTTGACTGCTTATAAGGTTCTTACCTTAAATGAATTATTGTATAAACTATAAATGCTTGACTGCTTCTAAATGAAATGCTCTATAAACAAAAATTTGTTGAGTTCAAATGTCTACCAATCAGTAATAATTCAAAAATGATGAAATACTGTATAAATCACAAATATTTGGATATTTCTGGGTTTCTTGTAATGTGATAAAGTTTATGTGTAAAAATATGCTTCTACATTGGCTAAGTTATAAATGCCTCAATTATCAAATGATAAATGCTCTACAAATGATAAATACTCTATAAATCATGAATATTTAACTGCTTCTAAACTTATTATAATGTAATAAAGTTTATGTGTAAAAATATGCTTCTACATTGGCTAAGTTATAAATGCCTCAATTATCAAAGGATAAATGCTCTATAAACCAAGAATTGTTGAGCTCAAATATTTATTAGTCAATAATGATTCATTAAATGAACAAATGAATCATTGTATAAACCATAAATGCTTTGCTGCTTCTAATTATCTTCTCTCAGTGAATTCAAAATGAACTGTTAACTGAATTCGGAATGAATAATTATTAAATCAGTAATAATTCAAAATGAACTGTTAACTGAATTCGGAATGAATAATTATTAAATCAGAGTAATCACAAGCTTCTTCTCATAAAAAAAAATTAATGAACTATCATTGAATTAGGATTTTCATAATTATCTTCTCTCCAGTGAATTCAAAATGAACTGTTAACTGAATTCGGAATGAATAATTATTAAATCAGTATAATCACAAGCTTCTTCTCATAAAAAAATTAATGAACTGTCATTGAATTAGGATTTTCATAATTATCTTCTCTCAAGTGAATTCAAAATGAATTGTTAATTAAATTCGGAATGAATTATTACTAGACCAGAATGTTTACATGTTTATTCTTTAATTGTTATCTAATAAATTTTTGTTACTAAAAATTAAATTGGTTGTCCAGTTATCCAATTCTATTTTGTTTATCTATCACATCACTCACCAATTATAACACTGGTTCATGAGAATCTCATGTTCTCTGAGCTACGTCTGACATAGCTAGACCAAGGCCAGTCAGGTTGTAGTAAGACAGAATTCTAATGGCGCTGTTTGGAAAACCAAACATATAAATGTTTAGATGTTCCCAGTCTCTATTGTACTACATCCTCTGATGAGCAGGAAATATTGTTGTAGGTGCCATTAACATCTGCATTAGGAATGTCAATTGATAGTTCCTTCCTACAGCATGCTCGTCAGAAAATTGTTACGACTGTCGTAATAAAGCGGTTGTATGGCGGTCCGGTTACAATATATATATATATATATACACTCACTGGTCATTTATATTAAGATATTAAGTCTTAACATTTTAATGGGTAGAATTCAAACTATTTCACCTCCAACTGTTTACTTATCCATACCATTGAAAATCTGATAATAGAACTAGGAAATTGGGAGTTTCATCATCACATTTTCATTTGTATGGATGGCTGAAGAGTTGGAGGATAAAGTAGACTGAAGTCTGTGGTAAGATCTGCTATCTTATTATAAACTGACCTCTGATTACATATTTATGTGGGAGATGATGAACTGTACCAACTGATGAGTGCTGATTCAGCATGAAATGCATATATTGGAGATCATTTATTTCTTTTTCATGTCTGTGGTCATGGCTATCAGTTTAATGAGATATAGTTGGTAACTGGAGGAAGCTTAAAAGTCTGTATTCAAATCCCTTATTTGAAATGTAGATTACAGATATAAAATATACTTGCCAATAGCTCTAACAAGCTTATTTTTTAATGCCACAAAGATAGCATTTAAAATCTTTAAATAGGATTATCCCCATTCCTGTTTTGAGTTATGGTTCTATTCAGTGAGGAGCTAGGACATTAGATTCAGAAGACTAGCTCAAGACAAGTATTAATACTTAATTTTAAGAAAAAAAGATCTGACATTTTTAGACATCTATATGTCTTTAAATTCAGCCCTTCATCAGTTACTCTCTATTTTAGTAGGTTTAGCAATTTAATATAGCCAAAGCCTCAATAGGAAGTTTATAATATTAATGAAATAGTATATACAAGCATTTTAACATGCTGAGTGAAGAAGCTGTTAGGGTAACAAAAACAATGAAATTAAATTTTCTAGGCCTAGTACTTTCGAGATTTTGCCCCTCATATTCATGGCCAAAATAGATTTTAAATCATTGCTGTGAAAACAATTCATACATCACAGGACCTATATTGTTTGCATTACCAATATGTAATAAATAAAGATCATGCTAATAGCTCTAAACAATCTTATTTTTTATGATAAATGCCACAAGAGAAAGCATGTGAAATCTTTAAATAGGATTGCCCCCATGCCAGTTTTGAATTATGGTTTTCTTCAGTGAGGAGCTAGGACTTTAGATTCAGAAGACTAGCTCAAGCCAAATATTAATACTTAATTTTAAGAAAAATATCTGGCATTTTTAGACATCTATATGTCTTCAAATTCAGCCCTTCAACTGAAAACGTCATATAGGCCTAAATTATAATCAGTTACTTCATATATTAGTAGGTTTAACAATTTAATATAGCCAAAACCTCAATAGCAAGATTATCATATTAATGAAAACAAGTCATACATCATATGACCTATATTGTTTGTATTATCAATATGTAATAAATAAAGAGCATGCTAATAGCTCTAAACAAGCTTATTTTTTTATGATAAATACCACAAAAAAAAGCATGTGAAATCTTTACCTATACAGTATCAAATTTCACTATTTATAGTTAATAAATGATAAATGTTAGAAAACTAAATTGCCTTATCAATACTAAATTCGTAATGTTGATAAATATATCTTGCCTAAAGAAAGTATTACTATATTGACAAATCTCTTAATCCCAAGTAAGTCTTATGTCAATAAATAGCTTCGTGAAAAATATCTATTTACACAACTGCATATAGTTTTTATGTAGCAATAAAAACATTTATCTGTCCATCCACACATTTGTCTATTTATTTATTAGTTCATGTCCTTATCATTATATATATATATATATATATATATATGGTAAGGACATGAACTATATATATACGTTTCTGATACTTGTATATATATATATATATATATATATATATAAAAGTATCAGAAACGTAGTTATTGCACATAGTAGAAGACCTGAATAAATATATAAGTAAATAGTATGTTTCTGAAGATAATGCAATGTTCCACGTTCAGTTGCAGGTAATTTTAACTCTTGAATATATTTATTTTATTATTATGGCTTATGTCATTAAATAGAAACTTTCTTGAAATAAATTAAAAACCAATAGTAAACTATATGGAAGCTATAGCTTAGTAGATTATTAAATCTAAATTAATTAGAAATATAAAACTTGAAAAAATTGTTTTAAAAAACTATAAAATTTTCAAAAAAATGTAAAATCTACTACTAAATAATGTAGATTAATGATATTGGATATAAATGTATTAATTCGGTTTATTGCATTTTAAAAATAAAAAGTAAACAATTTAACTTCTATATGTTACACTTCAAAAAAAAAAAAAAAACTTCATTGGAGGAATTAGCATTTATTGGTAAGATATATTTGTATTACAATCCTAAATGTTCTTGAACATTCTAAAGAGATTTTAAGCAGGTCACTGATACATATTATAACACCAATACATATTTGTTCTACAGTTTGTGTATATTCATAACCATTTAAAATAATATGTTTTAAATTCTACATCTGATACGGTCCTGAGCAGGATAATGGGATTCCAACAATATCTAGAAATATTAAACCACTCTAAATTATTATGATTCTGGAAAAATATAATTATTTTAAACTTACAAATACTGCATTCTTTAGAGAGTATTTTTTCACTTGTTTAGATTTTTTTTTGTTAATTATCATAAAATGTTTTGAATTGAAGCATATTCAATTTGGTCAAGTTATGTCTTCATTTAATATTAAGATTTATTTTGTATATTCTGTATGAATTATCTTCTGATATCTGATAAAAGAATACATGAAAAATTTAAAAGGTATGACATAAGGGAAATCTACACAAAAATTACTATACTAATAAAAAGCCATGCCCTTTTTTCTGTTTCCTTTCATCATATACATTAGGAATAACTTTATTTTTTTTTTCTATAACCAAGAACTGGTTATTGTAAACTTGAGTATTCACTGGAAAACATGCAAATTTAAATATGCAAATAGTGCACTATTATCTGCTGTACATTGATTATTTAAGTTTATAATAGATGTTTATCAAGTAGAGTTAATTATTGAATTATATTTTCAATTAATGTGTCTAAATAATGAAAAAGTGTACTATATACAGTGTGATGGTAATATTTAAGGTAACAAAAATTGTCAAAGAATAAAAGATACTTAGATATTAGTCATCTATTTGTCTAAGACTTAAGCATAAAAAGTTAATACTGAAACAAAGAAAACATTAAATATATAAGAAATCTGAATTAATAAATTTGAATTGCATAATAATAAGCAAAATTTCCCCTCTCAAAAGGCCTTAAGGTTTTGTGTTGAAAGTAAAACGCATAAAAATAAATAAATTTCACAATAAAAGTATTGAAACTTTAGTCACAATAGTTTTCTAACATTTTTCATTTATTATCTTTATACAATGAGGTCTGTTATTACATAGAATTATGGTATGACTAAGCATTACAAATATACATTTTCTCATTAAAGAAAGATTTATATAACAAGTTTAAAGATGATCTACCATGACCAAAGAACACTCAAACAAAAAGAATTTTTTTCATATAAAATTTAGTTTACTTGTGTCTATCTTTACTGATAAAACATATATTTTCTTATCTAAAGTCACTTTTTATAGTTGGATACATTTGTAATAATTTTAGCCATGAGTCATAAAACATAATCTAAATGTTGATTAATAATGGAAGCAACAACAACAAAAATATTAAAACAATTGTACAGTAAATGGAACAAATGATGTGATAAGCCTGGAAATGTTAAATCAATGAACACCATGGGCTGAATTAAAAATTAGTAATATCACTGCACTTGTATGATTTAGTAACTACATGCATAAGATTTTCGGAAGCACTCCTATTTTGGGTAAAGTTTCAGAAATCCTTATCACATTTATGATCTATTTATGTTTTCTTTTTTTTCTGCAATTTGTTTAATTTCACCAGTTTTCTTTCCTTTTGTTAATTGTTTATGGCAAGCAAATAGTAATGTTTTTCAGCTAGAAAAATAGTGCCAACAATTTATCAATATCAAAATGATAAAAATATTTTTAAATATTCTAAAATAATGCTGATAAGTGATTTGAGGTTTTAGTTACATATGGTTAAATCAGTGATCTTTACAATTTTTAAGAAATGACAGATTAAAATATACACATTTAAAAAATGATCAGCTTGTGCTATTTACATTCTGATATTATGGATCTTTGATTTATTTGAATTTGTATTAATCTAAAAAAATGACAGATGATATTTTAAGGTCATGTGTGAAAAGATTAAGCAATTATTTAAAGGAAATCAAGTGAGCATAATTCATATAACTTAAATAGCATATAAAACATTAATCAATAATGACATATACCAATAATACTATTAAGCAAGATTTTGTCATTGCTTTATGAATAGCACCAAAAGATAATAAAATCTATTTTATTTTTGCTACCATTTACAATCATCAAAATAACACAGGAAACTTTTCAACAATTTTATGAATGTATAGAAAAGCAATATTATGGACTCTTAAAAGATCTGCCAAAAACTAAAGTTTGCAATGGGACTATAGTGATTCTCTATATTTAATATTTGTTTTAACTTATATAAAATATAATTCATTATGTAATTATTTATTGTGACCATTTCTCAAGTAGTAATTTAATTATGTATTTTTTTAATTGACAATAAGGCAAAAAATAATAATAATTAAGCAACAAAGTAAAACATTGATTTTAGTCTATTAAATGTTACATGTCAAGCATTGTTAGTTGCGAGGTCATTGCAGCAGCCTTACAAGCAAGTAGTTGGTTGCAGACGGTTGTGGGTTCGCTTCCCAGCCAATGCTATGACATATGAAAAAAAAATGTTACATGTTAAAATCTGGAAGATTTGAAATTTATTTCTTTTATCTAATGTCATATATTAATTTACTGTTTATAGTAAAATAGAAGATATAAAAAAAATGAAAATACTCTATATCACTTTTTTTCACATTTATAAAAGAAATATTCGAGTTACAAAAACATATGTGACTCTACATTCACTGGTTATGTACTTTCATTGATTTAGTTGTTGTTTGTTGCAATATATAATTATTTTATTTTCAAGATCAGCTTAAAGATTTAGAAGAAGAATCAGTTAAATTTGTTTTCTGTTTTACCTAGTTGATTCGCCAGGCACCATATTGAATTTTTAAAAAAATAACCTGAGACACAATTTTCACAATAATTTCAGTTTTAATAATGTCAAAGCAAAACACTTTACATTGATAGAAATTAGAAAAATTAAGGAAACAAATAAGCTAAGACAAATAGTGATAACTTTTTACAAAATTAGAAAAACAAAATCTACATCTGACATAATTATTATTTTGTTCATAATTTTTAATTCATCATTAACTAACTTTAAATTACATATTCAGTGATAATTTCTTTGTATTCCTCACAAAATTATATTTCAATCTATATATAATTCTTCATTTTTATCATGTACTTCAAAAGTTGATAAATCTCAAATGCATCTATAAAAAAGATTCATCCTAATAAAAGATACAAACAAATCACTTTCAGAATATGAATGTGCATTTGTCACCATAGCAATTGGCTTCTTGTCTTTCTAAAATTAGAAATTGTAAGCTACTGTCTGTATCACTCATAAAATGAGTTTCATCTCTTCATTATATATTTTTTGTGCACATCAGTGATGTTTATATTCTTCTTTATGCACATCAGTGATGCTGTCTTGTTATATTTAGTGTCCTACATAGATATAATTTAGTTGAATATACACCTGGGTCTCTTTTTACGTGGACTTATTTAACACAATTTTGAAGTTACACAATTCGTGTTTCACCGGAAGTCGACCTCCGATAATACGCTATTACTTTAAATAATAAATTTCACGCACTTATGTTATATTGAAAGTAATAGCACATTATTCTACTTTCATCTTAGTAATCTAAATATTTTCAGTGATTTATAATAGTAAGATTTTATGCAATAATGAAATTAAAATCATGATTTCCACATTTTATGTATACACACATTAAATTTTACAAGATTATAATGTAAATTTGTTCAAACATTGTGCATGTTAATTTTGCATTTTAAATCACATTCTGTTTTTGCTTTTTAAAAAAGAACATAATCAATTATTAATCATTTAGTGTCCACAAGTTTATTTTTAAAAGGTCAGTAATAGCAGTGGGCACAATTAAAATCTGATTTTTAATTGAAATTAACAATTTAAAAATTACTTACGGGCGACTTGAAGTTAATGTGATGTAAAACGAAATTTGATTTTTAAACAGAATTGAAAATTAAAGGCAAAAATAAGAATTTAATTTTCACTTGTTGGTTTTAATTAAATTTTTCCCAGCAGTGGTGAATAAATGTCTTTTTATTATCATAAGTCTAAATTTATAAACAAATAATAAAATCATCATCGTCATAAACAGAAAACCATTAACACAACATGAAAGTGAACTTGGTGCTAGTTGTATTTCCTCTTGTGAGAATAATTGCTGAGATATTCTTGAATTTGTTTAAGGAGAAGCCAAATACATCACATCACATGATAATCTGATTTTTTACTAGTTTGCAAACGAATGTGTTTTTGGGCAAATAGCGATAATAATTAAAACATTTATAAAAAATGTAAATTACTGTACTGTAAATTATGCATAAAAATATATTATTTCGAATAAAATTAAATATTATAGTTAAAAAAAATTTGTCTTGTATCAATTTTTTTCAAATTTGAAATTTTTTATTAGTCATATTTTATTTCCTTATTTTTTTTTTGCGCAAATTTTAAAGTAATTTTACGTTTTTGCTTTGCTTTTACATGAATTTTGAAAAATCACAGACCGCATGCCCCTTTTTCAATGTAAGTTACATCTATTTTTGCGCGATTTCGTTTGCGCATATTTTCTGAGGAACCTATCTATCGCGTAAAATGAGACCCAGGTGTAGTTCATTTGTTAGCTATAGACTTGAAAACAATGTGATGCAAGATGTGACAAAACTACTGACTTCACAGCATGAGTACCAAGACATAGGCAAAAATCAGAATTTAATTCTATGCCTGCATATACAATTCCATGTGGTATATGCATAACCACTGTGGTTAGTTTTGGTTTTAAGAGTTTAGATTCTCACATGGTACTATGCCCAGTAAATTTTGTGAATGCTTTATCAACTGCAACCTTTCTGTACATTCGATTATTAGTCTTTAAAATTTACATTGTACTGCTCTATATATGTAAATCATTACTTGTTATACAAACATGATGCAAGAACAAACACAAACACTACAAATGCAAACAAATTAATATATGATTTATTAAATAATTTTAAAAAGTGTAAAATATTAAAAACAAAATTAATAACTCAATGATATTCTGCAAAACAACTTTTGTCATATTTAAATTTGTATACTATATATTTACAATTAGAATCCAGTTATGTGAAAAGTGATTGTATTTCAAATATTTGTATAATAAAGTGCATAAGTGATAGTGCACCCACACCAATACAAATGCAAAAAAACTATCAAATAATTAAAAAAAAAATAAAATATTAAAAATTAAAATTAATAACTTAGAATATTCAATGTTGCATTGAAAGCCTTCATAACCAAATTATCAGTGTATTTTAAATCCATTATATTATAGTTATAAAGTCGATAACTTTTTCTGCCTTTATCACAATGTATATACTAGTAAATTGAGCAGAAAATAAAATAAATTAATCTAATTATAAAAATAATTATAAAAAATTCAAATTTTATTTGACATCAATGCAACATGTATCATTTGAACTGTAATATGCAGGAATATCGAATTGTGAGACTTCTGTTGATATCATGCTTATAGTTTTTGTGTAATTTAAAAAAAAATCTTTCAAACAATCTACTATGACATGCGACTGACAATCTGTTCACATTCAACTCATTACTGGAGAAATGGATTTTTTTCCTAGCTGGTAACAGACAATTTAAAAATATTTTCTAAAAGCACTGAATTTTAAACAAACAAAACTTGAAATAAGAGTTGTTTTAATTTTATTATACATTTTTTTTTTATAAATCTTATTATATATTTCATAATTTCTGACCAGATATTTAAATGGATATTTCCAATACTTTTGAGATTTTTTTATCTTGCAATAAATAATATCTAATAAAAATAGGTTCTTATTAGTGTTTTAGAATTTATTCAATTAGAATGATTTTTTTTTCAATTAAATTATTCTTTCCAGCATAATTTTACTGTTGTTATATATGTGGTTATATTGTTTTAAAGACAACAACTTTATTCTATTGAATATTTTGATTATCTGATAGATGCAGCACAAAACAATATATTCATTCAATTGTATAAAACTAAAAATTAAAATAAGATTTTCAGCCATTATAGCATTTCTTTCTTAATTGAGAAATTTAATTATCAGAAATTTAAATAATTTTAATTATGACTTTGAAAAGAGAAAAATAGTGGCAAGTAGCTGATCATATTGTCATTAATATTTAATTAGATTCAATATATGGATCTGAGTAAAAAATAAATTTTACAATTAAATTTACTTAAAGAATATTGCAGTTATATATGTACTCTAAGTATAGAATATCATTCCCTTTACATATATTATTAAATTAAAGAAAAAAATTATATGTATATTTGTGTGTGTGCATATTATATATATATTAATGAGCCATATTTATTAATAAGCAGTAGTTAGAAAGTGAATATTATAAGAGATAATATTAAATGCATAGTCCATTATATTAAATAAAGCAGTTAGTTATATAGCTTATTTTTTTTAAAAATAAAACAGCTAGATAAAAGGTCTAAAAGGTCACTAGATTAATGGCCTCTGAGGCACATGTTTTCTGGTATCTGAACTTACAATATTAATGCATAAATCAGAGACATACAGACAATCTTGTTAATTACACATAAATTTTGATTTTGATATTTCTTTTTTTGTTGTTGTTTAAATTTTAAATTGTCAAAAAAGAGGGGAAATGCTTTGAAACAATGGAAGGAGATATTAATTTGCTTTTTAATTACTTGATCACTAATTAGCCATTCAGTTTGGAATTTGTGTTTTCTTTCTGAAATGACAGAAGAAAATTTAATCTGGAAAAGATAGGGGGAGAGAATCAATATTCAGTTGGTCAGAGTCAGACAGTCATTCAGTTACAGGCTCTTTCTTTCCCTACTCTTGAGAGAAGAGGAAATTATTCAGTACTTATTCAATGGTTAATCAGTTCAACATGAGTCAATGGCCATCAGAGTCTGTCATTCTTTTTAATTTTTTTTCTCTTAGAAAAAGTGAAAGCAAAATGAGAAAATCTTGCTTTAATTTATAGATGTGCTGATATATAAGCACTATAGCAGTTAAGCTTTTCTGAAGGTATTGATAGAGATTAAGGCCCTAAAAGGTGTTGAACAGTAAAACTGTATTATAAGGAGAGTTCACAAATTACTACTTTAATAATGGTGTTTATATATTTTGTTAGCTATAAGAAAACTAGGAGAATGCAGTGTTACTCGGATTTTGTTTCCTGAGATGTCTGCCATTATGAGTTGATACAATGGCTATCTGGACACTCATATATAATACTTTAATACCTAAAGAATGGTCATGTTTAATGTCAACCACACATGCTGTCTCAGATCCTTATTTTACACTCAATGGTTTATTCAAGAACTGTCATCTTTAAAGGGAGGGATAAGAAGAAAGAAGAGAAGAAATAAGAAGATTGCATAAAATCCACACAACAAACCTCAACTAGTCTACAAATCAGTTTTTTTAAGTTTCTTTATACTCATTAAAAGTGCCTGTAAGAACTTTGGAAAAAAAAAAACAAGCTAAATCAACACAGTCCAAAGTTAAATACAAGAGAGCAGTCTGTTGTTTAAACCTTGGACATTAGTAAGAACTAAAAACTAATCTGATAACTTTACAATTTCTTTTTTATTTATTAAGTAATCTTTGAAGTTCCTTCTAGAAATCAAACTTATTTTTTCTTTTAGTACATAAACATTAAAAGTTTGCTTATTGATTGTATTATTAATGATCATTACTGCATAACAATATACACATACATTTTTAAATTATTAAACTTAATTTTTCATTATCATTTAATATATTTCTTAATATATTGTAATGATGAAATGTTTTTTATTATTGTTATTCAGTGCAATAATTAAGCAACCTGTCAATATATACTTTATAATGTTTTTTTTTTGTATTATTTATTTGCATATTTAAATTTGATATAAGTTGTTGTTGCTAAAATTGAAACATTTTAACACAATATATGCTAACATATCACGAGTGTGTGTGTGTAAGTGACTGCTTATAAAAGGTACGTCACTTAATTAATAGCAGAGTCACACGTGTATAAAATAAACACACACATATTGCGTGAATGAATTTTTTAGCTTTATGATTTATGTAAAAAAGCTGGGGAAAATATTGAATAAGCATTCAATAGAATAGTTTTTTTTTACATTTCATTTTAAACCAGCTTATTTTAAAATAGGTAGGAACATAAGCATATATATAATCTTATTTGGTTATACATACAATATTAGATATTTTGTTTTGATAATATGTTTGATTAAAATAAAAATTGCAGTCAATTAGATGATTAAAAATTTGTTTTATTGAGAGAAAAAATCTTAATAAATATAATTATACAGTATTGGTTTCGAGTTATTATTATTAGTATTGTTATTTTTTTTAATTTTATCATTTTAATTATAATCAATCATCATCACTAATAAATGTTAAGCATTGGATCAAAATTTTCATATAAGAATGTTATGGGTAAATAATTATAGGTTTATAACAAAAAGCTAAAAGTTTATGTTGTGCCAATGGGTTTTGACCATCGTCATCAGTGGTGAATATCATTGGTTAAATCACCGTTTGAGTATAATAATGTTTCAAGTCAATAATTACAAACTCGTAAAAGGCTAAAATTTTATGTTGCGAGATTCGTGATGATCATGCATCATCACTGCTAAATATTGATGATTAAGCTAATGTTTTAAATGTTAAATAGCTATAAACTTATAAAAGGCTGGATTTTAGGCCATGAGATTCACTATGATC